>RCTD01000010.1:1200000-1778790 GCA_014898415.1 Stromatinia cepivora | reverse complement strand
CAGTTGCGGCAGAAGAAGTCAAGAGCGGTAACGAAGATGTGAGTGACGCTCCAGATCTTCATATGAACTTGCTAACATGAGCAGAACGAGACTACCGAAGAACAGCTTTCCCGGTTCAATAACAAGCGCCTTTGTGAGCGTTGGCTGGACAGTCTTTTCATGGTTCTCTACGAAGACCTTCGTATTTATACCATATGGAGAACTGAAATGGCGCAGTACCGTGCACAGCAAATGCAATATAAAAAATCGGCCGAAGAATGGGAAATCCTTGGTTCGTTGGCTGATAGGCTTCATCACCAACCCGAAGCTGTGGAAGCTTATCGTAATTGTCTTCAAATACGTTTCTCTCCCAAAGCATTGTCGGGCATTCTCGCTGAACTGGAGAAGAACAAGAATACCCGAGACACAGTCGCTAGTGTCATTAGACTTGTCACTTGGCAATATAGATGGTACTCAGAGTTTTCTCCAGAACTGCTATACACGATACGCACACTCATAGAGGATGAAGGTGCCGTGAAGGTTAGGAGTATCATTCAAGCAACAAGCTTACCACAAAACGTCTTGGACTTAACACACCACTATGCAGCACTCTGCGCGGCATTTAGAAGTAGTGGTACTGAAGGATAAGGGGACTGTGGAGTAGAGCTCGAATGAGAAGTTTAAGGGTTAAAGATGTGAATTGGGAAGTGGAGGTTTCATGTTTTAGAACTTAGCGGGTTAAGATGGGGCTGATATCCAAATATCCTAAAACTCGATGGGAACAAAAGCTCGACTTGGCACAGATCATGTATAGTAGTATACTATAATTGCTTTGAGAGGTACAATAATTGATACATATACTTCTTACATGGCATGAGATATCTTAGGTTTCTTGGGGTAGCTGCTTGAAGCTCATACCTTGAGTACGCCAAGTGTCTTTTGGGAGATGTTCAGGATTTATCAAGCATAATGTCCGTTAAGGCCAGTTCTCCGAACACGGTTTATTTAAGCATTTTCTTCATTGAATATTCTAATTGGTCCCCCTTGCCCAGTTTAGTAAGAATACAAGAGAGATTTTTGTACTTATTCCCTTAGACTGCCTTCGAGTCATTTTTACATTTTAAGATCATTGTTCAAATGGGAAGGAGACTGAAACACCAATTTTGTCTTGCTTTCGCGCGGATTGAGAAACTTCATTTCGTTCAGGATTGAGAACCTGTGGCTTGCGTAGACTTAAATTTTCCCACCCTCCCTGTGTATTTTTCTCTTTCAGCTTTCTCGTCAAGCCGCTGCCTCCTTTCCTTTTGATACCTGTTGGCAGCATCCTTATCCTCTATTTCCTTCTCCCTTTTATTTCTCTCTTGCTCATCTCTCTTTCTTTCCTCCTCCTTTGCCTTTCTTGCCTTCTCCGCTTTCTTGTGATACTTGTCATCCAGAGCTCTCTCCTTCTCCTCCTCTTTCAGAACCCTTATCTTATATGGGTGGTTGTCTGGCATCTTGTCAAGAATAAATTGTTGTTGTTGGACTAGTTGGGTGTCTCCATCATACACCTTATTATAAGAATCCCACGCGGCATCGAGTTTCTCTTTCGAATGGGGTATCACGCGCTTTTTTGCCTCAATCGCGTCGGCGATTCTCTGTCTTTCTTCTCTTAGACGATCGAGTTCGTCCAGCTGTTTCTTGTATGTGTTCTCCCATAGCTCAATGGGTTGAGAAGCTCTCACCCAAGTCATCACATCCGGCCTTTCTCTCTGTAGCTCTCTGTGTTTCTGTTCGAGGTGCTTATAATCCTTGATGAGGTCATCACCGGATCGCGATAAAGTGAGGTTTGATAAGAAACCACTTGTAGATGAGCGCTTCGCTTCTGGCCTCGCTTCTGGCCTCTTGCCATCTCTTCTCGAGTTTTGAGACAATGGCTCTTTCGATCCATGATGGCTGTGATGGTTGCCATGATCAGAATTGTTGTCGCCACCTCTGGCGGAATTTGATGAGCTTGTCACTTTTGTTCGCGATGAGTTATTGGATTCATTCACATCACCACGCTTTGCGGAACCCGATGAGCTAGCGATTATTGTACGAGATGATGTGCCACTCACATTTTGTGTTGATGAACTCGACGAATTGTTGGTACTGGAGGAAACTTGCGATTTTTTTTTCTGCTGGCCTTTGAATAGTGCAGACATGATTGTTCGATTGTAATGACTTAGTACGATAATTGTGCAAATTTGTTAATACAAAATCCTATTTCTTAGTTATAGGTTAAACAATTGTACTTATACATACTTGAGCGGCGGTCTGGGAGGCTCAACAGATATGGGCGCTTAAAACTTGTTGGAGTTCTAACAACCGATACTAGATTTTGGGCCGGCCCAAGTGTAGTAGCACTAACACACCCGGCGATAGACCAGGAGAGTTGTTTAAGGACAGGTTCTAGATTATAAATAGAAGTCTTGGTACCAATATTGGAGAAATCAGTAAAGTAACCTTCTGAATCCAGAACAAATGATCAACATTATAAGTGGCATTGCCATCCAAGTTGAGCCAGTCGTGGAGCTCCGTCTCGTGATTATATCTGAAACTTGCGTCGCACTCAGGGTGGTAGGATACATAGATAAGCATTGCAAGGTGTTAAAGTGTAAAGGGAAAGAGGTAAAAGATAATGGATACTTGCTTTGATTCTAAAAACTGAAATCTGAAGAGGAATAATATGATTACCCAGAGACTACCTCTCTATATCGAGGCAAATGTGGTCAAATATCTCAAAAAAAAAAACGATCTGAGCGCTGTTACGGTCAATACAAGGAGGTTGATCATATAATAGGAAAACTCTACAAAAAGGTGGCTTCAATACTAAACGCAAGCGTATAGACGGTGGAGAGCCGTCGATTAGTTACCAAACTCTACAAAATCTCTTCAAAAACTAAAATATAATGTATGAGCAATAGATTATTGTTGTACCGATATCGTTCTATATTGAACTTAAAGGGAGAAGTTTTCCTTATTCATTAGAAGAATGATGAAAAGTTTTAATACTGTTTTCTAACTAGTTGATTCTTTGCCATTTGTAACTATTATATCTGGTGTGGTATTAACATTATTTTATTTCAAAAGAGAGAAAGATCTCCAACAGCCCCAACCCCAGTCTGACTACAGCTTATTTATTATTTGTGATCTTGATTTGATTTTGTTAGTGCTTGCAACTTTTGGACCACTTTACCGCTCACCCAACAATCATTTTTAGCGCGAGGAAAAGGATATTCCGTTAGCTCTCAGGAGATGCTACCTCACAACTAACCTCCATCACAGATAGTTTCCAAGGGAGAAGGAAGCAAATTGTGCCCAATTCTGATCTTACCTGATTCTACCAGATTATTACCAGTCTAAACGCTGGCTGGTTTGGTAATGCTTTAGGAGAAATTAATATGGGCGGGGCAGTATGAGTGCCGAACAACTAGCCCCAATCTATCAGGTATCGTCTGTCTAATTGACTAAGTAGAGAATTTGCCCAAATGGGACAACTGAAGTCCTGAAAATATGCATTTTACGTTTTCCATCTACTTGTAGCACCAAAAAATTCGCAATTTGGAAGGAAGAATTTGCTATAAATGGATGAAATGCCGGCACTATTCCACTTCCAAGTTCCAGATTCTCTGGCAACACGAGTAACTCTCAAGAATGACGCCTTCCATGCTATTATGTCATCGTGAATCATGAATCATGAACAACTACTCGTACTCGGCATTGATTTATTGTGAGATGGTTGTATCTGATAGTATTGTCCCTACAGATTTGGCAAATACAATCATATCACATCTCGGGAATCAATGACATTCATATCCGAATGCAGTATTTGACAGATCAATTATTCAAGACTCCTTCGATAATCATGCAGTACAAAACCGAGTATTAGAATGCATGAGCACTGGCATCAGAATTTAGGTCAGTGATGATCGAAATAGAAACATAAAGCATCAATGCAATGCAATTTTTGACGCGTTGAACGAATACGAGCGTTGGAAAATTACGAAAATGATATGAAGCAAACGACCAAGGGAGCTGGATTTCAACGATGTAAAGATATGGCATTGGTTACAGAAACGGCAAAAAATGGCAATACAGGCAGTACATATCATGAAGAAACAGCAAATTAGCAAAATGAAAAGACTTATACGTAGAAAATTTCTCAAAAGTTCAATTGGTATTCAAAAGCAGGAGATTACGATAGCTGTAAGAAAAGTAACACGGAAGCAAGATAGTGAACCAAAAAGAGAGAGAAATTGTATGGTGGACTTGATGAGACCTAAGATTTCTGAAGAAGAACAGGTGATGGGGGACCCCGAACTACTTTATACATTTTTATATAGGGGCACGAGGGGGACCGTGCGCAGAAGCGGGATGTCGGCTAATCCTGGGAGACAACGAACCTCAATTCTCGTGATACCTGTAATCAAGATCCATAATACCTACTCTTTCTGGATTGAAGCCATAATTAACTCGATAATACACGTAAATTGAGATGGGTATTTCAAATAAGGGCCGATATGTAAGCATGATTTGTTGTATTTGCACGACTAAATCACCCTGCTCTTTACAATCTCGATCTACAACATCAGCAACTAGACTACAAATTTCAGGTGGCTGCAATAAATCTAATTTCTTCTTTTTGATTATTTTTTGAGGGTATCAAATGGGTTGGACGCGCTCTGACCACCTGCTTCTTCCTTCCAAGTAGATCACTCTATTAGGGTGCGTTCGGATCGATTTGTTTGATATATTTGATCACATTTGTCTCAATATATTAGGTCTAATATAGTCGAACCGAACATGATATTTTGGCCAATATATATTTGATCAAATAATCGATTTTATTGAATATAATACTGAGTTCAATAAAAAATATTAAATCTAATATATATTTGATCAAATATTTGAACTTTTTTTTATACAATAATCAACAACAGCTTTTTAATACTATTGAGAAAATATTTGAAAAATATTTGAAAAATCTTTATTTCTATTTACCTTTATCATTTTTTTAAATATTCCCCAAATATATTAGCCTTACTCAAATGTACCCAAATGTATATTAGATTCAATATTTCTAATATTTCTGAAAATCGATCCGAACGGACCCTTAATATCAGGATTTTATGTGAGAATCACAGCAAAGAATCGGTTAATATTCGAATAACAATAGGTTTGGATTTAGAATCAAGACTTTTCATTACTTTCTTTCTAATGGTATTGAAGAATTCCCCTCTATAGGTGAAAACTCTTCAAACTAGCGTACAATTCGGCCCGCTTTCGGCTAGCCCTAGTTTCGTAGTTGAGGTTCGTAACAGAGCCTTCCCTTCCGAAGCTTTCGTCCTCGAAAGCTTTTGAAGTGAAACCATTTAAGTTGAAATATCCAATCGAAACCAATATCATTCGATGTTGTATTGTATGCCTTTTCGTGAAACCATTGTAGATCCATCGATATTGTATTGTATGCCCTTTCGTAGAACCATCGATATTGTGTTGTATGCCTTTTCGTAAAACCATTGTATTATATTGTATGCCTTTTCGTAAAACCATTGTATTATATTGTATACCTTTTCGTAAAACCATTATATTGTATTGTATACCTTTTCGTGAAACCATTGTAGATCCATCGATATTGTATTATATGCCTTTTCGTAAAATCATCGATATTGTGTTGTATGCCTTTTCGTAGAACCATCATAGATCCATCATAGAACCATCGATATTATATTGTATACCTTTTCGTAGAACCATCATAGATCCATCGTAATCCTTTCAATTCTTCTAATTCCTCCATTCCTACTTTACAATAATCGGCCGAACTGAAACTCCAATAGAGAACTCCATACAACGACTAAATCCATAATAATTCCTCCAATAATGAAATTATAATGCCTACATCTTCATTTTATAAAATTCAGCATTCTCATTTCTTTGAAAACTCTTCAATATCACTTAAAAACCCCTATACATATATTCATTTTCAATCCATTTTCAATTCGATTTCGGTACAATTTCGATACGATTTCGATAAGCATACTTTCGATTCGGTATACTTTCGATTCGGATTCGGATTCGGTATACTTTCGATTTGGTATACTTTCGATTTGGTATACTTTCAATTTGGATTCGGTATACTTTCTAATATGATGAGTAAGGGATATTGATGCCTCCCTTTTTGGATCGACATCCTCGTCGATTTCAATGATCCTATAGGTTCGGTAAATAATAAAAGGGGGGGGTTTTAACTTGCTTTTTCTTTTGAAATTTGAAACACAAAATACATTATATCCTTCAATACCATTAAATTTGCATCAAGAAAATAATGACTCCAATATAAATACTGTTTCGTCTTCAACTAATATACTAGTTTTCCGACATGGATCCGACTATTTGCAACCAGTTTTCACCAATGATCCTTTAGAATCACACAAGGGCTAGCTTTACCCCTTCTTTTGGAAGAGGCCTGGCATTCCGTCAAAGAGAAGAGGCTTCAAGCATTCCATCAGGGTTCTGTTTGAAACAGAAATACGACTAATATCGCATATGAATTCGCTCGTTATACTCTTCAAGGGTAATATCAAAGACTTCATCATCATTATATATAAATCCGCTCATTGTATTCCTCAAAGATAATACCAAAGGCTTCATCATCATCATTATCATATATGAATCCGCTCATTGTACTCCTCAAGGGTAGCACCAAAGGCTTCATCATTATCATATATAAATCCGCTCATTATACTCCTCAAGGGCAATACCAAAAGCTTTATTATAATCTCAACTTCAATATCTTCAACTTTTCCAACAACTTTTTATATTCAAATTCTTCAGTTTTCCGATGAGATCCTGAAGGTTCTCCATATGCTTTCGTTTTTTTTCGTCCTTTTGTTTGAATGATTTATATGATTTAAGGATTCGCTTTCGAATTTCGTAAAATAGAGTAGGGTTCGGTTTGTGTATTATATTCATATTTTTCGAATAAATTCTTTCAATTCCTTTTCTTGTTTTCTTGTTTCGAAGGTTTTTCGTAGTATTTTTGGTAGGTTTTCGAAGGTTCGTTTTGAGATCAAATTCGTATATGTTTTGAAGGTAAATTTCGAAAAGTTTTCGAAGGTTTTCGATAATATTCCGAAGGGTTTTCGAAGGCTCGTTTCGAGGCTAAATTCGTATATGTTTTGAGGGTAATTTTCGAAGGTGAATTCTGAAGGGTTTTCGAAGGGTTTTCGATAAGGTTCGAAGGCTTTTATAAATCGAAAAAAAATGAGGTTATTCCCAAAATTAACCGACGAGTTGCTCTCAAGGGTGAATGAAAAGAATTGTAAAAATCACAACAAAGAATCGGTTAATATTCGAATAACAATAGATTTGGATTTAGAATCAAGACTTTTCATTACTTTCTTTCTAATGGTATTGAAGAATTCCCCTCTATATAGGTGAAAACTCTTCAAACTAGCGTACAATTCGGCCCGCTTTCGGCTAGCCCTAGTTTCGTAGTTGAGGTTCGTAACATTTTATACGAATGTTATGACTTCGGCTCTGCCTCCCTTTCAGTATTTCTACCTTTTATTTTTTTTCTTTAACAAATGATATAAATAAAGAGATCATCTATAAATTCTTCAATTATTCGCTTTATTAATAGATTATTCATAGATTATCCACGAGAGCTATTATCCGCCCTGTGGGTACCCGTAGCACAGCCTATGAATTAGAATCAGAATCAGAATCAGAATCAGAATCAGAATCAGAATCAGAATCAGAATCAGAATCAGAATCAGAATCGGTTAACGCCGGCGGGGCCTGGGCGATCATAGCCAGTGCCTCGGCTGCCGAGATTCGATCTGAAGGTCTGAATCTTGTTAACCCTCGAATGACTGGAAGTAGGCACTGCAGAGCTGGATCTCGAACATTGTCGTGGAACTTCTGGTCCAATTTTGACTGCGTGGGTGTGGTAGCTGCTTAGGTTTTACGATGTTAGAGAAGTCGGTTAAATAGATTAAGGGTTCTTTGAAGGGCCTGATGGCAAACATACTGGCCTGTTTCCCCATTTGTCCAGCTGTTATCTGCATAAGCTCCCATTGGGGTTGCCACTCCGCAGGCAACTCTTCCACGGAATTAATCATCTGTCGAACGAGCTTATCGGGCCCGCCCCAGTGCTGAAAGGGTCGTGATCCAAATAAGGACGAGTAAATCTGGTGATCTTGATGTCAATGCATATCTTCATGGACGTGTAGGGGTTATCGTACCGTAATCCCTGCACGCCAGAGATCAAGCCTGTGATCAAAGCGGTCTGTAAAAATCGTCTCAGGAGCCCTCAGATCTGCTGGCTGAGCGAGGCTGTCAGGCTTTGATCCTTGAACGAACGCTTCTCCAAAGTCAATAAGCCGAATGTCTTCTTCATCTTCATCTATCCAATTTCCCCAGTCAGCGTTCTTTACCAGTTGTTTTGGCACACCCGGATGCAACGGCTGGCCGTCAACACGAGCCAACGCTTCGAACTCTGGTATTCCAAGGACTTCAAACAGGTCGTCCTGAGGCAGGTACGCTAATCTTGGGCAAGTGAACCCTATATTTGAGCCGCTAATATCTGCTTAAGAGTTAGCCTCAGTTCTTGCAAGCAGGAAAATTTGCCAAACCTCCATGCGTATATCCGACCTTATGTATGGATGAAATGGCTTCCAGCATCTGGGTGGTAATTTTCAAGATAATTTTCGGATCGAGTTGGTCCCCGCCCTCGCTATAGTCATTGGCAATAGTGTCAACAGACGGACCAAGCAATTCGAAAACAAGACATTGATGGCACCCGTTAGGGCCATGATGCACGAAATCATCTAACTGCCTGACGATATGGTATAGTGCCCCCTTCTCTTGTAATACCCGTAAGGCCCCCAGCTCACGATTGTTCTCAGTGTTATCAGCACTCTTGACTTTAATCGACACCCACATCTCGAATCTAGAGTCTCATCCGTAAGCAAGAGCCTGTGCTATGTGCAGTAGAGTATCATACGCACTATCCCACGCAAGCCAGACTGTTGAGAATCCTCCCCAACCGAGTTTGTGATATATTTTGTACCGACCCTCCTTGAAGGTGTCACCAAGGCATATAGGATGGAATCCGCCGGGTTCGTATCGCGACATATTCTCCTGATTGTAGAGGAGGTTGGATGGGCAGTATATGGTTAGGTCATCCATAGTTATGGTGCTGGTTTGAGTAAGAAGGGAATATTTTATTATAAACTAGGTTCAATCGAAGTGGTTTTATAGAGGTTTCTGCCACATGTTACCGCTTTCCTAATTAGGCTGGTAACAAAGGGGAATAGGGATGTAGTCTAGTTTTACCCAGACCCACCTTTCGCGTTATATGATTTTATATTGTCCGTCCGGAGGATCTAGAAGGCCGTTTTCTTGTTTTTCTAATTCATTTTGATCAATATTATCACGTTAAATGGTTCTGAAGTGTGTATGTTACACATGATTTAGAAAACGGCCTTCTAGACCTCTACGAGGAGTTCGGTTAATAAAACCAATCAGCCATCACAACTCCTACATTAGACTAGTCTGCGATGTTGCCTGTAAGCTAGGTCGTGAATTTTGCATACAAAATTTGGATATTTTATTTATCAACTCTGTGGATATCGTGTCGCACGTAAAGTATACTTTCATTTTGTAGTTTATATCGGTTCATACATTTCTGTAAACGGCAGCCACGACTCACTTGTCCGCTGATTATGAAAATACCGATGAAGCTTACCAGTTGGCAAAGTGCCTACACAAATTGTCCCACCCCGCCTTAGCCTTTTTAAAACCTTGTGCCAACCATTGAATGAGTCTTTGCAATGAAAAACCACAAACCGTCTTTGCCATATCCCACAAGTACAATTCATTACACAATAACTATCATGGTGCTTGAGTCGTATCGACGCTCATGATAAGGATAATTTTCTAGACGTATAAACTAAGATAGACAATTGCAGCATCATCATGCTCATATCTCCACAAAGTTTCAATTAATCGTGTAACCCCTCATTGATTGTCGGTTTTTGTTTAGAGCTACGATCTCGCTTGCCCTAGCATGACACTGCAAAATTCGATCTATTAGCTCTAGCTCCTCAAGTTCTATGCCCACGCATCTCACCGTGGTCTGTGTTTAAAAAAAATCTACGTTCTGTCTCCATACTCATCCCCGCTCAACTAAAATGACCTGCATCGGCACTTCATCACAATTACCCCTCCATGATCTTCATCTTTTCGAGTGAAATCGCAAAACTATATCCAAACCCATGACAATTCTACCATTTATCGTGAAGGTCTGTGTAAGTTTGTCACATTTGCACCACCAACTGAGCTCGCACGGTTCATCCCAAAATTCTATAAGTTCTGCCATCTTTCCACGTCTTTTTTTTTTCTTCTCTTCAAGTCACATCACAAACAAGCAGGGGGAGCTTAGCTGGACACAACTGCATACCTGACAGGCCAAAGTCAGCTCAGTAGCAGTTGGACACAGCAGCTCTAATTTCCCGGAGATAAAGCCTGGCATAGCCTGTAGCAAGGTACGATATCTCATCCATCCACCTCTCTTCTTTGCTAACACACACAACAGAACAGATCAGTATGGCTGTCACGCTGATCCGTCTCGATGATCCCGCTTCGATCTCATCTTGACCTTGTGAAGTACGATCCCGCTTCGATCTCGTCTTCCCTGAGTTGATCCCGCTTCGATCTCAACTCCCCCTTGTGAAGTTGAATTCCCTTCTCTTCAGCCCGCCAGCAGCAAGGTTTTCCTCCTCAGCCATTTGTTTTTTTTTTCGCGTTCGCCTTCGGGCATTTGGGTTATTTGCTTGCTTGCTATTTTTTTTCACGCTTGCTTGCAATTTTCGCCTTCGGGCATCTTGGTTATTTTGCTTGTCTTGCTATTTTTTTTCACGCTTGCTTGCTTTTTTTGTCTTCGGACATCTTTGGGTTATTTTGCTTGTTTTGCTTTGCTTTGCTTGCCTTTTTTCCCCTGTCTCAAGATATCTGCTAGCAATAGTAGATTTCTTGGGACGCTTTTTTTTGTCCCTCGAGGTAGGTCACGTGACTTAACCCTAGGCTACTTTGGGTGTCTAGGCAATGAACTTAGTCCTTAAACTGATTAGCTCCTTGTTCTTCATGACTATCAAGACAGCAAGCTGAAGAAGAAGATTATCGATTGTGCCTTGGGTAACAGATATTGTCAAATCGAGCACCAGATGTATTCAAAATTGTTGAGTTAGGTGTATATTTCAGGCCTGCAGAATGGAGTTATACTATTGCCGTTGGCGGCTAATATGACTTCGCTGGCGCGGATTACTGTTTTAAACTCTTATTTTCTGGAAGTGGATGAACAGAAGCCCGTTGGAGAATGACACGATATAAGATGTTATATGATACATCGACGAACATCACTCAGTAAAACGGTTTGTAGCACCTCACCATGGAGAGAGAATGTTTTCAAAAAGGTGCCTTCCCCAGGTCTCTTCCCATTCCTTCTCTCTTTCTTCGCATGCAGCCATGAAACAATACATCAAATCTACGACAGCGCAAACCAAAACCCCTCGAAGAAAAAAAGAACAGGACTCATTGGATGATGCAAACTATGAGTGAAGATACGTGCGCCAACGTCCATCATGCAGCTATAGGAGATAATAGTAAGGAAGGGAAATCTTAATGGCACATGTTGCCATAGTCTGCGTCTGTCTAGTTCTTGAAAAGCCTATGTATCAGAGTAGATTTTCATTGCAACTAATAGTTATTTGAAGCCTTTTACAACTCCAAACTTTTCGAATCCGCAATATCAACTCTAATATCATAATATCATCATATTTTTGACCTCCATCGTTATCCAATTGGAGCATGAAATATTACATATCTCATCTCATGTAGTGATTTTGGAACATCCGGCTCGTGATCACATCATACTCACAATATTAAATTTGGGAATAGAAATGTTAAAAATCTTCATTTAATAATTTCTAAGCATCGATTTCTGATATAAGGACCCAGCATTATCATCTCATCTCGTTGCTCCGCTACATACATTTTTCTATACATCTACAACAATTTTCCGAATAATCCAGTGAAGAACCCTCAGAACTTTATTATATCTAATACTACGAACCTCTCTACCTAATATTGATTTTTGGCTGAAACATAGAAGAATTGTATATATATTTATCATTATGGACTTAAGGTAATGGATGACTACTCTTCATTTTTGACCTGGGTTGTATTCACCATATTGAATAGTTCAAAAGTTACATTATCAAGACTTTTCTCTGGGGGAAGGGAATTTTTCCTTGGATCCAGAGTGTGCACCAAGTGAATAACAATCCATCCCTACCTTCAAGTCTGGTGAGAATCAAATCTTAATCAATATTCAAGTGTGTATAAACAACATTACCCCCTTTCATTTTTCCACAAGTATCATTCTGAGAAGCATGGGAAACATCGCTCCATGGTTCAGAGCACCTGTTCATTTAATGGACGCAAGGATGCATGACCTCAGGGTTTTTACTCACTATATCTTTTCAGTTTGACATTGAAAAACTTGTGAGATAGCGAATAATGCATAGTGATAACATGACAAAAATCATAGATATGTAGGAAATGACAACAAAACAAATTAGATAAAAATCAGTAAGGGGAGAATATCTCTCTCAAAGATTCTATTTTCAGAGCTGTAAGGCCTTGATGAATCTACTCTTAGAAGATTCTATAGAAGACCTAATGATGTACAATAATAGTGTTTTAAAAGCCAGCGGATTATTGAACCTAAGAATTAAAACTCTTATTTTATAGTAGACGAAGAAATATAGACACTTCCAGAGGTTTATGAGGCCGCAAAGGAATACAGTTATTCACTTCTGTACTTGCATCCATTTCTGGATGTATAAATTTCGCTAACCTCCTCTACAGAAATACCATCCACTCTCAACTCACCATACCGTACCGTACTCACACAAAATTAACAACCATGGAAAGTCCAAAAAATGAGCAGATCAAGTAATTAAAATCCCAATTCCTCCAATTCGGCAAGAAAATAGCACCCGATACTTATATTCATATGATACTAGCGTCATGGAGTAACACATAATTGTTGAGGTTATAGATACGTACTGTAATACCAATTATCAATTTTTGGTTGTGGATCTTGAAGGTATGGTTAATACATATATCTCCACATCTCGACCCCAATCTTCGTACCTGAAGGAAACCATGGTACAGGCACTAGGCGAGCAAGAAAGTCCGGCGGTCCCTGAAGCTGAAATGATGAAGTTAATTCAACTTGTTTCCGGCCGTTCGCTTCCCGTTGCTATTCACCTTACTTCACATATACAAGTACATACCTAGCCATTCCGCTCACATCAAATTTAGTATATCATGCGAACCCGGAGATCCGACAGCGGAAAAAGAGTTCTCGCAGGTTTGTAGCTGAATGGGTAGCTAAATAAGAACGGGAAGCTATGAAACGATCATCTCAACGCGGCATGATATAGTATATTGGTGGTAATTTGTGATTTGTAATTTGCATACAACAGCACTTTGGACGATGATCATCTTAGATCGTTGGGATTCTGTAGCAAAGAGGCATAGGGATAGGCAGGAAAGACAACGAGTAATATGATAGGTAGCATGCAGTAAGCAGTAGGTAATAGGGATAGATAGTAAGACGGGCCGTGTTATATATATAAATTACGTATATAGAGCGGTAGATAATTCCTCTGACCTTATAACCTATCTAGGAAAATTTCCTCGATATATACATACCGAATCGGTTGAGAACTGACTTCAGATATCGATCTCCCGCCCAACAGATTGAAATATGAATTATATGATATAAACAAAACATCCTCCGAGTGAGTACGCCATGGAATCCCCTAATACTCATATGGTGAGAACCGTCACGTGTCCTCCCGTCTCTTCGTGTCACCACACATCATGTGTGTGCACCCACCATCTCACTGCCCGATCGTAGAATCATTCTTAACATCTCAACCTCAACTCCCAACTCTTATTCCACCGCCCATTTCTCGCCTCCTCGCCAAGTTCAGCTCCTAACAATACCGTGCTATCCTATCCTCATGCATACCATAGTACTCTGTAATACCATAATACCATTTGTACAATATTCATTACGAATACTCCATACATATCTGCGTAATTTAGCGATGCATAGCATATTATATAAAGAATAAGCTTATGGCTTACAGCTTATTTCTCCATCAATGCCATTCTCATTCCCATTACACCATTCCACCAACACAGCAAATAAACAATCAAACAATCTAGCGGTCTGAGACTCCGAGTTATACATGTATATGTATATGTATATAGATGTACCTACTCGAGTATAAGAATGTAACTATAATCTGTAACCCCCACAAACCACAAACAACCCAATTTGCGGGGGGCAAATCGGGACTTTTTTTGAAGATATGTTGATACTCGAGTATATGGGGTAGTAATTGTAAATCGAGTATCCAGTCGCAGAACGAGAAAAATTAATTAGATATTTAGATTTCGGGTGACTCAATCGTATTCGCATCTTACTTTGTGCCACTCATTACACTAGCACCCAGTACAGCACTCAACACTTGTGAATGCGCATTTGGAAATACTAAGAGAACACTATATGAATCAGTATACTTCGTACAAAGATTCTATACGTGATAATATATCTTCCACAAACATGAAAAATTCACAATACCGAAAATCGTCCGGTTCCAGATCACGCTGTTACAGTGTGTACCTGTATCCATCTGTACTCACGACGACGTGGCGCAGTTTACGCGTTTGATTCATCTCACCCATTTATCCCGTTTATTTATCCATAAGGCTCACTCAGTCACTCTACAACCGACCAGCCGGCGAATCCGAAGATTCCGAAGATTCCAAATATGGTGGATAAACAGGATGATACGAATGAATTGAGAAGAACAACGATATAGCATAGCATGACTGGATTTCCGTCTAAGCCACCTACCCGACCCCGAGAATCGTTATTCCGTCATCCGTATAGAATTATGGAGTATGATGCTTCGAGATATGTGAAGATAGTAATATCCCTCCACCTTCTCATGAATTCCATCTTCCATTTAACTCGAAACAAGCTCTTGCCTCCTACCTCCCGTTGACTGAGTTCTCTCTGGTTGGCCCGATCTAATACATAGGAAACTTATCCGAGTGCCGAATCGCCAACAAACTTACATCTTACAAATCTAGACATACATTAACCTAAGACTACCTATAACTTTCGTGCATGAGAGTGGAGAGGGAAGTATGTCCTACTGTTCATACATACATATTTGTATAGAGTACATACCGAGAGTATTTTGAGCTCTCGCTTCTGAGCCGGTTTGAATTGATTTGATCTGATCTGGCATAATATAATATGATGAACGGGGGCAAAACGTTGAGAGGCACAGTCTGTGAGTAATTAACAATTGTCTAACTTATCGGTCAATCTAGAAGCCTAAGAAATTTTCTACCTTGAAACTCAACCCCATCGTGACTTGTAATCAATCATCTTACTGTAGGTACGGGTACGTACTCTCGAGCTCTAGAATCTGGAATCTGGATTATCAACCTTATCTAATCCAGCCAGATGGCTAAATGGGGGCTCTGCATTTAGGGTATTGAGGGTATAGACATTCTCATCTCGGGCAGAAGCCATCCATCTATCCATAATCCATCCATCTATTCCAAAGAGACATATCAATCACGATATTGCTATCGCATTTATTCATTACTATGAACAAGATATCAAATATCATACCTATTCTCACTTACGCCATCAACTTTCTTCCAAATCCCGCACAATGGGCATACTTTGATGGATGATTCAAAGCTGTCCAGTCATCCCATCCGGTCCCATTATCCCGACCTACATCCATATCTCGCCACCATCACCTTTATGATAAAGGCTTTATCATCCGTGTCACCCACTCACTCACCATAAACAGATAGCGTCAAAAAACTAAGCCTCAAATAACCGTCTCCATAATTGGGCTCCAATTGTGGGACCCTCTCATCTTCCACAAATTAACATGACAATATTTTATTACCCCACAACGTGCTTGCTTTGCTGTGTGGATGAAAAGTTTGAAGTACAAGAGGGAGGGGTAGGTACATAGATAGATAGTTAGATGAACGTGACGATACGGGTATAGAAAACCATCTAATCGAAAAGCTATTCGTCCTTTCTTTTCTATGGGAGGGCATAAATCTTATATGTATGTTATTCTTTTCCATTCTATATCCTATGTCCGATGTCCTATATCTCACATCCTCTATATACATCATACTATATCATACCATATCACCCATCACATCCTACCTATCCTCTCCTATCAATCCTATCAAAATCCCCTACAGAATCTAGAGCACTGTTGGAAATCAAGCGTACTCCGTAGATCACTTCTCTCACTCAATCAATTGATTCCAGATAACTCTATTCCCATTATACATACCTCAATTCTTTCGTAAATATAAGTATAAGTATAAAATCTTACCTAGTATTTACTACTTAGCCCCCCGGTATCTATTCAACTCTTTTATCAATTTGATATACATCCTGTCACGGATTGAAGGATTAGATAGCCCGATCGTACCGATCGGGCTTCGAGCGGCTAGTGTTCGAGGTCGATCATGTGTCTGTAATTAGTATATATAATTCTTTCGGGGTTATCGATCTTTTGATAGATTCTAAGGAACAAATTGAACCTTGATTTATCAGTTCTTTACAGCATTTGTATCACACATCCTCTATAAATCCTTCATACATTCTCCATAGTATACTATATAAGTTCCTCCATATACTAATACCATTCATTATTCATACATCAAACCCTCAAATCACCAATCCATCGATTCAATTCACCAATAAATAATTCAAAAATCAAACCAAAAACCCACCTATTTAGTACCCAGCTAATAACTATCTAGATTCTAGCTACCTAATAACTAAACGAAGATCTCGATTCCCGCGGAATCTAGAATTTCCTCTCTAGTTTAGGAATCTTTTAGATTTGGGTTCTAGGTTTTGAATTTTAGGTTCCAGGTTTTTGATTTTGGTGGATGGATGGATGAGCGGGAGGAAGGGGAGGGAAATACAGAGGAAAAGAGTGAGTGGAGGAATATTGATGAAAGGATGGAAAGAGAGTTTTATTTTCTATTATTTTATATTATTTCATTTCTATGAGTGATGAATGATGAGTTCTCAGAGATATTGTTAAGATTCTTTATTCATTCATTTATCCGAGGTTTATTATCCGATAAAAATATATAAACCAGGTTACGCTATGTTACGTTACGGAATACTGTACCAGGTTATCCAAACACCCACACAAACGTGATTCATTCCACCAACAACACGGCATCAAAATTAAGTAATCAGGACCCTTTCAATTCCCCTCCACACCACTCATCCACTCTCATTTACCTTCTCCACCAGTTCCAATCGAAATCACGCTTTCTTGATATAGCTAAGTACCTACCTACTGGCCACGCATCAGCATCAAACAAACATGGTCACTCCATACAGTATCTATGCGTGCGTGCAGAATATCTTTTTTCTTTCCCCTGTGCCTAAATACCCTGTGTCTGTACTTCCACAATACCACGGTGGAGACATGTATAGAATTTTCGAATGAAAGGGTCTTTTGGAGTGATAACCGAACCAATCTCGAGCATTTGATTTTGAACTGTTCTGTTTGGTTTATTGATGAAGTGGTGGCGCTAATTGAAACCCTTTGGTTAGTGGATGGTAGTGGTTGCTGTTTATAGTATGATCGGTAGTAGTTAGTGTACGGAGTGTAGAGTATGAGATTTGGTCGGATTCGAATTCGTATCTTTTCGATAGTATTTTTTACGTCCAACATGGCTGATGGTGGATATCTTGATGGTAGTTCATCCATGGAGAATTGGTGAAAGCTGTGATGTGAATGTGAAAAAGTTCGAATCATTCCTCTTGTGATGAGTAACCAGAATTTGAATCTGCGGTGGCAAATGTCCTACCACCCATAATAGAAATCATTAATCGACCGGTCAGTAAATCAGTGTTCCCAATCCCAAGACTCATTAAGAAAATTACCGAATCCGTTACTTTCCGCATGTAACATCGTGACTTCTTTCCATCTCCCAATTCGAGAATTCGAAATTCGAAAATCGAGATCGAGGCTTTTTAATTCAAGGATTATAGCCTCGGAAGTAATTTAAATGCACTGTAACTTTGTAACGGGAATTTTTCTTTGCTGGTACTGGTAGACTTGTTCCGGACTCTGTAGGTATGAAAAACGTGTACAGTCGATATATCGTATTGAATCCTCGTGATTCGTGAATCATGAAACTATAACCTACCTACCGGATACTCACTCATAGAAAGAATTATGGAAGAAAATATTTCCGTCTGATGTACAGCATATACAGCCTGTACAGTGTAGCGCCAACAAAAAGTTCCAGAGTTGGCATATCCAATGCAAAGGTATCCGAATTCGTATCAAGTTTGGTGGGGCAGAAAGTTAGAAACTCGGCTTATTTGGGTTTCTGATGGACGAGACTCATAAGAGGGGAAAAAAAAAAAAAGATTTATCAACGTTAACCGCTAATTGATCATCCGGGGCTTGGTAGGATGGTAGGCTTAGTAGATAGACTGGTAAAGATGGAGATTTACTCCGTAATTTGAAAAATTTGTATCAAAAAGTATGACCTTCTTGCAGATATCAAATATGGTTAAGGAGCTTGAAATGATTCCACTATTTTGCAGTAGTTGAGATCGCTTATGAATGCATGCTATGCTATACTATGCTATGCCACCACCATGTGTGAAAAATGTGAAGTTCTGCATATCGAAAGCTTAAGTGTTAATGGTCGAAAAATGTGGCCGGGTCTATCTATCATGACATTATAAATGACATCGGTTTAGACCTCACTGGACCTCTCGATGTTCAAGGCGTTTTGGGAACCATAAAATATATTTTGGGATCATCGTCTGGCCTTTGTCCGATTCAACAGTTTTGGGTAATTTCCACTTGCGTTGCAGGTGAGCCAGAAAGCTGTAAAACATGGATAGGAGAGGCTTGGATATGGGATCGTCGGTTTTTCTCGTGGGTTTTTCGAAGCAGGCGCAAGCAATAATAGCCTACGGAAGTAAAGGCTAGAAGTTACTGAGTGTCATGGATTTTTGATTAATAGAACGGTAAACAGGGGTAAAAGGAAGTTGTACGGAATATGAACCTGTAATAGTGGATATTTGATTGTCGCTCAATGGTTCTAGAAAGTTGAGAATTGGAAATCAATGGAAATCTTTTCATAATTCATTTCATAAGAATGTTATCATTCATCAAATGACCTTCATTCAATTATTCTAACTTTAGAAAAAGAATAGTATGGGAAATTAAAAATTTGATTTGGTCGCTAGGTACTAGGAAGCTTTGTCGCGAATGTTACCGTTGTCATTTATTAGGATTGTGGTTGTTAGATGTGTTTGTATGTACGCGTGATTATACGGAGTCGATGATTGATTGATGGATTGAATGATAAAATAAGGAGGTGAATCAGTGATGTGTTCCTTTTACCAGGCTATTGCTGTTGTACAGAACGAACTATTCTCAGAAATTGAGATGGCGTTGAACAGATTTGTCAAACCTCATTGGAGACATGTACCGGTCAAGACTGAACAGGTTGGGTTGTATAAAATGGAGAATCCAATCAACAAATAAAATGAATGACTCGATATAAGCGATGGATTGATGTGAGACTTAGAAAATCACAGCGGGATCATCTTTACCAGCCTTTCCCTTCCTTTTCCATTTGACTGGTTCTTAATGACCGGCATCTTTTTCTTTTTTTGATCTCCATTTACCGTACTGCGTATTTTTCCAAAACCCGAAACCAAAAAAATAAGGGTCATCCATCTTTGAAGGGTTTAGATTTTGGTCCAATAAGATTGGGTTATTTATAGGCTTGCAGCTGGTCCATCCTTTCGATGGCCACGTTGGCAAAGTAATAAAGTTCTTCTGGTAGTAAATAGAGTGGCCGGCGTACAGTTCCCAGTACAGTATTCCGTATACAAAAGGGAAAATGGATAAAGTTAATTGGGTAGATTCAAGGTTAAATTTTGTGATGAGATTGTTTTCATGTGGGATTGGTTGCTGAGGAAAGAAACGGTCTCACAAGCACAAGCTGGGATGACTCTGATCTTCCTTCGTGTTGGTAGCTTTTTTGCCTGCTTGCGTAGTGATGATGGGCTCACATCTATCTTGTTATTATTACGAGTTTGGTGTAGCCTTAACATCATCCTTCTTCCTATTTCAGTCGGTCAAGATGTCATGATTGACGTATTAGTAAGGATTATCGTAGAGTGATGAGCCATGGATGAAGGCAAAAATAGGTTAAATTTGAGAGGAGGAGCAATAACCATAGATGTCACACATAATAATTTTTGCCATCGGGTCACATCAACCAATGAAAATGAATGGATATTGAAGGTTAGAGATGGGTGAGTAAGGGTACTTAAGTCTTACTATCTACGATAACTAGGTAGGTGAGTCCGATAGATTCAATTTTGATGCATTTGATGCAGCCAAAAATCAAGAAAAGCATTTGATCAGACCCAGAAATATCTTTGAGCTACCAATCAAAATTGACCACTATCCCATTCTATCGATCCTACATCTTGAAGTCTTGGGTCTACTCAAGAGAGAGAACAAATCTCACTCATCATCACCTGGCGACAAGGTGTAACTTCGCCTTAAACAAGTAGTGAAGTATAATAGATAAAAAAAGAGTAATGCTATAAATTAACAAATATCGGTGTCCAAAGTATCGAGAGTTCCAGAGTATGAGTGAATTTGATGAATTGTACAGAATTGGATTCATAAATTAGTCTAACTCGGGTTTCCATAATTTCCTCCAGTCACTGCCAACTCTTGTTGTTACGTGGTTGATTTGATATGCCCCTTAGATTTAATATTCAATCAATTCCAATTCAATTCGTTTTTTTTTTTGGTCAATAGAAATCAAATTCATGACAATCAAAATCCTATCAATCTGATGTCCGTTTAATGTTATTATTGAGGCAATTTCTTTCAAATTCATATATATATTAACCATTCGATTTTCCTTCAAAATATCCGCCCATCATAAATAAATTAAATTGATACGCTAAGGGGTAAGTTTCCTTTTGGACTTATACACTAAGAGACCACCTACCAATTCAAAATAAAATAATTAAAACTTGCACTGCCAATTCAAGCTTTGATGTCATTCTGCACCCTAACACATCCATCCGCCCATTCATTTTTATTACATAGTATCCAGCATCTAGCACCATTTATTCACACTCCACACTAATTAATTACTCGAAAATCCCCATTAATTTTCCTCCATCCCGATAAAATTCAATCCAATCCAATTCAATCCCTCCAATCCATCCAATCCATCCAATCCATCCAATCCAATTTCTCACTCTTTACTGTAGCTGGGGGAACTTTCCATCAGGGAAAATCCACTTCTTTATATTCTGGACTAAACAAATAAACCAAAAGTTGAACTACGAAGACAAGACTCTTTTGTTTAGACTGCGAAAGGAAAGGAAAGGAACCACTTCCCAGTCATCCTCTTTTTTTCTTTTTTTTCTTTTTTTTCTCTTCCTTTTCTCTTTGATATTCTCCACTCACACAAACGTTATTTCACAACTTCTTTTGAATCTAAGGATTTACCTTTAAGATTTACCTTTAAGGTTTACCTTACCCTAATTCTATCCTCTTATTCTTCTTCTCCTCCTCCTCTCCACCTCGACCACCTTTTACATCACCACCCACCATTTTCTTCTCCAACCCATCCATCCATCCATCCATCAATCTTCACCTCTTTTCCTTTGGACAGATTAAGAAGTTTTTCAAATCGTCGGACAACACCTTCCTCCATTTCTCAACAATAAAACTTCCACCCTATTCTATTGGAACATTTATCCTTCTCTACCTTATTTTTCCATATATCCCGACATACCATACGACCTCGAATTTTTTATTTTTTTTTTCACGAATCCATCCTCCCACTTCGACGTCAGGTCCACAGGTCCTAAGGTCCTACATTGCCTGTTTCTCCTTGGAACAATACAATCACGAAAACAAGTTGCATCGGTTTAAGAAGATCAAAATTCAATAGAAGTTTATCCTCTGAAGACTTCACTGTCAAGAAAAGGTTCGTACAATTATTTTACACTCAACCTCAGCTTGTTTTGGTTCCTGGAACATCACAATATTATTTTACATTCCGTCATCCCGAATACAACAACAACAACCACCACCACCTAAGTCTCATGATAATGTATATGAATCTCGCATTGATTAGCAACACCTCCTTCTCGAATATGTCAAATCATCTATCTTCATTTCAATACTATTCATTCATTCTTCCGTCCTATCATTTCAACCCCTAGGTGGTTTTGGATATCTTTAGATATTTTTCGGCATTTCGAGAATCAGTCGCATCTTTGTCACATCTTCACAGTCTATTATTTGGTGTATCAGAATCGGCACAGACTTGATTTCACGACTAATTTTTACATTTTTTGAATGTCAGCTAATAATTTTTTAAAGGATTAACCTAGAATTTCAAGGACTCGATATCCACTTGCACCATTGCATGATCGATTAGTTCCAAGAGTTTGTGTTTTGCTATCTTAAACACCAGTCAACTTTTTACTTCGATTATTCTCGTACCATAAGGAATACTTCTTTCACTCACATCATTTGCGATCATCCTTTCCGTCTTACAAAATTTATACAAAAGTTTTATTTATTTATCAACTTTTACTTTGAACAAAATCGATTGATGGCGCATACACAACAATAAATTTCAACCTCGCTCTTCGATAAACATCCTTTGTCAACCCAACCCGACAACCACGATAGGACACCATTCAATACGAAGCTTCATCGTTTAGTAGTATCAGTCAGCTTGCTTGCTTGATCAACTAGCACACCCTTACTATTACAACAATTCACAGCAAGAAACACTTTCTTGCTACCGACCAGATTCCATAGAATCTCGTCGGACCCCTCGAAACTTCGCCCATCATGGTTCCCGGAGGTGTATGTGCTCATCTGGAATATCAGATTGAGGACATGACAGACTATGTGGCAGAAATGGCACAGAGACTTGTTGACCCCACCACACCAGTTGCTCCAGAATTTCGAAAATTCGTTCTCGGACTCCTTTCGTCTACCCGTCTTCCTCATACCACCATTCTTCTCGGCATGAACTATCTAGCGAACCGTCTCGAAAGCTTGAAGACCGTATCAAGAGGTGGCCAGATGTGGCGACTTTTGACAATTGGATTACTTCTGGGAAGCAAGTTTTTGGATGATAATACATTCCAGAACAAATCTTGGTCAGAGGTTAGTGGTATTGCAGTTGCCGAACTCAACAAAATGGAACATGCTTGGTTGGAAGATATCGACTGGAAGTTGTATGTCGATCTTGACAGTAGTTCGGCATACCAAGCATGGTTGGCAAACTGGAAGCAATGGGCTGCAGATAGGAAGAAGGTTAAGGCTGCCACCCTTGAACGCCTTTCTGCTCCACCTGCACCATTGGCTCCGATCGATACCAATGTTTCGCGCCCTCGTCAATCCAACTCCATCTACAGAGGCTATCCGCAAAGTGCTACACAAGAGCGACAACAATATGTTCACTACGAACATCCTGCTTGGGCCAATCATTCATATCCTACCCCTCAACATACACCACCATCTGCTCCTGACTCAGGTGTGACTACACCAGAAAATTGGAGTGCCACTGGTCCAGCACCTCAGTATGATTGGGGTATGTACAGCCAGTATGCGAAAGCATACAATATGGCCGCAGCAAACACTCCTTATGTTATGCCAGATATGTCCACTCGATTCCACAACCAATGGCCTCACCACTATAGTCCTCACCACTACAGTCCTCAACATTACTTTCATCAGTATAGTATTTGGAACCATCAACCTTCGGACTATGCTTCTCAAGTAAAGCAACCATACTTCATGCCTCACAATGCGTACGGAGGACACCAGACTGTTGTTAATTGAGTAAGGCTCAACATGTTGAATCGATCAGTTTAATTCTATACACGGGAATACATTCGGCGCAAGACTCGCCGTCACAAAAGTTCTTGATTTCAATTATTTCCTTCCAGAGGCTTGTCAAGCTCATATCACGTTTACAAAAAGAGGTGTCGTCAACGGTCCGTTGGTCTCCTTTATCGCACTAAAGGATGACTCGATAATAAATTACACGGATTTCTCGTCCTACTATCACGATCTCGAATTGCGTTGCACCTTCAAGTGGCCGCCTCGATCTTACGACTTTACTTTTTCAAAACATTTACGGCGTTACATTAAGCGATTTTAGATATTTCATTTGTTTTTCTCAAAATGGGTTGGCATGGGACCTGGAAGGTTTCCGGTCTGGCGTTTGGGTTTCTAAGGGCTTGGGAGAGGTTTACTGACTGAATTTTTCTCCTTGGCAAATTTTGCCCTTTAGACCATTGTGCTCAAGTTCAGAGCTATACAAAAAATTCATGGCAGCTATCTTTGGGCTTGCTATTGCAAAATGTAATTATGCACTTTTTTTGGTTTTTTTTTTTTTTTTTTTAGGGCTTTTTGGCTCTTGCTTTCATTTGAGAGCAGTCTTCGAAAAGCAAATTTTCTTGTACTATGTTTTGTTATTTTGGATTCTCAGTCGGCTTCTCATTAATGTTGGAGGGGTTGACATGCACAAAAATGGCTGGAAGAGGGTATAAGGGAAGGATTGCGTTTGTTTTCGATTTTTCGATTTCCTCTTCTCACAAATGATGAATGAGTATCATTCTGATTTTGATCAAGATTAAGATATATGGGGAATATTTGGGTGGAATGGATGTGGCATGGCTCGCGAATTTGATATCTTCTTTGCATGAAAGATTGGAACATATTGGGAAGGAGGGAAAATTCTATTCCGGTTGCGGTTCAACTATTTTCTGGTTTGCTAGGGGGACCATATTTTGCTTCGTTATTGAGATGAGCTGAGTCAGAAAGACATTTTGACTTGATTGCTTGCATACCTGAGCAAGTCACTTCAGAACAAAAAAGGGCATACTTGGGTCTAAGGGTTTCAATATCAGTTGGGGCACTGAATACAAGAAAGATGGATATTTTTTTCTCTTTTACGAAACGATTTTATGATGGGTTCTTGATATCCTGAGTTATTACTCGACTTTTTCGACTTTTCATTCGACGGGGGGGGGGGGGGTTTTTTCAAAGGTGATGGAATTTGAATGGATCCGGTTGTCTACATTGTCGTCTGTGGAAGAAGTGGGAGTAGGAGATAGTTTATTATACCATTTGGGCGGTTTGCATGGAATGGGTTTGGGACTTTGAAACATGGATGAGGAGATGGTGAAAGGAGGATATATAGATTGAGGATATGGGAATTGGTGTGGGGGTATGTGGGGGGTATGTAGAGAAATCTTGGGATGGAGGCTAGAAGACGATGATTTGTGATGATCTTTTAGATTAATGGAAGTTCATTACCTTTGAATTTTTTTGACTTCGATATGTGCTTGAATGTGATGTGATCTTGATGCGTTTTTGTGTGTGCGGAATGGCAGCGTAGGTGCAGATCGGATATTTATATGATCTGAGAGGTCTAGATGCCTGGTACTGGGACGTACCTGCGGAATAGTTTTCTTGCAGTATGCAGTATGCAGTATGAAATTCTGATTGAGTGATTGAGTCTTTGCTGTCACAGATGAGATGCGGAATAAAATGTATTGTTGAGTGACTGCAAAGTTGTATGGAGGATTATATGGAGGATTATATGGAGGATTATATGGAGGATTATATGGAGGATTATATGGAGGATTATATGGAGGATCGTCGTGTAGGTTAGAGTTACTAAAGGGCAGGAGTGTTGATGTGTGTTGGTGTTTTTTTTTTGAGGGGGGGGGAGGGGGGTCTATATCTATGCTTTTGGTTTTGGTTTGAGGTTTGCGGTGTGTGGGTTTTGGGTTGATGGTGTGATGGGATGGATGGATGGATGTGATGTAGATTGAACTAGAAAAATCCTGAAGTTTTGACGTTATAAAATGATTTCATTCATTCATTCATTGATTGATAGTACATAGATATTTACTTACCATATTATTGTATGGATATTTGATATTTTCGACAACGACAATAATTCCCCCGCATCGGGGTTGGAAGTAAGAGGTTTCTTTTTTTTTTTCCTTATATTCTTATGGTCTTTGGGTATTCTGTTCACAGGATATATATATATAGACAGAAGTTCCATTGATTGAGAGTTCTTGAGGACTTTCTGCTTCTATGTGGGTGGGTATTTCGAATTGTGTGTAATGCGTATATGTATGTTTATTTTGGGATTCTTTTACATTCATTTATTTATTCATTTTTTGTTCAGTAGTGGAACCTAGTAGCGGATCTGGGGAGTTGTGAGATCTGTTAATGGCTAGCTAGGTTTATATGGATACTTCGTATGGTGGTTTGTATTAATTAGTGTTTAGAATTTAGGAGGTTCTTGCAAACCTCCCTTCCTACCACAAACCTCCCCCAATTTCATGGAAATTATATCCATCATCTATCCTATAGATATCCATACTCCCTCGAGCTCCCACTCCCGTACTGTAGAAATCCTTACCTCATTTCGAATTCATTCTCAGTTTACATCATACCAACACCACCAGAAGGAATCAGTATCCCGTTGTTCTAAATTTCCAAATCCCCAGTTAGTTTGATTTGGAGGATTGGATATACTATCCTATACTAGTAATAGAATCGAGGGAATACGGAATTAGGAGATGGGGTTCTAGTGGAGTTTTGGGGGGAGTGGGTGGGTGTTGGGTTTGGTGGTGAAGGTGGAGGTGGAGGTGGGATATATACTGGCGATGAAATTTGATTTTTTAAGTCGTTGTATATGATAATTGAAGATTTTGAAAACTATACTAAAGAGGAAAGAAGAATGAGATGGGAAAGTGCTTCTGTATAGTGCAGATTTCAGATTTCTTTACGCTATTTCAAATCCGATTGCTTTTAGGAATTAAGATTTGAAATTGAGGTGCAGATGCCGATCTTGAAATCCATTGTGCTTGCTTTTTTTTGTTTTTGATTATTTTGAAGCTTTACTTTCGAGATCATTTTATATTGGATGTTGGGGTGTTCGACGTTAGCTTGGGGTGAAACTAAGGAATTTGAACGAATGTAGAAGAACTCAGAGAAGAACATCGAGGGGTAAGATATGAATGCTTTAAGATTTGTGTGGGCCGATTTCTTTGTGGAGGGCAAGTATATATTGATCCTGGGAACAACTTTTATTTCTTATGATACTTCTAGGCACATGTATTTTGTGTAATAGGATTTATTGTGTTGGATTGCTACGTGTTGTGATTGAAGTTGCGGGAATGTGAAGTCTTGACTTGATGAGTTTGTGGGTTTGGGACTAGGGAATTGGTAGTGAGGGGTTAGTACTCTGATGAGAGTTTTTGGGATAGCGATGGTTGTGATAATGAGAATGCTAGTATATCATTGAGATATGTCTGAAATGATATAGGATAGATGAATAATGAGCGAGCATCTAAACTCAGCAAGTATAAGAGTTTTTCCCACCTGCAAAAATCTTCGTCCCTCAAGTTGTTTTCATACTACCTAAATTTTAAATATTGAGTGGGTTTTTATACCTCCAAAGTCCGTCGTAGAGCTTATTTCATCTAGTTTCTAGTGCATCTCCTAATGAATCTAAATAAAGAGATGGATTCTAGTAGTGAGACGTGTACTAGAGGGCTACCTATCACACCGAACTTCTATTTATTTCAAACGAAGGAAAGTTCTAATGATCTCCCTGTGAAGATACGCTCTAAATATAATAATAAGGCTTCGAAATACATGTTGAAATGTTTCGACATGTTATGGTTCGTAGGTTGAGAAGCGCTTGGTTGTAGATGTTTTTTTATGTGTTGAATTAGAATTTCTTGATTGCCGTCTCCATCTTATTATCTATCTTATTCTCCCACTTTCGCTGCCACAGTAACGATAACTGTCATCTCTTTCTATTTTTCGCGAAAATTAGACACGATGTCCTCTCCTTTATAGTATTCTCCTGCAAGTTACAGCATGTATAAAATAAAAATACTATATGACTCAGATATACACCCATACATTGCATTGCTATCCCTCCAGTCAGTTATCTGTTCAGCTCAGTAGCTATCATACTTTTTAACTTGTACATCGAATTGCGGAAGAGGAGAGAGGTATTTGCATATTTATATACTCGCAGCCATAGCCCTTCATAATAGATGGATGTACTGATGACTAGGTATTGTATAGATACTGATAATTCTATACTTAAGAATCTTCTTCTCTGAAATTTCCCAATATCCATATTCCTACTCTATCCGATCCAAGAAGAGAAGATACCCACAACTCCCCCTACCTATTTCTATTTTCACTTCCATTCCATATCCGAGTTTACCCCGGTTTCTCTATATCATGCATCATGCATCATGCATCATACCATCTCTTTTTATTTCATCACGCTCCTCTAGCTCCTAATACTACATAAAAGCTACCAGCGAAATACGTATATATATTCTCTGATTTTGCAAATAAGAAAGGATAAGAGGAAATAGGATAGAAGCTCACGTTTCTCCTTTGCAATTTAATGTATTAGAGTTATATCCGATGTTATGGTAGTGGATATAAAGGTGTTGAGTTGGAGTGGAGAGAATGGGAGGGATAGAAGAAAAGGGAGAGAAGAGGGGGGAGAAAAGAAACGTGAGAAAAGAGGAGGAAGAAAGAGGGATATATTGCAAGAATGTATAGCGCCTGTGGAGCTATTATATCGGTGGAACTAGGAAGTGGGCGTTTCTTTCGTGATGAGATTAGGCTTTATTGTCATCGACATCGATGATGATATCCTCTATTACTATTAACGAATCTCATACATATCCATCATCATTGTCATCATCACCACTTCATTCCATCCACCTCCATCCAACTTCCCCTAACTCAATACTACACTATCAAAACCTCTAACATAACATTCCAATAATCAGCTTCCATCCATCTCCATCTCCCGTCCCCCTTAGAACAGCATTCCTCCAAAGTCCCGCTATTTACCACCAATCGAATATATTTCTTCATATTTACTGAATATTAATACTAAAAGAAGGAAAGGGAAGGGTAAGAACTTATATATATATGTAAATGTAAATGTAATAACGCGACACAAAACTGAACTAGATATCTAATCACAGCCCACCTCACTCCCTCTATAAACATCCAGTATGAAAAATATCAAGAGGTTTTCCCTATCAGCCTAGATGAAGTTCATTAAATCATGAATCCTATCAATCGTATTACAATATATACATATATATATCCCACAAACCCCTATAAATTACGATAATCTTCGAAATACTCGAATAGCTAGCTCGGAATATTAATTCACTACTCATTGTAATCCACTATAGCTAGCTACCATCGCAAAAGAAAGAAAGGAAGAAAGGAAGAAAGAAAAACTCTAGAGCTATCTAATATGTATACCTGCACTGCATGGAAAGTATACATACACAGGAATAAATTATAAAAATACGAGGTTAGGTATTTAATACTACTACCACCATCTTTTCTCCTTCGACTCCCTATTTTCCTTCCTCTTCCTCCAACCCACAACCCCACAACCCCTCAAATATGATATATGATATATATAAATTCTCACACTCACCTCTCCCTCTCCCTCCCCCTCTCCCTCACCCCCCTCTCCTCTCTCACACCTTACACACACCCCCCTAGGAGAACTTCCACCTTTCTAACAAAAAAAAAAAAAACAAACATACATATATACATCATTCATTAATTTCCCCCCTAAACTAGATCTAAACACAATTTGGATATTACTCTTCTATTTTTTCTACCTCCTTCACTCCTCAATCATCTCATCTTAATACAAAAGATAGGATAGGATAGAATAAAATAGCACAACTATATTAGATAGATATAGATATAGATTCATACTCCTCCCCCCACAATTGCAAATCGAGAAATATATATAAATAAGTTCTTATAGTGAGTAGGATTTTTTTAATTTATATATTCATATATCTTCGAGATATATCTTCATGAGCAGACAAGTATCTATCTATCTACCTACCTGCCCTACCTCCCCCCCCTATTAAACTTCACAAAAGCCCAAATCACCAATTCTCAAAATCACAATATCAACAGTATTCATTCACAAAATCACAAAATCAAAAGTCCCAAAAAATCAACCCACAAAAAAAAAGACAAAAAAAAGAAAAGCCAATGCATCAAATAAATAAATAAATAGATCTCATCTTATCATATCTCATCATCAAGATAAAATAAAATAAAATAAATCAAAATAATCCCTTCCTTCCCTCACACAACCACCATCCTACAAAAGATATTTCTTCAACGCCATCCATCCACCCATCCATCCAGATCCATTTAATTCAGTTCGTTGTTGATGCTAATTCCATAATTCATCTATCCTTCCATTAATCCATCTCTCCCTTTCTCCCTTGCTCTCGCTCATTACTAGCTTCGCTAGCTCTGCTATATCACATCCTCGCTACAAAATTAACCCCTTATCAACCTTAACACTCCTTCTACATCCATCCACACTCTCAGTACTCCATCTACCCTTCCATTCTCTTTCCCTCTCCCTCGCTTCCTCAAAGGCCTTCCTACAATCTTCCGGCAAAACATCAAGTACATCTTCACTAACTCCACATAAACCATCCATACCCAAAAGATCTCCTGTACCCGCATTTGTACTCGAGTTTACACCTACGCCTAAATCCCATCCTGCACCATCTGGACCTGGAACACCATAATGTGTTGATGGTGATGATTCCATATATGTATCTACGATCATGAGATTTCTGGAAAAGAATGGTTTGACGGGTGGAAAGAGTGATGAGTCTGCGGATGAGGGTTGTGGTTCGTTGTCATTTATTTGTTCCCAGCGGGCGTGAGTTGGTTGCATGGTACGTGGGTATTGCATAATATTTGTATGGGGATCGTAGATACCATTTAGATTTTGACGACGAGCTGCTGAGATTGCGGAGTTGAATCGACTTTTGAGAAAATATTAGTAAGGATTTCACATAATGGGATGAGGAAGAGGATAAACATACCTAGCTTCTCGAGCATGTTCTAACATCCAATTAACATCATTAACCATAATCTTTCTCTTCTTTCCATCAATCAACTTTCCAGTTTGTTGTGGAACAGTTGGTTGACCGGAATGATATACTGAACTTGCTCCATGCCATGCGACGTATTGGTTTTTGTTATATGCTTCTCCATCTTTAATCGCATCATTTGGATCAGCTAAAGAACCTTCTTCAACTCCCTCCTCCCTAGCTCTCGCAACCTCATAATCATCTGTGATTCTCTTGCCACCAACAATAATCTGAGCACCGAATTCGCGGAAGACTGATCTCGCAGTAACAATTCCAATAGCTCTTCCCTTATAAGAATGTGGAATAAGTTCTCGTTCAATCATATCCCTTTTCTCATCCTCATCAATAATAATCTTAAACAACCTCTTATGTTTCGCGAAGAAAAGATAACTATCTCTGAATCCCACACAACGTGCTGGTTCGGTTGATAACATATAAAGTCTCTTTCCTCTGCCATGAACAGTAAAAGTTCTGCAACGATATTCCCGACCATCTTGTAGATAACCAAGTTTATCAACTTTTTTCTCTCCTTCCGGATCTTCAGGTAATTCCACTTCATCATTTACGACATCCATCATATTTCCCTCTTTATCAACCGGTTGTTGTGTAATATGACTAGGACCACCTCTTCTAGCCCATCGTCCACCACCTCTAAATCCTCTACCTCTACCTCTTCCTCGACTAGGTGTAGCTGCCTCAGAAGTAGTTCCATCATCTAAATCCCATCCTGGAGGTTTATTCTTTGGAGGTCTTCCTAATCGCTTTTTACGAATGGTGGTTTCTGGAACGGGGGTAGCTGGAACTTCTTCTTCAGCTTCTGATTCGACGGCTTCTTCTTCTTCCTCCCCATTTTCATCTTCGTCATTTTCGGGAGGTGTACCGGGATCGGATGGTGGTGCATCAACTATGGGATCGTCTTCGGCGTCATCGTAGGTTTGTGGAGTATTTTCTATATAAATGGGACATGAAGTTAGAATTGTCTGAAAGTAATGTTATGCGCCAGGTGAAATGGTGAAAGTAACCCACTCAATGCAGCAGCAGCATTTTTAGCAGCAGCTCTACCAGGTCGTCTACCCATGATTAAGGTATTTTCAATAATCAATTAATCGAATTTGTGGTGTATTGAAGGTGTGTGAAGGTATGTGAGCTTGATGTCGCGACTTTGCGACGCGAGGGCCGCTTCAACAAATTCCCAGAACACGTGCAGAATGAGCTAACCCTAAAATAGCCTAGGAATCATGTGATTGAAATCTTTCCAAGCAAAATTTCCCTTCATCCATCTTGACAATTTTCCCGCTGCACCTGTTTACCATTTGGGGTTGTCTTAGACGGCCTCGGTGGGATCTAGATCACATGGTAGGGTATTTTCAATTATTTTCAATTACTGGGGTTCGATTTTCACAAGCATTTACAAGGCATTGACAGAATGATGAGAAGCATGAGATGAAGAGATGAAGCCAACCCCCTGGAATAAGTTTCGGTTCAAATCGGATATGAATCACCTGGACTTTTGTTTCTCTTCCTCGTGTCTTGAATTGAAACTTGTAACCATTTGCTCGTACTTTACTGTCTAATGAATTCATATGACGATCACAACAGTATATAATGGATGTACGAGTAACTGCACATGCAACGAGGCTTCTAAACTTTACTTATGAAGGACAGATTCTGTACGAAGTAGGCCGTGGTTGCTGAATGCGTAATGTGAGTTTCCATCGGAACTTCATATGTTCGCAACGCATGGCATGGTACTTATGGGTCACAACATGCGGATACCAGTTTCTTGAACTATAGAGTTACTTACCAGATTGAAGGGATTTTTATTATAACCTTTACCGAATACCTGTTCCAAGAATTCCAAATAGAATAGTTACCAATGCAGAAAACATTCGATTCTTTCCCTTCCCCACCGTCTGACAGGCTGACAGCAGAAATCGAAGCTTGAGGTTGTTGATATTGGGACTATCAATATGTAGGTAGGTAGTTATGGTATTGGCATACTGCAGGAATTTTATGTAGTATTGCAGTTTTCGGTGCAGGCTGATGGGTCCCAAATGATACGGAATGCTGGATAAGGACATGATCTTAAGCTTGAAGGTCTTAGATCAGCTTTCTTGTATAATGCATTAGTAATTTAGGATGCAGATGCAATCCGTGACATTTTAAATAGGAAATTAATATTCATCTTGTGTGAGCTGAATGACTTACATATGAAGTTGTTTGGTTGTAGATAGATAAATAGATATATTGGGGTAACTAGATAAATAGATATGTCGGGGTAATAACAATTGTAGTTAGATAAATAGATAGATAGATATATCGAGGTAATTAAATAAATAGATATGTCGGGGTAATAATAATTGTAATTAGATAGATAGATATATCGGGGCATCTAGATAAGTCCGATATGGATTGATTACAATATATGAATTGGCAAGATCATGTTACCTAAAACTAGATAGGGATTTTGATTGATGTTCTACCGAATTTCTTGTTCAAGTACTTATTAACGAAATAGAAAGCTTCAGCTCCAAACCTTACAAACCATTGCATGATATCTAATCTTGTGTATTTCAGGGCTGTTGTAGGGCTTGAGGCTTGTAGCTGCTTAAAATTGTTACTCGACCCGATGAAGCCCCGTAACCATGTGGAAGGATCAAAAGTATGGGTTGTCTAGTCGTGTAAGGGTGATATATGACGTATTTGGATCGAGTCAAGAAAGGGAAGAAAATGTATGTCTACCATTTATTATTGATCTTATTGAATTACGGTTGAGAGCATTTTTATTGGGGGGTGATGGCTTGGGACATTTGCTTGGAAGCAGTAACACTACAGATGAATATTATAGGTTCGGAATGAAATGAAAAGATTAGATGAAGAAGGTATCCCGATTTCTTGTATTGTTTCTCAACTACAACCTACAAATGTATATGATCTATCTATTTTCATGGTTTATATCAAAAACCGATATACACGAGTAAGTGAGAGTTTTGATAACAAGACCAGACCCCTTTCTCCTTTTTATTAGAAGAGCAAAGCTGGACGACCGACTTGCGCTGCCATCAATCATCGACCCCATAAAGACTCCACTCACTATCTTCACCTTCTCTATTGATTTAATTCTGATATACTTGATACCTGATATTGGATATTGGATATTGGATATTGGATATATTATTTACTTTTATCTACTCAGTATCAATATCAATATCAATATCAATATCAATATGTAAAGAGAGATATTTCCATCTATTTGTTACATTTTTCTTCTTCCTTTTTCTTGTTTTTATGAAATTCATCTATTTCCATCTATTCCCATCCATTCCACCCAATTCTTATCATTCTCACCATCCTCATCAAAAGATTCCTTTTCAATACCTACCTAGTATACATGTGCCCCCTTTTCCTTCTTCTATCTATATCTATCTCATCTAGAGATCTCATTTCACCCAAACTGTTATCACTATACTTATTTATCTTGATTTCCCAATCGAACGAGTCGAACCATCTCATCGAATTTGTTAAATTGCACTACGAAAAGGATAACTTACTTTTGAATTCACCCATTCAATCGCCTCCACGAATAGTCACGCCCCAAGTACGGTGTAGTTTAGTTAGTTCTACTGGAGTTTGACAGCTGAAACTAATAAGGATTTTTCGCCCTTCTTATTCCGCTGGCCTCATATATTCCAAGAAGAGTTAAACAATTGGTGAACTGGCACAACTTAAATCCAGTTGGTCATCGAGACTAAGGAAATCGAACCCAAAAAAAATACGCGAGAAACTTATTTCGAACTTCGCCTTCGCCCGGACAGCCTTAGGTACAATTTGGATTTGAAGCTTAAGAAATCAAATCAAGAAGAGAGAACTGGATCCAATCTTTTCCTCCTCTTCCCTCTTCCCTCTTCTCTCTTCTCAAGATTTTTCAAAAACTTAAATTTCAATTCAATTCAATTCAGTTCAATTCAATTCAATTATCAAGATTTTGAAAATATTAAGAAAAGGATTGAAGGACCTTTCCAAAGTGTTAATTTTCATACGATCGAACTGCGACTCATTCCTTAATCGCCCTTTCAAATCCAAATTCAAAATTCGGTACATGCGGTAACGAAGAAGTCGAAAGTACCTATCTTATTCATTTCCTACCTGTCGATCAAGCTACTGCGGAACCGCTTTCTGACATATTAAAAAGTACCTCACGAGTATCTGCCAAAACAAAAATACCTACAATTTTTCCCGTTTTCTACGAACCCTCAACGAATTTCTTACCTATTCATCCACGAAAGGTGCATACCGCAACGAAATACTTCAAATACTTCAACATAATTATAATATTGGCAGTATACAGTCTTCGCAGACTGTAAAAAGATAAGAGGATGGCAGGATCAGAACAAGACTTGCTCAGGCAAGCTACACAAGCAATGATGGGAAGGTACGCTTACAAAATTTCGATTTCGCAATTCCTCCACTCCGTCGTCATAATAAATATATAATCCGGGTTTCAAATCGGAGAGTTTTCTTTTTTAAAAGATGGACAACAACATAGCTTTTGGCAGAAAAGACAAAGAAAGGATAAAGGAAATGTGGACAAATACATTTTACTCCTTTCCTTCATTCTTCTATCTATTTCTTTCAACTCCACTTTCATTTTCATCTAAATGTTATTTGCACATGCTGAATAACTAAACGTCAAAGTTGACGAGGGGCACCGGTTGTAATCGGAGTTCCTTATCGAAGCGGCAATCGGCGTACAGGCGTAACCTGTTTTTTTCCTTAATGGATAAGCAAGAGGAAGAAAAAAAAAATGTCGCAAGAGAGAGAAATTTTATATTGGTTGAGGGTTTTTTAATTGCTTGCTTGTCTGTGAGAGAAGAAGCAAACCGAAATTCCCACAGCTTTATTTCTAAACATCTTTCTCATTCTTTTATACTCCAATAACCTAATATTCTACTTTAATACATGATCACTTCACCATCATCGATTTCCAATGCCTTTACTTCATGACCTTTGGTCACAAATTAATATTACTTTGGCTAATTTCACATACAATAGAGATGATGAGGGTGATCATATAGATTCCGATACACCCCGCTCCGGTGTCGCGACCCCACAACCAGATCCTTCAGACAAGCGAACTCCTGGTATATTGCATAGCTTTTATGGACAGGTTGGTTTAGGTTCTTCCTCAAGTCAAAATCCTTCGAAACATATATCATCACATATATCACATATATCATCTCCTAACTTGAGTGACTTTGAGAGTTACTCTTTCTCACGACAGAAAATTGAAACAGGTGATGCGCTTTTGAGAGTCAACCCAAGTTCAGTTGATGAACCCGGGATTGATTCTGGAGTAGAGAGAGAAAACCCACTACTCCAATCCCATGAGCTTTTGGGTAGTCCTCAAATATCCAAACAACATCCTTATCCGACACCACCTGTTTCACATCCATCTTCACTATACAGGGTGAAATTGAGTGATGCGAGTTTTGAAGACGTTAGCAATAATGTACAGAAAACGACAGCTCCTACAGACCGAGATTGCATTTCGGAATCATTTCCGTCGCATGCAAGAAGAGCTTCGTCTATGACACCATTATCAAATATCGTTACTCCATCAAACGTTCATGCTACACATTTTTCAAATCCAAGCGATACCCCTTCCGAGCACAAACTTAGCACTCCTCCGTTATCCCGATTGCATTCTGAATTCCATCAGTCACCATCTTATGATCGACTCAAGAAGCTAACTTGTGATGGATTAAAGAGTACACCATCAACACCCACTCGGGCTTTGTCAAATCAAACTTCAAAGTCAGACCAAAGTGTTGTGAGCACAAATTCTGATCATACTGCACAAAGCAGTAACGGGCAAAATGGAAAATCAAGCACGAGTGAACGACCGGCTGTGACTCCTAGGACAGATAGTAGCATGGGAGGAGCAGTGGGACCACCAAAGGGCAAACTTACTGTGAAGATCAATGAAGCCAGAGGATTGAGAAAGAGCTTGGATCCTTACGTTGTAGCCGTTTTTCAACGAAACGAGTTGGTATCAAAAGGACCGCAATCAGAAGAGGATGATGAGGATGACGGGAATTCACATAGCCCTGGCGGAATCCCAATTGGTGGTATTCCGATTATGCGAACCGGAAGTGATTCTGGTCGCCCTATGGCCATCCCTATGAAAAGTAGACAAAGCAGCAACACTAGCTTGTCGGAATATAGAGATTTTAAGAACAAAGGTCGAAAAATGTTTACCCACCCAAAGTGGGATGCTGAAGCTGTATTGTAAGTCTATTAGGATGAACTTGTGATCCATTTGGCTGACGAATACTCAGTGATGTTGTTGGCTCCAATACAAGAGTCAACATCACCATCTACGACCGAGCTCAACAAGCAGAGGAATTCTTGGGTCATGTTGATCTTCAAGCCAATCTTGTCGAGAATGCTGATTCTCCTGTTTCCGGCTGGTTTCAACTACATGGAAAAGACGATAATCTCAATGCAGGAAATGTAGGTGAGATTCATGTCGAAATTTCATTTCAACGAACAGAGAAGAGACACTATGGACCAGACGATTTCCAGATTCTAAAGCTTATCGGAAAGGGGACTTTTGGGCAAGTTTACCAAGTGAGGAAGAAGGACACGAGGCGAATTTATGCTATGAAAGTTCTTCAGAAGAAGGTTATTGTTCAAAAGAAGGAGGTTGCGCACACAGTTGGTGAGAGAAATATTCTGGTCCGAACAGCTACAGCCGATTCTCCATTCATCGTTGGTCTCAAATTCTCCTTCCAAACACCAACAGATCTATACCTTGTTACGGATTATATGTCAGGAGGTGAATTGTTCTGGCATTTACAAAAAGAGGGAAGATTCGATGAGCAACGTGCCAAATTCTATATCGCGGAACTCATCTTAGCACTTCAACACCTTCACAAACATGATATCGTCTACCGAGATTTGAAACCGGAGAATATCTTGTTGGATGCGAATGGTCACATTGCCTTGTGCGACTTCGGATTATCGAAAGCAAATCTAACGAAGAATGCCACAACTAATACCTTCTGTGGTACTACCGAGTACCTCGCACCTGAAGTCCTTTTGGATGAAGCCGGATATACAAAGATGGTTGATTTCTGGTCTTTGGGAGTCTTGGTATTCGAAATGTGTTGTGGATGGAGTCCATTTTACGCAGAGGACACACAACAAATGTACAAAAACATTGCTTTCGGTAAAGTTCGATTCCCCAGAGACACTTTGACTACCGAAGGACGAAACTTTGTCAAAGGACTACTCAACCGAAATCCTAAACATCGTCTTGGAGCTACAGATGATGCTGAAGAATTGAAGAGACATCCTTTCTTCTCTGATATTGATTGGGATGCTCTTACCAAGAAATTGATTACTCCTCCATTCAAGCCAAAGTTGAAGTCAGAGACCGATACGTCCAACTTCGATCCAGAATTTACCAATGCTTTAAATGGCGCATCATCACTCAACGCACGTGCAGCCGCCCTAGCTGCAGGTATGGCAACATCAACACCATTATCTCCAGGCATGCAAGCAAACTTCAAAGGTTTCACATTCGTTGATGAAAGCTCCATTGAAGAGAATATGAGAGATAGAGTTAGAGATGAATACGATGATCGAATGGATCAAGACGATAGAACAGAACATGATTGGGAGGATCCATTTGATATTCCCGATAAACAACGTTCCGATCGAATGAGTGGAGTAGTGAGAAATCATACCAATGAAGATGAACGAATGTTCAATGGTGATGATTTTCATTGATCCTTCATTAGTATATGACCTCATCTCATGTATTTAAGGTTCTGATGCAGACATCATTTTTTGGTCAGCATACATATACAGTCTTTTTTTTTCATTCTCCGAGCTTTGAATCGGCTTCTTTTTTCTTGAAATGGGAGTAAGGGTCTTGGTGTGGTGCATGCATCTATCATATTTTTTTTGTGTTTTATCATTCATGGACTTTTTTACTAGTTCACCATTTCATGAGCTGGTTCTTACAACGATATGAGTTGAGGTGAGTTGGAGGAGATAATTGATTGAAACATGACTCGGGAACTTTACTTGAATTACCTTTACATACTTATGATGATATAACATTTTGAGTTGGTAAGAGCATGGGTTTGGCGTAATTTTGTTGGATGTGGTTTTATTGATTGTGGGCTTGCTTATTGGCTTGCTTCTTGTTTTTTTCTTGCATTGCAATGGAGTTTTTTGTACTGCGTGGACGCGCATTATTTGCATGATTTACTTTTATATTTATCTATATGTTGATGAGTGGATGGATGGATGGATTATTGAGATGAAGAAGTGAAGATGGATGGGCATATGTGCTTGTGCGGATGAAGGAGGAGAGAAGAAAAGGTCATTGCTTATTACAGAACATGCAGTTCGGGATAAGCGGAGTGGAGATGAGGAATGTAGTTGCAGTGGAAGAGTATAGGGAGTGAGTTGGAATGGGATTGAATTTAATATGGGTATATGTTCTAGAGCTTTTAGGCCTGAGCGAGTATAAGGGTTGTGGGATTGGGAGAAGGGGAGAGAGATGCCGGGGAATGTTTGGATGTTGAGTGCATAATTGAGGGAGAGAGTGGAGGGTGTGGAGGGTGTGCAGAGGATAGGACAGGACAGGAAATTACGTAAAAAGTATGAGAACTTATTTATCTAACTATTTTATTTATGTTCATGATTTGATGGGGATGTTTTATTATCAGGTTTGAGATTGAGATTTGAGATTGAGGTGTGAGATTGAGGTGAGAGATTGAGGTGTGAGATTGGAGTGAGAGATTAAAGTGAGAGATTGAGGAGAGATTGAGGTGTGAGATATTGAATGTGAGATACTCAGTGTATATTTGAAATTCATTTAAATGTGATTTGTGATATTATATACTTTATAGATAGGTACCTAGATAAATGTAGTTTTCGGGATATGACTATAAATCAGCCCTGCACATCATCTAAACACATAAAAAGGCCGGCAAAGAAGTCGAACTCCCACCTGTACATGGTGCCGGCTACGAACCTACAGCATTTAAAATCTGTAAAGCCAACAAAAGCTTTCGCAACAACTATTCGATTATTATGAAAAGAAAACGATATCGATTTTGTTATTGTAGCTTTTCGATCTATAATTATACAGAAACAAAAAGGATTGGAAAAATATTGGGCGGAATTGCAAAGGGAGGATAATTCTGCACTCGAGAATGTTTTATATAAATTAAAGGGAGACTAGGGTTATCTATCGTTGGAAAAAGCTTTGGATATCGTAGTTTCGTAAAGGATATCGTCGCTGTCGATTAGATGGCTGTATATTTGGCTAGGGAGCTTTGGACTACCTAGGATATACTCTAAAAGATTGTATTTCCACCCTAAACGATATAAAAGGAATATACTTGAACAGCTAGTAACTATACATAAAGAATAATCACATTTAGCTTTACTTTTGTATGAAATGCTTTCTATAGTCTATAAAGGAACTACGATACCATAGAATCAAGGATTCAAAACTATTCATTCAAAAAGATCTTTTTCTTTTTATAGTTTTGGTCTTTCTATATAAATAGGGTTTTATATATAAAAATCCTTAGTTTAGTATGTTTTTATACCTTTCGGGAGATTTCATAGATGAAAAACTAATACTACTACTACTATTACTACTAAACACATAAAGATAAGCCCTAGCAATTAACCAATTCACTAGCTAAACAAGCATCTGCAGTCCAGTTTTAAACTTCCTCAATTTCAAACTAATAATAAAGTAAACATCATTCATTCCTTCATTCATTATTCAAACCTCACCACCTCCTCCCATTGCATTCCACCGAGTGGAAAATTTAATACTCGTCTCCTTGCTGGGATGAAGCTTGTAAAATGAAGATGTAGGTAGATATACAACGCAGCATCGATACGACTCTTTAAGAGTTAATTTCTTAGTAGTATTGTGAAGTGGAAAGTGGTTTGTTACTCATGATCATGATATTAGTTTCTAGTTCGGAATTGAAGCGTACCCTTATGATATCGAAAAGAAAGGTAAAACTTCATAATATATACACACACACACACACACATTCAAGGGAATGTTCCAGTAATCATTACGAAAATAAAAAGCACCAGGCAATCAAATCCCCACATGATATAAGCGCCATAATCATCATCATCATCATCACCTAAACATGAACATATTCGCGAATAAGGCTTTATTCTCAATCCATGTGGTGTGGTAAGCAATAGAAAGGGATAAACTTGGCAAACCCCCAACGTAGCTTGCGGGATTCAAAGCGGAAAGATGCACACAGAAATGATATGCAGGAACGCGATATCGATAATTTGATACGAGTGCTAACCATAGAATTAAGAAATGAGATGATAAAAAGGGAATATAGATAATATTAACTCGGTTCAAATTACCCTGTGTTGGCGCCACAGAACGCGAAATTATCATTCTGATACCCAGAGTCCTATCTCCTGTGGCAAAACTCTGCCACTATCATAGGTAAAGATTCCTTCGTGTAGAAAATTGGTGAGTATTCGACGTATGATTGGAGATGTCAGGGATTTATGCAGAAAGAATTTTGTCACACAACAGAGGATTAATTTGTGATCGGTTGCCATAATCGCTTTGCGGAGAAGGCTTGGGATAATCATGGCTCTATATAGACCTTAAATAATCTCGCTGGGCCATATAAATGCATTTCATTGGTTAGGGGCCAAGATACTCATTTCGCATTGGATGAAGCCACTAGCCTTTTAATCACCTGTTAGCAGCTGGGCTCGGAGGTGACACAAATACCTTAATGCTCAGAGGCATTTAACTCTTTACCATAGATAATAGCACCCATTTATATAAATTTTATTTCTTTCGGATGATACATGGAGCATAACATCATGATGATCTCATATCTTCACGGATTTGGCGTTTTCGTCTCGGTTTTTTGTTTGTTAGTTCGCTCGAACTATGCTACTGAGCTCGAACTCCTCATGCCTACCGGAAAACAAATCCTTCTCTCGGATACTAACTATGATATTAAATGGCCCTCTCGTCTGAATGGAACTATCAGTTTAACTTTGATGCGTATGATATCTGATTCTAGCATTGGAGGTTCAATACTTGAGATAGCTTGTTCGTTCGTCATCTTCATATATCTGGAGCCGGGACTGATTCAAAACAATAGCAAATGTTCCATTATCATCTGGGAAATACAAATGGACTGTACCGCCAGGGCTCGATATAAATAATGTGCATTTTCCACCATGGGCAATTTTGAGCGACTGTGATGGAACCCAAACACTCTCAGGTGCTTTTTGGGTGAATGATGTTGCAATGTATAAAAGAGATGGTAGTGATGGTATTGATAAAACGACCAGGTATCCTAACGGAACTAGTGATGTCAGTGTTGGCACTAGCATGAGTAGTACTGGTGTAGGTGGCGACAGCGGTAGCTCAACAAAAATTGGAAAGGTTGCTTCGACTACTACACCAGGAAATGATGGCATTTCGAGTTCAATATCGATTTCGGGTACAGCCACAAGAACGATAAATAGCACTAGACATACAGACCATACGTTATTTGCAACGTCAACCAACACACTGCCAGACTCAACCAACACACCGTCAGCTTCTAATATGAAGAGGAATCGAATACCTATGATAGTTGGTATTGTCGTTGGTGTCTTAGGCTTATTTCTTTTGATCACAGTATATATAATTATCCGTCATCGAGATAAGCATGGACAGCCTCTTACATTACCATGGAAGATGTGGGGTGATAAAAACGCGTTGGAGCTAGAAACAACTGCTAATTTGCATGAGATGGAGGGGCCTGGAAAGTTTGAATTGCATGGTACGAGTATGAAGGAGAAGATATATGAGTTGGAAGGAAGGAGTATCAAGAAAGATGCTCCGGTGGATGTTGGTGATTGAGTCAAAAAATGGTTGGGAATTAAGCGGCTCAAAGCTTCACTGACGTTTGAAATGCTAAGCATTTCACTTGGAAGTCATGTGGCTAAGATTGGTGGAAGCATGAGGCAGGATGGGCAGGATTCCGAGTAAGATATTATCGTAACGGATGGCGAACGTAGAAGGATATTTCTTTGATGTCTAATAACAACGAGGAAGGAGATGAAGGGAATAATGTTGGGCAAGGACAAGAATAAGAATAGAAGATACTTAGAATCCCCGCAAAGGTCCGTGCAAGCTAATCGCAGGGGATACTCTCGAACGAGAGGAAGTGGCCAACATTGTTGGGGTGCGGAAAAGCGATTCCACAGATGTAATAGTATAGTCTTTTATGCAACTTCACCATGTTCTTATTCCCCAGATGTTGAGCATTAAGCATTCCGGCCACTTGGCGTGAAAGTCTTCCATGTTAAACGTGTGGGGACCGAAATAAATACCTGGTAGCCAATCTACTTCTTAGGAAGAGACTTAAAATTTGCCTTCTGGACATATAGGAATAGCAACCTGTGCTGCAGATGATTGTCCAGTCGGTCGATTCTTCTTTCGAATTAGTGTTTGATGACTGTACAATCCGCACTTCATTCTACCACTTCGCTATGTGTACACATTCCCCGCACCTCCATCCGCAACTTTTATTCTGCCACGCAACTTCAAGATTTCACTCCGGTATAATTTCGTAATCTAGTGGTGTGCAGCTTCCTCCTCAGGTTCCTCCTCAAACCAATCAACCTCCTTAGCCTCAGCTCCTCCCTCAGCTTGTCCCTCTACCTCAACTGTGCTTGCCTCATATGCTGCCAATTCCTTTGCAATATCGGTTTCTTCTGGAGATGTAGGAGCCTTAGGTGGGGAGAACTTGAGAACGTGTCCCTCGGAATCGGAGGCCTTGATTTGGGGAGCTCTGTAACTCTTCAATTCCTTAAGGTAAAGATCTTGGACAAGGTCCGCTATTGATCGGAATTAGCTTCTGGGTGGTAGGTATTGCTGCAAGTAAAGTCGATCACATTGCAGTAATTTTAAAGGTCAGATGCTAGCTGTAAATGAAACCACCAACATACCACGACGAACAGCAGTAGGAACGATGAAAGTTCGTTTGCTGATCATTTGCTGCCTCGCAACGCGGGCGATTTGAGAGCGCTTTGGCGGTTAGTATCTTGACATTTCGAGCTGAGGATATAGCATACCGAAGCGCGGACAGTTTGTGTGAACATCTTGACAGGTATGAAGGGCGTCAATTGGAGATCTCGAGGTCGTTGGGAGGTTCGGATGGAGAATTGGAAGATCCTGAGAAGCGAGGTAGATATCATGTGATGTGAATTGGTGCCTTAATTGAAAGGCGAGAACCCGAGATTCGGCGAAGGCAAGATTTCTCCACTTGCTTGGCACAAACATCAACACATTATCGAGCATCAATATACACTTTTGTTCCTCGCGATCTGTACAGCTAGTTGAGCAATACTTGCTATCCCACCAATCACTTCAAGAGCCATGATGATACTTGGCGCAATAAGCATCAGTACGAAGTATCCTGACAGTTACTTTGTGTTCCTCCCCAGCATTCACATCGTCACAATGAGATTATCGAGTAAACTCATGGAAGGCACCACAAATATACTCGGTGCGGTAATATCCATGGCAGCATCTAATCATCTTTTCCTCTTTAAAAGTTCTTAGGAGAATCGTATGCTTTTTTGAGAAATCTCAATCACCCCAGGTAACTTTTTTAGTGATGTATTTCAATATCCTTTGTTCAATCTTCACATGCTAGAGATGGTCAAGGATCATGTCATGTTCATGCATTGTAATATCCTTTATTGAACTCGAGCATGCTTCTAGAGCTCATAAAGGCAAGATGCGCTTCCCCAATCTCGATCTCAATATCGACACCATAACATGAGCTGCTTCTCAAAATCTTCCCCAGCCATCAATTGCAATAATGCATTATTTTCCCTCCCAGTTGCCCCACAATGGCATCCCTGGAACCTGAAGGTCTAGAGCGAACCAAGTCAGAAGAGGAGATATTGGAAAGGTTATCCCACGTGGTGGAAATATCAGAAGGAGACCGCATATTTCCATTAGAAAATCATTTCCTAGCTCTGACCAGCGATTTCGAACTTTCTCCGCCTCACCACAAGGAAGTAAAGCCTCCAGCGCCGCCAAAGCTACATATCCCACCAACTTACTTTCCATCTGAATTTCCTATCGATTCCGCAAAACTATTCGAGCCTTCTACTCAACCACTGTCTGCTCGAATGTCAAGATGTCTATCACCCAAGGAACTTGATTCGGGCCAGGAGAAGATAATCAGTTCCTCGGAAGAATCACACGACAATACTGCACACGATGTATTCATCGACCCACGGCCTGCAACACCACTCGGTGTGTTAAATACACCATTCCAAAACCCTGGCGAAGATCATGGCTTGTCGGATCCATTGTTTAAACCAGGTGTGTATCTCGGAACTTTGAAACAGCCAGACCGCAAACTCGGTGATAGGAATGTAGTTTATGCGACTATCAGTAAAAAGTCGATATCTCACAGCTGGACTTCTCCCATTGTACTGACCGCTCACAAAACTAATAAGTATGGAGGTTACTGCAAACTCAACCGAAATCCCAGAGCTAAATTTGATGAAGTCGATTTCCGAGATGATCTAAAAGATAAATGTCAGACATATCAAGCAATGAGAGAACTTGTCGAACGCAGGATTAGTGGATGGTATGAGACATATGAGGTTCGGTATGCTAGGACATCATGATTGACTAAGAACAATTTTCAGATCGCCCCAGACAAGCCGAGCACGGCAGGCTAGCAACATACTTGTTGACACTATTCTCAAGTAACCTATTTCAACATCAAGCTGGGTCCCGAATTTTGTCCCTAGTGCTGGTACTTCCAAACTACAGAATAATGGAATCAAACTACTCTGTATCGAGATCTTAAGGAACGGTATTTGGTAACCTACGTGTCAAGTTTTGCTTACATCATTCCGTATAATAGATGTGGAAATATTCCCTGGCTTTTGGCAGACCTTGATGGAAATTGGGCACATCTAGGAATTATCATTGCTCGATGGGGGAAGACCTTCATGCTAACTTTCTGGCGGCTTTGGGACCAAATGTGAGGAAACAACTGAACGGCACGTTAGAAGAATGGCAGGCATGAAACGACACTTTTTGCCAAACATGAATGCAACATGCACTGCACCGTACTTCGCAGGGCTTAGGAATTCACGTTACTGCCTAGTATGAGGCAGCTGCAGGAGAAGGCTCTGTATCGAAAAGGGGGAGCTGTGGAAGAGGCATGTACAATTCGTAGTTCAGCCATAAGCTCAATCTTGGGTTTCATCCCATTTGTAATCCCAAAATTTCATCCAAATTTGGTATTAATCCATCAGATACTATCTTGAGTATGACGTAGTATATGAACTGTCATCCAACCTACAGAGCCCTGTATTTCAATGTCTTGTATTGCGTCAGAATCTATGTAGATATGCAACAAAAAAACGCCCTAATGTAACGTAGTTATTTTTTTTTACCTAGAAATATCCTTTAGCTGTTCCCCATTTTCTTAATCCGGAGCTTTGAAACGCCAAGGCATTTTCTTGAGGCATATCAGTCTTCTTGTACTAGGACGAAAGATATAAATATGGCAGGTGTCTAATACCAATCCCTTCGTTATGATTGGTTCGAACCCGGTAACGTTACTTTTCCCCACCTCTTATCGTGGGGCAAGGGGTCCTGCTAAGCCCTGCATGCAGAGAGGAGCTTCACATCTACAACACTATATATCAAAATGCTTTATCATAAGATGAGCATTGAGTTGTTCTACTGCCCAGCTACGCTCTGAACTTGAGGATGAGTAAAGTATTTTACATGCTGTGAATAACCCTCGATACCTTTGTTGTTGGCAAGTGCAACCAATTGAGTATTCCAACTTCGCAAGAATATCTATTCAATTGGTATCTCAACCTTAATCTCATATCTTCTTTCTAAATCTCCAACCCCAAGCTAAACTATAGCTCTCCAATTCCAAAGTATAAGTCCTTAGAAATGGCACTACACGCATCCACCCCTACCAAACCCCGCATCCTTATAATCGGCGCCGGATCTCGAGGCTCCCAATATTCACGCTGCGTAGCCGAATCCACTCCTGGCATCGTCTACGCTGTCGCAGAACCCATCCCCTACAAACGTCAACGCCTCGGTTCCCGCTACATCTGGGGCTCCAATGCCCCTTCCCCAGGGCAATCATTTTCCAATTGGAAAGAATTTCTCGATTATGAACTCGATCGACGCGCTCGCGCTTCTCGCGGTGAATCAGTACCACAGGGTGTCGATGCCGCGTTTATATGTGTGCTAGATGAAATGCACAAGGAGGTTATAGTGGGGTTGAAGCCATTGGGATTACATATTATGTGTGAGAAGCCTTTGGCTACGACATTGGCGGATTGTGTGGAGATATATAGGGCGATGTTACCGGATTATCCACGGAATCGACTGCCGGAGAAGATATTTAGTATTGGGCATGTATTGAGGTATAGTCCGCATAATATGATGTTGAGGAAGCTACTTTTGGAGGAGAGAGTTATTGGGGATGTGCTGAGTATTAATCATACTGAACCCGTGGGATGGTGGCATTTTACTCATAGTTATGTTCGGTATGATATTTCCTCGAAAAATACGAGGCATGATAGCTAATAAGCAAATAGTGGAAATTGGCGCAAAGAATCCACAACAGCTCCCTCCCTCCTCACAAAGTCCTGCCACGATATCGATCTCCTCCTTTGGCTCCTCTGTTCTCCTCCCCCATCAGACCCAACCGCTCCACCTCATCTCCCCGAAACAATAACATCCACAGGTTCTCTTCAGCAATTTACTCGCACCCGCAAACCCGCTTCCGCTGGCACCGCGACAAACTGTCTTTCCTGTCCCATCGAACCAGACTGCAAATACTCCGCGAAAGACGTATACATATCCCCAAAATTCAAGGGTCTTAAAGTCCCCAACACCAATTGGCCCGTCGATATTCTTGTCCCGGATATTGAAGACATCCTCACTACCTCCGGCCCTTCGGCTGCAGAATCCGCTATCCTATCCATTCTATCTGAAGACTACACATCCGGAACCCCTATCTCCGAAATCGAAGCTAAGAATTGGTTCGGGCGCTGTGTCTACGAATCAGACAACACAGTCAACGACGATCAATTCGTAACCATGACATTTCCCGCGAATCCCTCTCTAAATCGCGGGGCTAAACAAGCTTCATTCCACATGGTATCTCATACGAAGAAGATTTGTGAGAGATATACACATATTTATGGAAGTGATGGCGAAATATATGCAGATAGTACGACGATTAAAGTTGAGGATTTTAACACAGGTGAGACAAAAGTATATGAGCCGAAAATCACGGATATTAAAAGTGGACATGGGGGTGGTGATGAAGGATTAGTGAGACAATTTGTAGGAGCTGTGAATAGTGTTATGAATGAAGGGGCAGATGTAGATGTTGCACAGAGGGAATGGGTAGGGTGTAGCTGTAAGTTTTTGTCCTCTTTCTTCATTAGCTTCGATTTCCCCTTTTCTCGTTTACCGAAGAAAAAAAAAATCCAAGATCTAACATAAATCCCCAAAAACCAGTAGAAGAAGTAATTCGAAGTCACGCGGTAGTATTTGCAGCTGAAGAAGCACGAAAAGATAAACTAGTCTTAGATTTTGAGAGTTGGTGGGATAGAGAAGTTGTAGGGAAGTTGAATGCTTCTGTTTCTTAGGTTTAATAATGATATCATGATGGCATTTGGATATGGGTAGGGAACGGCAAGAGGAATTCTGATGGCATCTTTTATATAACATGGAGAGTTTTGTTCATGCCAATTGTGATGTGGAATTCACTGTAGAGTCCACGGATTTTACTCATGACGATTGAATTGGTAGTTGGTATCATAGGATTAGAAAGGATGGAGTGGGATACATGACGAGATTCTTGGGATGAGATACTATACTATATAAGAGTCAAAACAATTGATGATTACCATTTATGAAATGGTAAATATCTAATATCACTACACATCCACATAGATATCCAGAAATACTATAATCATATCAACCCTCTAACTAGACGAGTACCCCTCACTAACAATATAAACTCAAAAAAAAAAAAAAGATAGAGAATTTCCCTTCCTTCAGCCCCCCTTACTCCCAGTTCATCATCACCATCATCATCACCCTTCCAATAATCTCCCAAACCCCATTCAACGTTTGGATAGGATAGAAAATAGAAAATAGAAAATAGAAAATAGAAAATAGAAAATAGAAAATAGAAAATAGAAAATAGAAAATAGAAAATAGAAAATAGAAAATAGAAAATAGAAAATAGAAAATAGAAAATAGAAAATAGAAAATAGAAAATAGAAAATAGAAAATAGAAAATAGAAAATAGAAAATAGAAAATAGAAAATAGAAAATAGAAAATAGAAAATAGAAAATAGAAAATAGAAAATAGAAAATAGAAAATAGAAAGGAACGGATAGGAACGAATAACTAGAGGGATTCCTAATATCTACTCTAGTAATTTATCTTATAAAATTAGAATAGATTTATATTGAAATAACTCATTTCATTTCATTTCATTTCATTTAGAAGATTCAATTTATTCAAAAAATGAATATCTAAATTCGGGTATAGAAATATGAATAAGATGATGTAAATTCACATCATCACACACAAGTTAACAAAGAACACATCAATCACTCAAGAACATAACACAATACACACAACATGCAAATCAATTCAAAAACCATGAATCAATAAGTAAAAAAGACCGCTCATAGGATTATATGTATGCCTAAACGCCACAATGCTATACGGTGTAATATCATATCATCTTATACCATGCCATGCCATGCCACAATCGCCCAGCACGATCATGATCATAATTTCTATCCAAACCAAAATAAAATAAAACACAATGTGTCATTTCATTTCAGTCATTTCCATTCCTGCATCTATGATATGCAAAGAATCTGTTCCTTGCGAATCCGTTGATGTATCAACTACATAACGATGCTTTCAACATGACTACCACTCGCCCCCGCCTCTCCACCCTCGTCCTCATCTTCACTTTCCTCCATTCCAACATCTACAATTCTTTGTTCCCCAACCTTTAATCTTCTAATCGCCCTTCTTAGCCCCTCCAACGTCGTACGTTCCCTAACAAGCATTGATTGCGCCAAATCCTTCACGGCTTTCCTCCCCATCTTCTCATGTAAATCTTGCCAACCAGCCAGTTCCGCTGCGACGACTTGTTGCGTGTATCTTAGTTCCCTTCCAGTTTCCTCGACTTCTTCCTTTGTTCTTCGGACTTTGTCTTCCTTTTCTTCATTTAAACGTTGTCGAGTTTCGTCGAGGAGACCTAGTGGCCAACGAGTTGATCGGGAAAGGGAATTGTAGGAACGTTCGATGGATTTTCGGGATGTGGTGATCGATGATATGAGCGAGGTGGGACGGGACAGAGAAAGGAGCATTGCGATTATGGTGCTGTGAATTGAAAGGATAGTGGTATGGAAAGTAGAATATGGGGAAGTGGAGGATGGAGCAAGTGTTTGGGTATAAGCTTCAAGGGCAGATATATGAGTTTGAGGAAGGAACGGAAGGGTAGAAATTGCGCGAGTGGCAAGCTTATAAGCATCGTAAAGATCTGTATAAATTAGCGACATGTTCTATGGGAATGATTGAAAACATACCTGTGGTAACAATCGCCACCATATTGGCCCTACGTGCTACACTCTTGGTAGAGTAGTTGACACTTCGGACCATATCTCTTGCGTGATCTACGAATTGCTCGACATCGCGAACATCACCAATTGGCTGATACTCTTCCCTTACAGTTTCTACCCTTGCCTCAGCCTTCAGTTTAGACCTCTGTTCCATCATTTCTGCCTGTATATCTGGCACCAGAAAGAATTCCCATAACATCTCATGTGTTGAGAAGGTTGTATGTGCTAGTAGAATCTTCAAAAATGCATCAAGATGGACTTGGATATCTCTTAGAACAGCCCTCGAAGGCCTTGAAGGAATTTGGAAAGGTGACCTCATCCCTGATATAGATGGCAGCCACGAAGCTGGGTTTTCTAAAGTGAGTAATTTTGCCAAATGTTCAAAGTCGGACAACGAACGTCGACAAGTGGTGACAGTAAAGTTTTGAGGCCCCGATGGTGCGCCAGACTTGAGTACCAATCGAATAGTTGCATCCTCAACGAAAAATGATCTGACTACAGCCGTGATCCTTCCATCAACGGCTGGTAGCCCTGAGAATAATATTAAATCGTCAATTCTATTCCGTACGTCATCATCTTTGGCAAGCTCAACCGCTGTCAAGCCACGAAGTTCCTTAGCAAAAAGGTCTACTCTTGGATCTGAAAATAGAGCTCGAACCATTTCTAGTCGACCATATTTGCTAGCTACCATGAGTGGTGTGAATTTCTTCTCGTTGGTCGCATTAACATCGGAGTCGCAATGAGAAAGAAGTTGTAATGCTATTTGAGGATCGTTGACAATATGTAACAATGTGTTACCCTTCAAATCAACATGATCGTCTAAGTGTAAAGGTTGGCCGTCTCCCTGAGAAGCCGTAGCTGCAGCAATTGCTGCCTCTACCATGGGTCTATAGCGTCCATGGTCGTATGATCTGCATAATGCAAAAAGTGGTGTTTGGCCATTCTTGTCTTTCTGCCTCCAGGGCAATAAACGCCCGACTCTCGAAATAAGCTCCGGATAGTTGAATAAGAAATGAGCTACACTCCTGCCGTTGATATCCTGCCGCGAAAGATATCCAATGACGATCAATTCTGATGCAGCTCGGTAAACAAAATCAAGTATTATATTAATGAGTTCGGTATGTCCCAACTGCACAGCAGCACTCAATAAAGTTGTTCCCTCATTATTCGTATCTTCAAGAACCGCTCGTAGCGGATAGTAGTCATGTAACGACAAAAGATACTGAAGAGCCTCGGGTCTCTCGTGTTGAACGGCCATCATGGGAACAGATTCACCGGATGAATCCTCAGTTTGCGATAATCGTTCTATTGAGGTATCGCCTTCGATGCCGCTACTTGTAGAGTCAATCGTGGTAGCCCGTGATCTGAAAGATATCTCGGAGCTACTAGATAAGCTTCGCACATCCATAGTAACTGTTTTAGGCCTCCGTAGTGGTGGTAATCGCTCTTCATCTACACCGTCATGTAGATATTGCCAAGGAAAGACATGAGTAAGAGTGGATGCTTGCGAAAGCTTCGTGGCAGCTCCAGAAGATCTCCGTCTGGCGTGCCCATTTGAAGTATTCCATGGCGTATTTTCATGGGTTACATCGTCTACGATAGCTTCCTCATGGTCGGACTCTTCTTCGTCCGAAGAGAGTTCTCGTTCTGGCTCCATGATTTTCATCATTTCTTTCAAGTCGCCTTTCTTAGTTGCTGCCCATAATTTGTGGTTCCGCCGACTAGCCTTCCGAAGACCTCCTGAATCCCTTGCAAGATATGATAAGACAGCTTCAAATGTGCTTAGTGCATATCCCATCTCACCGCTTTCCACATCATCAACAAAAATGAAGTGGCGCATATATAGGAGACGAGCCTGGAGATGCCTAACTTGTGCCCTTATGACCACAACTAATAGTAATGAGACAAGAGTATCAGCATTGATAGTCAAGACAGAGCTCACTTTCTCGGAAGAAGTGGGTCCCCCTGTGCTCGCTGGAATCTCAATGAGCTGCGTCACGGTTTTCAACGTTACAAGTAAAATATCCATCATCTGCTGCGGGCTTCCTGCTACACTTAATTTTCGAAATTCTTCGACAGCACGACCAAGACGTAAGGTGAGTTCATGTTTTCCTTGATGACCACCTTGAATTGGTATACCAACTTGTGAGATATCCACAAATTCCATCTGCCTGATTTTTGATTCAAGCTCTAAGTCTTCTGGGCGTTTCATTGTACATAGTCTCGGAAATAATATGGTATCGTGCAATTGCTCGGTAACGTAACGATCAATCAATCGTTCCACAATTGGACCTGTGAGATCAGTCGTAGCGCCAAGCAGGGAAAGTTGCTGCTTGTCAACCATCTGGAAGAGATCAATCGCAGACGTAACTGCGGTCTCCAAAGCTCCCCGCATGACATTCTCATCATCCTCGGTATAGAAATCCACGATATAACGTTGCACATGTCCATTTGGTCGACCTGGATTCGAAAAACTACTGGACCGTGCTTTCTTCATCGCTGTAGCTATGGGTCCATCTGGCACAGGGTCTGGAATGTTCGCAGCTGATGGCGGAGGAGGTAATTGTTTTTCAAATACCTGATTGAACTCCTTAAAGAGGGCCTCCAAGCCGGGTTGCATTTGTCTCGCAATCATTGGAAAATTCGTTAAAAGCTCGCTGAAACTCTTTATATCCTTTTTGCGAGGAAGTCCATTCATAGAGGTGGAGTCGGCTACTGAAGGCAATCTGGGTGGGAGAATCGGTCTACCATCCGGGAGCCTCGGGGCTAGCATTGCAGTTGCGATTTTAATTTCCTCGAATATGCCAACCAAAGGTCTCGATATATAGTAGACAAGCCATTGTCGTGGTTCGAGCGAATCTGGGTACCATAAAGTATCAGATAGAAGTTGCGCTTGGTTCAAGGTCTTGAATCCTGGCAGTAGGTGATATTAGCACCAACCTCCAGCAAAATTACGAACAATACCAACCCTTATTACTGTAGACAAAAGCATCTTTGATCACGACAGTCCTTCCATTAACCGTTGTGTATTGTTTCGCCTTTCCCCGGTTTTCCCGCATATTTGGCGCATCCTTCCCTCCCGCGGTCGCAGCATGGTTGGCCGGTATTCGCAAGACATGACTGCCTAGGAAGTCTTCCGATCCTGCAAGGTCTGCGTAAAGCGCGCCGGTTTCTCGATCGCGGGAGGTTAGGAGAACTTCGGTAGTAGGTACTAGTAATATCTAGAAAGCTATCAGCTTCATGCCCAATGGTATCCATTGAAAATAGAGGCCTGGTATTGTTGGCAAGCTTACATGATGGTGTACCGGCGTACACTGTGTAGGCAGAGCACTCTTGAAGAAAGCACTCAGGAAAGGATTCAAGGGCTGCATTCATTCGACTTTCATTACCCCTCCAAGATATAACTGCACCGCAGGGTGTCAGCGCCCTGCAACGCGAATAACCAGATGTCTTTTTTATCGTAACTTCGTAAGCTTCGTAGATATGTTAGGTTGTTGGATTGCGCCTAATGTGATTCTAGAGCTTCAAGACGAATCAAATCAATGTAAAGTTGTAAACAAAAGATTGGCTTAAAGACTGATGCTGTTTTGGTGAATTCGTCCTTTTGAAAATGAAACCTTTTTTATATGAGATCTAATCAAGGAATCTTGGATAAGTCGTAACTCGTTAAGGCAAGCTGGTTTCTAACCTTCTTTTCGCTCGTACCTTAATATCGATGCGATCCTACGATCTTGTTCAAAATTAGAATACCTACGGAGTTACCTAGTAGTACGATTGGTATTGGTACAGAGTACTGGCATCCATAAGCCCACTTAGTGCACCCAAACAATCACATGCATTTAACAGGGTTCATCAATGAATTCATTTGGGCCTTCTTGCCAAAATATTGTAAATATATCATGTGACTCTCATTCTACTTATGCTTTCGGATTTTCCTTCCTCTTCACGGATAAGGAAGGTAATCAATTAATCAATTCCTCTTATCAATCGAAACACTGGTACTCTTATCAAAATGTTCTTATTGAAGAGGGACAATCGAAGTTTTCCCCGCACTTCGGAATGCTAAAGTAATTTCTATTGGGGCAAAGCTAACTGACTACGAAATATAACGCCAGCAGTGCAACTCTTTACGTAGGTTGTGTATCCTCATCTGCTCTTTTCTGTCGAGTATATTACTATCTATTCTCCTGATCTCAATTATGTGTGCTTTCCCCTCCTCCTCAACCCCAGAAATGACCAGGAAAGTCAAGAAACGCGTTCTCTGCGGCTATGGAGTTGATATTGATGCCGTAGCAGGATGGTTAGGCTCGTATGGTGGAGAAGACTCGACATCAGACATCAGTAGAGGTTCGTTATTCACATTGACAACAACGTTATCCCCTATTTTCGTTATCCAGGTCTTTTTTGTGAATCCTTCCTACCAGGAGTAATCTAATGCTTGCGAGTGTTGAAGCTTCCAATTCTTGAAGGAAAAGCTTATTTCCATTCTTCTATTGACTCTTGAACAATCAAACTTACACTATTCAGGTCTATTCGCTGGTACAATCGGTGTTCGTCGTCTTCTTAAGCTCTTTGAGAAGAACAATATGAAGGCGACTTGGTTTATACCAGGCCATTCCCTTGAGACATTTCCTGAAGAATGCGCCATGGTCCGGGATGCAGGACATGAGATTGGTCTCCACGGTTACTCTCATGAAAATCCCGTTGATATGACACTTGAGCAGCAACGAGATGTTCTTGATAAAACGTACAGGCTGTTAACAGATTTCTGTGGAAAACCTCCAAGGGGAAGTGTTGCTCCATGGTGGGAGACAAGCAAAGAAGGAGCGGAACTTCTACTGAGCTACGGAATTGAATATGATCATAGTATGAGCCATGACGATTGTCAAATGTATTGGTTGAGGCTCGGGGATACTTGGACAAAGATTGATTATAGTAAGAAGGCAGAAGAGTGGATGAAACCACTTGTCAAGGGTGTACCATCTGGTATGGTGGAAATTCCAGCTTCATGGTACATTGATGACTTACCTCCCATGATGTTTATCAAAAAGTCTCCTAATAGTCACGGATGGGTGGACCCGAAAGTCGTGGAACACATGTGGCTAGATCATTTCGACTACTTTTACGAGAATTATGATGAATTCGTATTCCCTATGACTATTCATCCCGATGTTTCAGGGCGGCCACATGCTTTGAAGATGCAACAAAGGTATGCCATGGCTCCTCTTTTTGTTGTCTAGGACTTCTTGGATTTCTTGTGCATTTTTGAACGTTTCGATCTCGCCGGCCTATCGTACTTTTTATATATTCGGCAACCCACTAACAAAATACAGGATTATTGATCATATTAATAGACATGATGGAGTTGAATGGGTTACATTTGAGCAAATGTCTGATGAATTCAAAAGTAAAAACAAACCTGAGGCAGGTGCAAGAATGCCAGCAGCACCAGGAGAAATTTTGAAGAGATAGGAAAACTGTAAAGGTAGCTGGGGCAGGAAATAAGTTGGTTCCAGTGACGCGAGGGTGTGTGGGTGTGCGGGATATTGAAGGAAGGCGTCGTCTTTCAGCATGTAGTTCTGCCGCGTTTGCATGTTGCCTTGTGAGTTAGTCAATCCTTGGTTCGACAATCTATACCCGCAGAAATCATGTCAGTATGATTAGTTTTTGGGTAATGAAAGTGCATCTGAATGTTTTAAGAAGAAAAGTGTTTCTCGTTTTCGATGGTTTTACTCTTTCAGATGAATTGAGCTTTCGAAACTGGTAATGCCTTGGAGTGAATAGCTTAACCAACCATCAAGGGCCAGAAATAGTGAATGCAAGGTACGTGAATACTGATACGACTTGGACAAGCGAATCCAAAACTTGACCTCTCGCACACACAATATTTAGACCACATCGTTCAGCGGAGCACCCTCCACAAATACAGATACAGAAACTAACTATAAGAAATCATCATTTCCATTGTCTGGCGTCTGGAAACACAATGGCTTCAAAGATGTCGCCGTTTGACTGGCCCAAAAGACCAATACTCGATTACACAAAAGACAACGATGGTGCCTTCATCTGCTTGGGAACAGGACATCTAGATGCGCCAGACACCAAAGTATACCATGTCTCAAAGTTGCGCCTGGCTTACCATTCTCCATGTCGTATGTACCCATCCTCTGGATGCTTTTGAGACTTCGCTACCGTTAGCTCTTCTAATTATTGTCTGGTTCGCAGACTCTCCGATCGGGAATTGAAATCACATGATTTTAGTTTCCACAAGCTAATGGAACTTTCGGAGGAAAACCCCCAGGTTCTCTGTCACATCGTACAGTATGTGAATACTGGCTCGATCATTACCCCAACCCGGGTCACCGATGACACGATTGTCTCTGACTGCAGCAATTGCACATCGGCATCGATTGAAAAAGCTACAGAGATGGTCTGAGCCTTTCGACACTTGTGCACATTTGGTACCTTGCGGATTTTCTCATGATTCCGCATTGCCAAAATGTCACTATCGATCATATGTACCGACTTCTCTCTCATATCGCGGCCCACAGTCATAGCAATGGTGATTTTTATGGCGACAGCCCTTTCATCATCATCAAAGACTTTATTGATGCGTGTCAAATTGCCTATGCAGCTGGATCAACTGCAGACAACAAATTATTGGCTATGATCAAGCAGTTTTTCGCTTGCCATGCTGCCTATGGTAAATAGAACCCAGAGCAACGAGAATTGATACCAAGAACACTTCTTGAGTATGCCGTTTTCCTTATGCAGCATCAAGACCAGTGGTGTAGGGAGAGAGAGGCCGCAGGATCACATGGACATTATCTTCGAGATCTCACTATGGATATGGTCGGAGATTTTTTTGTAGAGGATAAGATTGATAGTGGAAATGCTAAGGACGGTTTGGATTCCTCCTTCGATTTCTATGGAGATAATGAGTTGAGGAAAAAAGCGTAGCAAATTGGGTATTCTATTCGAGACCAGGAAAAGACGTCGAAATGTCAGTCTTGGCCTGCTTTTTGGCTGATGTTGATTGAGAAGTACAGTTTTCGCTTCTTGCTTCACCTACTCTAAACGGTCATTCATTGGAACGATATTCTTTTGAGGGCAACATGGCATAGATATATTCATGGATGCTAGGCTAATATTATGCTTTTTTAGTTGTTTGAATTCTCTTGATTTTTCAACTGTTCAAAAGCATTGAGCTGTGACTACCACCTACCAGTACCTAGCTAGGTAGCTTATGTCTACTTCCTATCGTCCCATACTCAGACACTCAAGAGTGAATACCCGGAAGAATGTAAGTTCATTCTATAAAGTGAATATTGATAAGTCAAAAGTGGGCATCGAGAATATGGAACCGTACAGTTTTCTTTCCTCTGTAGCAATCTTTCAAAGATATAAAACCTTCCAACTACATACAGCTATTTGATTACATATCCTACAGACAGGTTGATCTATAGATCACCGCGCGACCATGACAACTCCTTCCAAGAAACATTGGCCTAAGAGACCTATTCTCGAATATTTGTAAGTTTCCGAACGCTTTTAACCCTTAGATTGTTTTCCCGAACACAGCATTTAAATGTATGGCTAAATTTGAACAATGAGAGCGCTAACCGTCATCCATATAGAGAAGACGAATTCGTCTGCATCATCGTTAGAACTGCGCCAAACATCGTCACTTGCAATGTGTCCAAGATTCGTCCTGCCTACTACTCACCTTACTATAAGTTTCTTTCTTCTCTGATAAAAACCAGCTTGGAACTAAAATCCGCCTAGTCCGCACATCTTTGAACTTCCCAAGAGAAAATAGTCAAGTCATCGCGCTTCTAGACATTTGTCCCAAGATATTTCGACACATCGTGCAATACATGAATACGGAAACAATTATCATTCCAGCCTCGGACCAAGCTATTGCCCGCCATACCCATCCTGACAAAAGACCCAGAGAAAATATGGATCTTCCCATGCTTGCGTGCATTTGGTTTCTCGCTCACTATTTCCTTATTCCGCACGCTCAAAATATCGCCATCTCTCTAATGTACCAACGTGTTAACCATGGCGCTCGTGACCCAGACTTTACCGTCGAAGAAATGGTTACCGCGATCAATATTGCCTCTGGTACAAATGGAACCGTGGTTGCAGATGAGAACCTCGTGTTGAAACTCCTGCAGGACTATATGAACTGGCATTCTTTTTATTATCAATGGACTGCGGAGGAGAAAGAACAGATTCCGAGAAAAGTTCTGGATGCTGTTGTAGTTGCCTTGCGAAGGTGCTGTGGTCAAAGACGTTGGTCTGTTCGGGAAATGAGTATGGAGCCAGTTCATCAGTATTATGGACAGGATAAGATTTATGATGAAGATGCCACTAGAGACTCACCGTTGATCCTATCTGCGGAACAATATGAAGGTGATCAAGCGAAAGCCGCAGAGTTTCTACAAGGCCGGAGAAATATGGCGGATTTACTGAGTCGAGACTATTTCATGCTTAGCCAAGTCACTACCAATACTCAATAGTTAGACCGCCTTCCAATGACGAAGGATATTCAATTCTGAATTGTATAAGATTGAATCGAGTGTCATTTATACCACTGCATCTCTAATGTGACTCAACTCTACTACAAATCGTTTCGGATAATAAATCTATCAAAACGATCAAAAACGATCTTTAAATACCCATAGAATTTTGAATATTCAATAAATGAATTTGGGCTCCTAGTCCGGACTATTTGACCTCGTATATAAGTTCAACACACTGATGGATATCCATATCTCTACCCACAGAGACCACTTGGATTCCATCCTGATTATCATTAGAGATTTTAGTAAATTTAAAGCTAGATAGATTCTGATAAACTGAGTATTGCTCTATTACCAGACATTTACAAGCCGATGGTTTGGGGCTACTCCAAACGATGACAGGAGACAACACATCTCATCAATATTTCTCTGTAAATCAATACATGTAAAAGATTTGTACTATCAATTGAACCATTCCGTTCTCGTTTTTTTCTATCTAATGCTATCGCTTCCTTGGGTCAATTTAAAAGATATTGAGAAGAATGGCGGGTACCATGAAGCTCCCACGAGCCTAAACCACCTCACCATACCTAAAAATCATAACTTGAACCAATTCTCGGAATGAAATGATCACTCTTTTCATCACCCCCCTTTCTTTCAAATGGGATACGGGTCTCGCGCGCTTCTTTTTTCGACAATGCAAAGAATACAGATAACGAGCTCACTTCCGCAATATCAAGCATCATGTTTCGAAAAAAATTTCGGCTCAAAAGATCACCCTGTCTATCACTTCCCATTTTTCCCATATCTCTTTTCTTAACCCAACACAGAATTGACCCTATAACGACGCAATTGCTTTTTCTTTTGCTTTTTGAAGTTATTGACGGCGACGTGCATACGTGCATACAGCCAGCCTATAGGACCAGCTCATTAGAGTCCCTTTCCCGCTTCATGTGTAACAAAAGAATGAGCTGATCAACAACCTTAAGATTCATGGATCCAACTTTACTTTAAATTTGACATTTTAATCTTCTGCCTCGATCAAAATGTCCGCGTCAACTGAAATATCACCTCCAATCAAAATCGTCGATAGTCTCCCCTCCCTCATCTCCTTCCTCGATGATCTCAGCTCTGCCCTCACAATCCCCACCTGTACATCCACCCTCTACCTCTCAATTGCACCTCAAAACACCGCTACACCCTACGTCCTAATAATCCATTGGATTCTTCCCCATATTCCCGGAACCCCTCAAAATAGCGAAACCTACCTCCTCGATTTCACAACCCTCTCTCCTGAAATCCTCATGAACACACATCCCTCCAATAAATCTCTCACCATGATGCAATATACCCACGCCCCCTCTCCAGGCCAAGCCCATCAAACCGACACCCCCGAATATATATCACCCAAAACTCTCTTCGAATCTCCACATATCCCTAAAATCCTCTTCGACGTCCGCGATATTTCGCATTTCCTCTATACCAAATGCGAAATCTCGCCAGCCGGAGTCAAAGACATTCAACTCATGGAGCTGGCTGTGCGAGCTGGCGGAAAAGACAAATTGAGAGGCCTAGCCAAATGTGTCGAACCTCATAGTCCTCTCTCTTCTACCGTCAAAAAGGAATGGGAAGCCAAGCGAACAGCTGTACAGAAAATTGAGATACGGGCACACGGGCAACGTCCAATGAAACCAGAAGTTATGCAATACTATGCATCGTCCGTGGATATGCTTCCAGGGGTTTATGATGTGTTGAGAAAGAAGCTTGAACCGGGGAATGAGTCCTTCTAGAGAAGTCATATAGAGGCTGAGACGAAGGAGAGGATTAAAGAGGCGAAAGATCCCCAGTATAATATGCAGGGACAGGGTAGGTTGTACAGTCCCTGGAATGATGATTATGTAGAGGCGGCCATTGATGGGTGGAATGATGATGTGCTCGCTCAAGCAAGTGAGGACGCTGAGGCTGAGTATGACCGATTAGAGGATTATCTGCAGGAGATGCGCATGACAACCTAGAGGAGGCTTTTAATTTTGAAAATGATTTGATTGGGTGCTGAAGAGGATAATTGAGATGACTAGGATACAGCGAGAGATTGTATTTACTGGGAAGGAGATGTGGAAAAGAATGGATAAACTTTTGAGATCATAACACCATTGTGAACAGTTGTGCGTCATTTATGTCAAACAAATTGTGATGGATTGATTGGTTAGTTCGACGATTGTTTGCTGTGTGGAAGAATGCATAAATATGCAAGTCTCCGTGGAAGCATTTAGGGGCATAGGTTTGTCATTCAATTGAGTAAAACTTTCACTCTAATGAAAACTGTGAAGGACAATTGTTTGTCTTTCAAGCCACAAGTTATTTTTTATTTAAAGTGAATTGAAACTCCAGACAGAGTTACTGAATGCCATCGATGACGGTCTACGTGCATCCCAAGTTATTTTTCCTTTCCCGACAGTGCATTGCCACGACTAGATACTCAAAAGCTTCCCTTGATCAAGCTCACCGACCAGAATTTTTTGGATTCAAGGTTCAACCGCCAAGGTCGGCATGCAAAGCTCCAGGTCTTTCATGCAACGGATAAGAACGCTGCAAAGTTTTTAATGACACCCACACGCGATACAACGAACAAAGGCCCCGATCTCAGGGACTATCATCGCAGCATGGGTTGCTACCTGGCGATTGAGCTCATCTCTGAAGTGATAGGTGTTGAGCCCTACGAAATCCTACATGTTCAAGGTCATTAGACCAGTGGCCATCGATAAATGCACGAGAATCAAACATTGATCGTAGCATTAATGCGGTGTGGAGAAGCCATGGCCCTCGGGATAAATGACGTCTTTCCCCTTGCTATGTTCCTCCATGCCAAGGATCCCAAGGACATCATGCCCAAGCATCTTCAAGGGAAGATCACAGTGGTGTTGGTGGATTCCGGAATCAACAACGGCAAAACGATAATTGAATTTATGCAACACACTCGTAACTTGAATGCGATCGTTCGCATTCTAGTCGCGGCCGGTGTTGTCCAGGCCCAATCTATCGCTGAAGGGACTGGAATTGTTGCAAACACACTCTTTCAACAAGGAAACTGCAGCATTGTTGCACTTCGCATTTCCGATAACAAGTTCAGAGGCAAAGGGGTTACGGATACAGGTGATTGTTTGTTCAATACGACGCAACTGATCTGACAGAGCTCTTCAACCAGCGATGCCGCCTGGGAGTTCTGCGATGCTGAGTTTGGGAGAAAGTAGAATAGTGGATTGATTCTTACAATGTCAATCTGCAGAGGAAATTTGAAATTTGAAGTGTGTATTGTGCCTGTTCCCAGCTGGGATAATATCAGCTCTTTTGCTATCTACTAGATAGGAAGGAACCAGCCATCGAAAACTGCGAACTTTTTCAGATGGCATTTGTGAATGTGATGTTCCGGTGACTTGGATCCGTTCCCCTCACACTTGTGGACATATCCAATATTCAATTTCTAACAAAGAGCTTACATAGGATCCGCTCCAATTTAGAAAGTCTCTCCCAGGCAGAATATCCGTTGAAAGATGGATTTTCACATATTTCAAAGAGATGAGTTCAGGTCATTCATATCGGCACAGGCTGGAAAGTAAACGGTTGACAGTTTCATTAATATATAACCATTGGCTCTCATCAATCACGAGTTATACTCGACGTCTCTAGGAAACCCATTTGGTCATATTTAAAATGTCATGATTTGTCTATGATTACAAGTTTCGCCGTGCAAGCTATGCCAAACGCCACTAAAATAGTCACATTATGCGTAGAAGTTGACAGTGTCTGTAATGAGTTAGTATTGAAGAAAAAATTGAATAGAGTAGTTGAAACATACCCTTCTTCTTCGCCTGGACCTCCGCAATGGCATCGACATAATGTTCGTGACTGATTTTGTTCTTTCCCATTCTAAGAGCAATCATACCAGCTTCCACACATACCGCCTTCAACTGAGCTCCACCAAACTCATCCGTACTTCTTGCCAATTCAGGCCAATTGACAGCATCATCAACAGTCATTTTACGGCTATGGATCTTCAAAATCTGGGCGCGAGCTTCTTCGTTTGGCAGAGGGAACTCAATCTTTCGATCAAGACGACCGGAACGGAGTAAAGCAGGATCGAGAACATCGACTCTGTTGGTTGCTGCCAATACCTTAATACGATCATCCGAGGCGAATCCATCAAGTTGATTTAGTAGCTCCAACATAGTTCTTTGTACCTCACGATCTCCACTTTTCTCACTGTCAAAACGCTTCGTACCAACAGCATCCAATTCATCAATAAAAATGATTGCTGGTGCCTTCTCCTTAGCCAATGCAAAACAATCTCGCACTAGCTTTGCACCATCACCGATGAACATTTGTACGAGTTGAGGACCGGCGAGTTTGAGGAAAGTTGCATCTGTCTGTGCAGCGCAAGCTCTTGCGAGGAGTGTTTTTCCAGTACCGGGAGGGCCATACATAAGAGCACCTATAAATGTCAGTATTATCTATTTCTATGCCGATAACATGCATAACAAACCTTTGGGCGCCTTGATGCCAATCTTCTTAAAGCGATCAGCTTCCTTCATTGGCCATACAATTGCTTCAACCAACTCCTCAATTTGTTTGTCCAACCCTCCTACATCTGTATATTTTTCCGTAGGTTTCTCATCGACTTCCATTGCCTTGACTCTGCTATCATATTCCGCGGGTAATGTATCCAGTACGAGGTATGAATCCTTATTGACACCAATCAAATCACCTGGCTTCAGCTCATCTGGATTTACAAGACCTATTAATGGAAGGAATATCGTTTGTCGAGTGGAAGTCTTGATAACCGCGGATTTTCCGACTCTGGTAGCATCAAGATCGATATTTGCGCCTTCTTCAGCAGATTCGGCTGTTGGGTCAAGATCGAGTAACTCAACAACATTTCCAACAAGGTATGGCAACTGTCTGCAGATTGTTAGTGAGTCAAACCGTGATGACAATCTGCCAGTTTGGTAGCTGAACCTACCTGTTATTTTCGATTTTTTCAAGGTTGTCCTTGATCTTTTCCCCCATCGTAGCCTTCTCATGTGATAAACGTTGAAACTCGCTCTTCATAATTCGGGAATCATTCTCCAAAAGTCGTTTCCTCGTGAGGATATCTTGTGTTCCCAAGCTGTAGATCTCTTCATCTATTGGATCCTCCTCCTTTTCAGGTTCGGAATCTTTCATTTCAGCATCACCATCATTAGTTTGATCTGGCTTTTTGTCCTTGTCGCCATCGTCCTTCTTCTCTTCCTTCTGCTCTCTCTCGAGGTCATCGAGATCTTCTAATGTAGACATTTTATAGTTGAAGTTGTGATTGACGAATTCGAAAAGGGCGTGTGAGATGAGGTGTAAAGAGAATGGTGATGGGATGGAACAACAGTAAATGTATAGAGTTCTGAATATTGTTTGAATACCTAATAAGAGCTTCCAAACCGACCTGGAGCTTCGGCGCGATCCATTAGCGAGCAACGCAACTTAATGCGTACTTGTAAGGCAACCAAAAGAAGGCGTGGCTCAAGGCTGACAAAAAAAAAGTAAATTGAGCCACGTGATATTATTACAAATTTAGAAATTTTAGTGCGGATACCAATGCGGCTGACATTCTTTGTTTTGTAAGAATCTTTCTTGCTTTTTCGACCTCAACCACAACCTCAACCTCTTCGACAACCACCGCTCGCTCGCACCATCAACAGAAGACTGTAACATTATCGTTCTTGAACAATCACAAAGTTGCCGGTCATCTTTACGACGATAATTCTGACAGCTTCCAATAACGATTTTGATACATTATTCACGGACGCCTTCACTGGTCATTTGTTCTGCGAAAATCTTCAAATACGTCGACGAAAGCAGCAGGCGCATCTTCCCATCCCATACTCTTCTACCTCACAACACTTAATCTATTTAACTTGAAGTTCACTTGACGAGGGTCGGGCATTCAGTTGAATTACATCCTTCCTCGAGACGATAATCGCATCTCGATAAGTTTTTGACGTTGCCAAAGCAGTTTACATTACAATCGACTCGCCACGCGCGTCTTCTCTATACCCATTTTTATTTACTCTACAATATCTACCGTCAATACACATACTCCATCTTCTTTCTCGATACTCCGTTCACCTTCAGTTTGACCGAGTTTTTGAATCACACGTCAAGGGACCCTTGATTACCGTTATCGGACTCGTCTCGATTCACCAACTCACCTTAATTTCCCCACAATACCGCCAAACTGCATTCTCCGCTTTTCATAAAGCTTTCAACTACACTTCTCTGCGATAAACCTACAGGGGATATCAGAACCCGTCTAGCTGTCACGAAGAAAAGAACACAAGTCCGTCGTAAGCCAAAGAGACGTCCCGTCTTCGACAAACTTGATAATATCTATCGACCAAAACCATACAAACCAAAGATGATGGCCCCACCACCATTGGACAAGACAACAGAATGGAGTCAGAATTTGAACGTCACGGTTATGTGCAAGGACTGCAAGGAGATTCCACCAAATCTCGTTGAGGAGTTTTCTTCTGGAGACTTGGTCTGCGATACATGTGGTGTAGTTATTGGTGATCGAATTGTTGACACCCGCTCTGAATGGCGTACATTCTCCAACGATGACCAGGGAAACGATGATCCATCCCGTGTTGGTGACGCTGCTAATCCTCTTTTGAACGGTTCTCAACTTTCTACAACAATCGCATTTGGTGATAGCAGCGTACGCAGTCGGGAACTTTACCGTGCTCAAGGTAAACAAGGTACAGATAAATCGACCAAGGCTTTACTTGCGGCTTACAAGGAAATCGGTGCTCACTGCGATGCTGTTAACATTCCAAAGAACGTTTCCGATACCGCGAAGCATCTTTTTAAACTTGTCGATGACGCTAAAGCCTTCAAAGGTAAATCCCAAGAAGCCATCATCGCTGGCTGTATCTTTATCGCTTGCCGTCAGTGCGATGTCCCTAGAACCTTCCGTGAAATTTACGCCTTGACAAAGGTTTCGAAGAAGGATATTGGTAGAACTTTCAAAGCACTTGAGAAATTCTTTGCTTCAGATAGTTCAGCCAAGAAGGCGAGGGCTGAAGCTACTGGTGGTAAGTTGTATAAGCTGATGATCTTATACTGGTATATATTAACATTGCTTTCAAGCCCTTGCAGCTCCAGATGGTTACCAAACAACCACGTCAACCAATGCCAAAGACCTCTGTACTCGTTACTGCAGTCAACTTGGTCTCAAGAGCCAACAGTTCGTCAAAATATCCCAAGGCCTCGCTGAAAAGGTTTCTACCGTTGGTGATCTCGCTGGTAGATCACCTTTGTCAGTTGCAGCCGCTTGCATCTATATGGCATCGGCTCTTCTCGGGAAGCCAAAGTCTGCAAAGGATATATCCCAAGTAGCTGGTGTTAGTGATGGTACCATTCGTACTGCTTACAAATACTTGTATGCGGATCGAGAGAAACTCATCGAACCTGAGTGGATTGCTGATGGCAAGGGCAAAATGGAGAACCTACCGGTCAGTTAAGTGGGTGATACCACAAGACCTATTGGGGATACTTTTTTATGGGATTGAGATTATTAAGGCGAACTCAGACGTGGCTAATGTTTCTTTTGCTTTTTGATTGTGGGAAGGATCGATGCTTTGGCGTAATGGTCTTACATTCGAATTTTGAGTTACAGTTACAGGGTGAGAATGGACCGAAAATGTCCTGGATTCTAGAGTTCGCGAGTTTGTTTACTGGCGCGGAGAGAAAGGTTTGAAAGGTTCAGGGCTCACCTTGAGGGCTTTTTTCTTACATCAACGACATTAAAAATGGGTTCGTTTTAATCGTTTTAATAAGGCTTAGAGGAATGCATCTATCCCATACAAACTTGAGTACAACTAGTGTGATTCCATTTGCCAACGTTTTTCATTGTGACTGTGTGACATGTAAAATTTAGTCACAAAGCATTTCAATACCTAAATCATTCTTAACAAATTGAATTTGAAGGAGAGGAAAGTCATTGGAGAATTATTCCCTGACAGAGAGCATCCCAGCATCTGAATGATTCTAGAGTACATGTTCGAAAATTGTTCCGAAGGGAGTCTAGACTCTATAGATTTGCCTTCTCTATCCATCCGTCGCCAACTCACCCTCTGGCTATATTCTTAAAAAGCCACCTATATCCCACATTTAGATATTGGACAAAGAAAAATATGAGTGATGTTCAAGTCTTGATGTAAACATGAGTATTATGCTTTCTCCAAAGATACCTCGGCATGTGAGAAATGGCCGAAATGTGGGGATTAAGAACGGAATTCTGGGGTAGCTACTCAAGTAAAGCTCTGGTGCTCCTGTCTTTTATCTCTTACCCCATATTCTTCAATTCGAGTCTCAATCTTCAAGAATTAACTCAAAAGAAACGTTTATAATAGTCAAATCAATAACATACAACCATCAAAATGTCTGGTCCAGGAGCTGGTTTCGAATATCCCGCACAGGAGGTTTCTTGGTTAACAAGAGATGTTTTACTCTTTGCCAACAGCATTGGATGTACGAACGATGAGCTACACTTCTTATACGTATGCATCTAATATTCAATTGAAAATGACATATTCTAATAAAGTCGTAGGAATTACATCCTAACTTTGCTATCTTCCCAACTTATCCTGTTATTCTTCGTAAGGTCGTTCTTCCCTTCGTTCTACTAATCAGCTAACTTCTCCCAAGCATTCAAAAATACAACCCAAGAAGTAATTGACTTTTATGCCGCCTCCTCGGCAACTCCGATTCCAGGTGTGCCAAAATTCGACTACAGACGTGTCCTTGATGGTGGCCGTTCAATGACTTTTCTCAAACCACTCCCTCCTACCTCCGCTGGTAAAACATTTGAACTCCGCTCTAAAGTAATCGGTGTATATGATAAGGGGAAAGCTGGCTCGGTTGTTGAAACACAACAGGAGATCGTAGATAAAAAGAGCGGAGAGGTTTATACCAGGGCTGTTGGGTCTTCATTCTTTGTTGGTCAGGGTAATTGGAATGGACCCAAGGGTCCGGCGACTCAAACTTTCCCTCCTCCAGAAGGAAAGAAGCCAGATGCTGTGATAGAACATCAGACTACTAAGGAGAGTGCATTGTTGTATAGGTATGATTCTACTTTCCCACTGAATGTTGTAGTCTCTGACTAATGGGTTTGAAATTGCAGATTGAACGGTGATTACAATCCCCTACACGCAACACCGGAGCCGGGTCAGAAGATGGGGTTCGGAGGACCTATCATGCATGGTCTTTCATCATGGAATTTCACTGCTCATGCGCTTCTTAAAGCTATTGGTGGTAGTGACCCCAAGAACATCAGAGAATTCTCATGTCGATTTGCATCACCGGTCAAACCTGGTGATAAATTAATCATCGAGATGTGGAAAACAGGAGAAATCAAAGAAGGATGGGAAGAAATTCGATTCATCACCAAAGTGGAAGGTGGAAAGGTTTGCTTGAGTAATGGAAGAGCTTTAATGAAGCCTGTGGGCGGCAATTCAAACAGTGGAGATGGGAAAATGTTGGATCAGGATATGACTAGTATCAAGGCAAATTCTGGTTCGAAGACTGGTGGGGCTGCAAATACTCCCGGGTCTGCAGCCAGAGAAGAGAGTAAGGCTCAGAAGAGTAAATTGTAGTGTATGTTCTTGGCGTCTAACTTTGGATGGGGTAGGATATAATTTAAGGGATATATGAATTAAGTTTATTGGTATCGGACCCCCATAAGCACTCTACAAACATCAGACCTGTGCTACTATAGACTGCTTTCCTCTAGTAAGTTGTAACAACAAAGCAGGATAGAATAATTCTCGAATAGTATCTGTTCAGAGTTTGAACTATTGAAAAGTTGAGTATCCTTTAATTGGCACAAAGACCACAATATCAAGATGGGATTTGAACAGTATCTGAACAACATATACGGTACATCTATAACTGAGATACTATATAGGTAAGTAAAGATTTCATTCTATACCATCAACTTCTTAACAACTATCCAGATAAAAACTCATACAATCATCTAGATAAAAAACATTTTCAAGAAATCTTTTAAGTTCTACATAAAACTTACAACACCAACAATTGCAAAAATGCCAGGTGTCTCCTGGGTCCAAGGCGAAATCGCCTTCCTCACCAAAGTAGTCAACAGCATCGACTTCAACAAAACCCAAAGTACATATTGCATGTGGGAACCCATCGCTCAAGCCATGACGGCCGAACAACCCAAACATCGCCCCGGCGGTGAGCTCTTCGAGCAAGATCCCTGGCCACAGCGTGAATGCAGTGTGCAAGAAGTTTTTTCCCAAGGGACGCTCATAGAGCGCGAAGTCGCAGCGCAGGTTCAAGCCGTGGCGGATTTGAAGGCGTTGGAGGAAATGGAGATCCCGGAGGAAGTGGCGCGCGAGGTGGAGGAGGAGATGGAGAGGGTTATGAAGGTCTTGGATGGATTGGATATTCCGGAATACTCTGAGGAGGTGATGGCGAAGGTTGAGGAGGAGTTGATCAGGTTGAGACATCTTTGGGAGGCGAAGCCTAGGGATGAGGATGCTCAGTGAGTTCTCTTTGTCTCAATTGCTTGGTTTTCTCAACCCTGGTGATTCTGGAATCATTGGTATCTATCTAAGCAAGTGCTAAGCAACATGATGTAGGTATCTTTGAGGCAGGTCCGCAAAGATACCTAGTTATGGAGTTGTGAGTCAGCATTTTCTCTTTCTTCCTTTCTTCCTTTCTTTCTGTTCAACTGCAAATTGACCAATTTTCTAAATTCAAATTTATTAAACCCAAAAAAAATTCGTTCTTTTGATTGTTCTTTGTGATATTCCCTTTTGTTTCCTTTGATGCCTTTGACGAAGTCTTTGATTTATATGATGTCCTGTGAAAACAAGTGTCTCTTTCTATCTTTATCTTATTCTTAGGAAGAGGTGAAAAGTATGTTGGATTAGTTTGTGAGGGTAGTGTTGGCTCCTTCTCACGTTTACAAGTTTGATGCCTCTTCCGTTTCTACTCTCCTATATCTATATCCTCATTTGCTGAATCGATGATCGAAAAGTAGTAGCACTTGAAACTTGAGCATTCTAAAGATGGAAAGAACTCATTTTCTGGATCCTGCAGGTCCAACACAGCTTAAAGATGCTTCGAAGTTCGAGAAATATTATGATAGCAATAAATGTACTTGCTTTAGCTTGCGTCCATGCTTTTGTTTGTGACAATTCCTCATTATCATCAAATATCCAAGAATTTGAGGATTCTAGCAACTGCTTGCTCATCACCTTCCAGAGTTTCCATCAACTCCTCATCAACCCATCCCTCTGTATAGCTACCCCCAAAATCAATCACCCAAGCATCATCAGTTTCCTTATGAATAAGCACATTATGCGGTTTTCCATCCCCCCATACAACCTTAATCTCATGAAGTAGATTAACCGTCTCCCGAATCTGTGCCCCCCATTTTCTTCTTCTTTCTATCGAAACCTCTGTATCCTCATTCTCTAATTCCCTTAAATCAGACGGTATATCTGTAGGAATGTATTCTTCTAAAATTCCAACAATCATTTCTGTCTCTGCTGATATAACCAAACCAAGCAATCGAGGTACTCGAATCGAATTAGCAAGATGCGATCTTGCTATTTTGCGAAGACAATCGAATTCCCGCTTAATACTTTGCTAAAAAGTATCATCACCACTTTTGCAACACATTTCTTTTCCTTCGATTGAGATTTTGGTAATATGAACTTGTCCGACAAAGGTTTCCAGTACACAGATATCTTTGGATGAATATTGAGGTAACCCTATATCATTGATGATTTTCATGCCAAAACGATTATGGTAATGTGTTTTCTCAAATTCGTATGGTATTAGTTCTGCTTGCCCATTATTCGTTACAAGGCGGAAGGAAAAGGTTTCTGGGTACAAAAGAGAATGTAAATCTGAGAGTTCTAACTTGTCGAGAGAAGGAGGGGCTAGTTGAGTCCAAATTGATTTCCCAGCTTTGTAAACAATTGTTTCGATCTCTTTCTGAATAGTCAAAGTTTTATCTTCGTCTTCATCATCCATAGAGTCGAATTTTGAAATGAGAGATCCTTCGATTGTATCGGGAAAGGAGGGCGGAAGGAATGATATGTGAAAACGCTTGCCGTGATACATAATGGTTATGAAGAGGCCGTCCCCGCATCCACCTTCCCATTGCACAGCTTGCCAGTCCTTAGGGGCCATCTTCGTTTCGAAGTGATAAAGCATGTAATGGGATGCCTATGAAGTGGAGATGGAGATAGGAATTTTGCAGAGGTCGAAAGACATTCGATGTACGGAGGCAGCAATCAACCCATTGATTGACTCTACTTAAGGTCCGGGTGGTGCACATGCTATAATGCCGAGGCCGGACTACTTATAGAGCAAGAAAAGCTACATCTAATATATGAAAGGGTGTTTTTTTATAACACTAGCACTAGAGTCTGACATTGCTCCGAATACAACTTCGTGCAGCGCAACCCCAGCAACACAGTTGTCGGCCCATCCCTGCTAAAGAAAAGGATTATTATCGGCTTGCCGATACCAAAACCTTGCTACTGCATACTATAATTAATATAGAGTACCGGGATGCTATTAGACTACCCAATCAGGGGCGCCAACGCCCCATCTTGGGTATATAAACAGCCCTTTGGGCTGTACAATAGAAAAACAGTGAAACCAATTCTTCTCTTTTGTATAGCTCTGTGATCCATCACAATATATCAAACGAAAGAAATCGTTCTGAACAAGAGAGATTATGTAATCTCTTTTGAAACCGAATAAATATATATTTGTCACGGGTTCACAACCCATTCCTAGCTAGTCTCCCTGGCTGCCTCAGGCATCCATTCTCCATATAGTCATATTACCTAAGGCCCTATCCCATGCCGTGATAATATTAATTTTATTTAATGAGTATTTTATAAATAAATAACTTTGTCAAAAACATTTGATATCAATATCCTAATATAATAAAACAAGAACTTGGAATTATTAATTGGATCATGAATAATTAGTACTACTAATATATCAACATGAGATGAGAATTCTTAAACCTTCAATCTCTTCACAACTTCATAAACAACCATCATAGCTATCTCACCAGCGTCAGATGAGACGCGCTCTATCCCTGAACTCTTCACAAACTAAAAATCCGCTATTCCGCAGAAACGAAATGAGAGCTGCTCAATCCTCATTCATTGAAAAAAAAAAGTATTAATACTGTCATCCACTAGGATATGATAGGAAGCTTCGAGTCTTCAACTTGCTTATGAATAATCATTCTTACTACCTTGATATTGTGCGATGAGAACTCTCGAATTTCGAAGAGGCTTCTTGTATCCTCACTCTAACTCTTCATAATGAACATCTGTATCATTTTATAGTTCTTCATTTTATCACGTATGTATCATAATCCCTATAAAAGCTTAGTCCAATTAATAATACTTAACTCAAACAACCTGACATATATCCCGAAATTTGTGTGAGAGTGCTAGTTCAAGGAATTAGCTATTTAGCTATAGTCCCAGTGCATCCAAAAAATATACCAAATCATACAACCCAGCTCAAACAATATAACGACCCCTCCATTCATCATATACCAAACATTAATCCAGTCCCGCTCAACCCCTATTTTGACCATAAACTGCTCCAGACACCCTAGACCAGGAAACACCGAAGGAAAAGTAAACAATACCACTCACACCTCAACCAAGAACATACCCCTCCATCCTCCCCTCCACCATCCCCCTCGCAATCCTCCACAAACCCTCCCCACTCCTCGGACTCCACAACCTAACCACATCCCCCCTCTCCTGAAAAATCCTCCAAAGCACCAAAATCATTCTCGCCTCCCCCGTCTTTCCCCTCTCAAACCTCTTCAACAAATCTACCCCTTCCCCCTGTTTCTCCTTAAACCATTCATTTAACACCATTGTCTTTCCAAGTCCTATCCTCTTGCATTTAGTCCCGGGAGAAATATGTAACCAAGCTACTAGAGGTCCATAACGAATAAGGTTATGTTGGAAAACTATTACTGCTCTCTTCGTATCGATTGATTCGTTTTTTAATTTCTCGAGGAGGTTAAATCCTAGTATTGGGATGAAGATGCAGAGGATTGCGAGTTCGGGGGTACTGAGATTAACGAGGTAGTCGATTTGTCTAGTGCGTGCGCGCCATTCATTTTTGATTCCTTGTGTTGCGTCGAAGAGCTCGTAGAGGAGTTTAATAGCTTCTTCTTTGAATTTCGTGACGCGGGTTTCGAGTTCTGGGAGGGGGATGGGGAGGCTGGGAGGATCGAAACCGATTCCGCCGGCCCAGTAGATGGTAGGGGTGTGGCATTGGGAAAAGGGGTCTTGGATTATTTCTTGTGTTGTTCGGGAACGTGTTTGTACTTCTAGCAGCCAGGCGAATGTGTGGTTGAGGTAGAAGTTTGGCGCAAAGCATGAGCCGCTGGATTTGGGTTGGCTGAGGGCGATGAGATGGGTTTGTTGGTTTACTTGGAATTGGGCGTAGAGTTTGGCGGCGTTTTTGGTGAGTGCTCGTTCGTATGTCTTGATGAGCTTTTTGAAAGACTGCAAGAAGTTAGTTTAATCAAGAATGATTATGATGATCGACAGCTGTCCGATGGATGGTGTACAAGATGGAGAGGGGCATAACTTACACGCGAAAGCCTGAGTAATATGACGGCGTTCTTGGGTGCGTCATGAATGATCAGGTCCATAATGCGCAGGCATATATCCGCTGGTAACTCTACTCCTCCGTTGGACGTTAGTAGATTACCAGTCGTGAGACAGCGAGCCATGAGAAGTAGAATTTGGCGTAAGCGTTGAGGGTTCGAAGGCTCAGTAAACAATTGCCGTGGCAAGAACGCGGAATACAACACGTGGTAATAATGTTTCCTGTGCGATGATGGGGACTTAAAAACCTATACAACACAAGAACCCAGAAGGAACAGGGTTGTACGTAGTATAAGAGAATTAAGCACCAAATCTCTTGACCGGCAATCAGAGAATATTGAAAGGGAATTCGGTTTGTGTGTCTATTGATTGTTAGCATGTGAGAAGGTGAGAAGGTCAAGGAATCAATGGAAAAGGGTAGAAGAGAAGGAGATGAAGACAGACCTTGTTGGACAAGTTTCTCGGTGCTTCAATGGAAATAACAACAAACTGAAGTGATGACCAGGGTATAGGACCGATACTGAGATTTGTATGGCCGAGTCTAAGACTCATTCTTATAGGGCAAGTCTTAAGGTTGATTATTTCTAACTCCGGATATTAATATTCAATAGATATCTTGAAAGGCAGCTTACTAAAGGAGAAAAGTTAGTGTTCAAATCTTATATTGTACATATGACAAACATCAAAAGGATACTCTCAATACAATAAAAAAACTAAGACACAGATGAACTTACAAAACATTTCTTTGAAAGTCATCTCCAAAGGAGACTTTGAATATCTAATTAGAAGACAATTGATAACTCATGGAAAGGGGTGATTATTTTGATATGAGGTAAGAGGATTCAATTAAGCGAAGGCCCCTCGGACATTCATTCCCGACCAGAGTTTTATCAATATCCATGACTCTCTGATAGAATGGAGATCCATAAACATATTATGAAATTCAGGTATGCCAAAGATGTTGCAGACACTCAAAGATTGTACTTGCAATCCTGAGATTTTTCACTTAACAAATAGCTTGAATTCAGAGCCATACTCTAACCTTAATTTCAATAACAGGCATGAACCTATTGATGGAGATTTATACTGATGAAAGAACCCTTTCCCGAGTTGTGTTCATGTATAGGACAAGCTCAGAAAATGTAGGAAGGAGACAAAAAAAATATATATCTTCCAATATCTGGACACCAAGTTGTTTGTTTGTAACATGCAAGATGGCAGGAGTTTTCTCGAGAAAGGACAAGTAATATTAAAGGGTTTGATGAACCATGAAATCAGGACCATAATTTCTTGAAGGTCTCTCCAATGCAAAGCCATTGCTATATCCATGAAGGAATGTAGTTCCATCGTTTGCAAGGCCATTTCTTGACCTCAACTTCACCAGCATCAGAAACTTTCAGTAGCAGGAAGTTAAAGTTCAAAAGAGATTCATCTCATTCACAAGAGGCCAAAGGTAACTTCTTCCCCTTTCTCCTCTTGTCCTCTTTAATCACAACATTTTGATTGCAATATGCAAAACTTTTGCACTTTGCGACCATCCAGTAACCTTATCCTTTCCAAAGATACATAAATACCATCCAGGTATTTAATTCGACTTCTAGATAGCAGTACAAGTGTACTGAAATCCCTAGACCATCCAAACAATTCATATCCCACACCACATCATATGATGCATTCACCAAACAAAAGAAACCAAAATATTCCTCACCCAAGTTTTCATGTTCCAGGATAAACTCCGGATCTTGGACCCAAATACCTCCGAGCCGATCCACCAACCAAACTCCCCCAAGCCTCGTGATTTTGCATTTTCTGCAAACCTACTGTTGCATATCTCAGGGTGGTTTCCCTCGTGGAAGGATTGGAGAAAGACAGGTCAAAACTAGATTTGACTTCATTTTTGAAATTTTGGTTTTTGGGTTTGAAAGTTGGTTTGGAGGGAGTTTTGGTTTTGGGAATCTTGGATCGGTTGTTGTTATGTTGGAAAGATTGGATTTGGGGGAGTTGTGGGTAGGGGAAGTTGTGTGTTGAGTGTGAGGTCTGAGACTCGGAGGTGGAATATTTGTGGATAAAGGATGCTAATAGTCATCATCCTTTTTGCTTTTTGGGTTTGGAGGTGGTCTGAGATGATATGAATTTTGACTTTGATATATGACTTCTCTCAAGTTCCCAGCTTCTGGTGCTTTGAGAAGCTTCTCCATTTCTGGAAGATGAAGATTGGAGCATTGTTCAAACCTCCTGGGTTTAAACACGTTAACTTCTGTCTTTCTTATCTTCCGTAGTAAATGGCTAGCAAGATACCTGACTTAAGACCTCATGATAGTATTTATGATGCCTCTTTGGCTAAAGGATGGCTGAAATGAAGGAGGGTATCAGTTCAGGTGTGACTAGGTGGTTGTTGAGCTAAGGTAGGCACCTGCTTGTGTAGGCACTTTGTATGTGGAAATTTCTGCCTAATCTGGTGATATGAATTGCTATCATAAGAAATGTATAAAAGATACATAGCAAGAGTCGTAGAGTCATAAACCAAGGGTATCTCAACATAAAACCAAATATTTCCCAACCCCCAATACCAGACAAAACCTAAAGGTGGCCCACCTTAGCAGCCAAAAGGAAACCTCAACCTCTCCTAGAACTTCTTCTTCTTCCACTTAACGATTTTATACCTTCCTTTCCATTAGAAATTGCCTTTCTACTTCGGCTTTTGACTTGATGTTTTTCAGCCTCATTCACAACATCTTCCTCAAACCCAGGCCCGATGCTAGTTCCATGAATCCAATCCAACAAACCCAATGGTGCAAAATTTCCTTTTCCACCACTTTCACTGTGTAGATCCTGCCGACGTGCGATGCCACCAAGAATAATACCGGGGATACTGGTGTAGCCGGATGATGCAAGTGTTTCTTCCAAAGTGACGACGGAGAGAGTTAGAAGATATGTAAGGAGATGGACACGGAAAACTACCGCGGGGAGATAGATGGGAATGAAGCGGAAAAGTATGTAGGGGGCTGGGTGATCGTAATGTGCGACGAATGCATATGGAGAAGTGATGGAGTGGAAATAAGTCTTGTGACCCTTGCTGAGGAAGGTTGAAGACCGAGCGTGGAGAATATAACGGTGAGTGTAGTATTGTAGGACCTGTAAGAAAAATGGATCAGCCATAGATAGACAACTAGAAAAACACCTAAGACTATTACTAACCTCGCGGACAAGAAGACATTTTAAAACATCCTTGGCGATCGACCATGGCATGGGTAACGTGGTAGTGACTCTTAGCGCACTTTTATAGTGTAAGATTTCCGTCAGGAACATTTCCAGTCCCGCTTGAATGCCAATTCCAAGTAAGATATTGAATGTGCTGATCCCCACTACCTCATACCATTTCGGAACCTTCGACCTGGATACTTTTATCCCTCCCGTTCGAGTAGGTAATGCTTGTTTTCCTTGCCGCTTAACTCCCACCGATAAACTTGGTGTGATCGAATCGAAGAGGAGGAATAATGATGACGGTACTATGAAGAATAGTAGTCTTATTCCAAGGGTCCCTACTAACTCGACCTTTAAAGGCGAATGTGAAAGCACGAGAGTTGACCATGTCATGTAAAAGAATAGAAAGTTTAAGGATGTAGAGTATGTTGATACTGATGGCATGAGAAAGTATCCCACCACCGGAAGCGATAGAAGAGCATCCATAGTGGAGTTGTTTTTTGCAAAATGATTTTTAGAAGGTTGTATGATTCGGAACAAGTAAAGATGTACAAAAGCTATGAGTGTCTTAAATATACTTCCAGATAGTGGGGAATAGAAAGAAGATTTACTGTATCCAGTTTTGCCAACGAACGGCCCGCTCCATAGTTTAAGTTGCCCAAATATTGACCCCTCGTGGTGACGATGTCATAATACTGACGTTTCTTGATTTATGTCCACTTTTCCCATGTGGAGGAATGCTCGGCCAATCTGCATCAGGGGTCATAGTACGGAATATTACCCGCCGCTTGAAGTCCTTCCTCAGCTCAGACTTTGGAACACCTTTTGATTGATTGATCTCTTTTCTTTTTTGATCCTCGTTTAGGTAGATGAAAAGAAGTACGGAATAAAAGAAAGAAGCTGCTTAAGATCGATCCACTATTGCTAATTGTAGAAACTTTAAGAAGCGGATTCAGATAAAAAACATGGCTTTCGCAAATTACTGGATGGAAGCTTGCCACAGTTCATATAAGGCATATTATTGTTAATACCTAGCTGGTATAGTTTCAATAAAGGGGGCATTGTATATAATAGAAAAGACTCCCCCCTCACATCACCTCTCTATCTAAGAAGATATGTTACCCTAGATGTCTTCTTGAAATGTTCTATCGATGTTCTACAAGGTCCCTCTTTCCCAAGTGATCCTTTCCCGGCCGCCCTGTCGAGATTAAATTGCCGACCCAGAAAAAAACGGTACAAATCAAAGGCATTCCACGAAGCCCACCCAAATTCATCACATCTATCCACGAGTGCATTCGGGGGAAAAGAGCATCCATGTTCTGCATTGCATTTTGCAGGCAGGATTTGCAATTCAACCTATCATTGTCAATTGAAATTCCCCATTGGAAAAAGGCGATAAGCAGTGAATGCCCCTGAACCTGAACTATGGGGCTTTCGACAATTCACTAAGAATCAGTCGATTAGAGAGAAGTTCTGTTGGAAGTTTGGAAGTTTGGAAGTTTGGAAGTTTGGAAGTTTCGATTGATTATTACCGAGGGGACCTTTTAATTTTTGCTCAAGCTTTGGAAATAGGAACGTTTCAAATGGGTCTGTCTCGTGTATGTTCCTTATTATAACCTCAAAAGACTGCGCACATTGACTGTTTTGATATATTTGATACATATTTCGGTTTTCTTGGGTATTGACAAAAAGGTGCTCAAGGTGCTGAAGGTGCTCGTACGAAATCGATTAACATTCATTGATTTACTCTCATTTAATCTACGTTCTCGGACCATATTAATCTCTCTACCTAATCAGCCATTGCGAGCCATTGCGAACAGAGTATCATCCAATTTCACACCAAGCCAATTCTTCTCACACGTTAAACATAATCGGGATCTTTGAAACAATCTTTCAATTGTTTTGTGGTTTTGAAGGTGGTGTCAATGCTTGTATCAAATCATCCTAATAAACCGACCACTACTTGTTCATTTATAGTAGGCGCGGTACCTCCGATCCTTACACAGCGCCATGGAGACTCCCCCACCAATACCATATCGATCACGACGTCGAAAATCTCTATCTGGTCCCTCGGCGCATTCCTCAAATCGTATGTCAATACAACCCGCGTCCCCGGAGGTTATATCTTCTCTAATTACATCGCTTTCCATCATATCTTCTCCTGCGAATGAACTTTTCGAGAATCACTCATCACCCGTTTCACCAGCTGCTTCGACAACTTTCTTTACCCATTCAGACTTGCGACCATCATATACTAGGACAAGTTCAGGAGGGAGTTTTGGCATAGATTACGGCGCATTCAGGCAACCTTCATTGCGCGAGCTTATTGAAGAAGAATCCCTTGATGAATTGGCTGCGAGCCCTCCTGTCATTAAAACCGCGAAACCTCCATCAGGATTTTCGCCATTGACTGCACCAAAGTCGCCAGCGACAGATTCTAGGGCCAACTCACTTAAAAACTTTTTGCGCCGACCGAGTTCGAAGGGTTCACAAGGATCAAAGGAAAAAGATGAATCGAGCACAATCGGCAATTTATCAATAGAGCCTGGTTACCCCCCAACGCCGAAGTTGGAGAGGAAAAGGTCGACGGAAAGTTGGGACAAAAAACAGGCTAGGAATCATAAAGGGTTGATGTACATGAGTTCAAAAGAGAGACTTAGGGATAACGCATCGGACAAGAAACGAAATTTCAAGGGCCTTGGGCTTGATCGTGTAGCCATACCCAATTTTGATCAACCATCTTTCATGGCTGAAACCCCTATCACTGAAGAACCTCTTACAATAGGCAAACATACGATACTCACTCTCGATACTACTAATACAAACTCAATCCCTTGCCGTTGGTCTCCATCGCTGGCGAATAGTCCCGGCGGCATTGGATCTGGAAGATTCATACCTCCACGAGATTCCTCTCTTCGAAAACCGGCGGCCCAGACGAAGAAACGCGATTCAAAATTAGCAAGTCGACAAAGTGATATGGAACGTGAAAAACAGAAGAATGCTACTAATGAGCATGACGAAGGCTCAGATCAGAGGCAGGAGAGCTCGACGGAATCTGGGGAATCCACGAATCTGATAGTGCCTAGCGAGGGGCCCGTACCTTCTCCATCCCTCGAATCTACAACGCTAGCCAACAAGCAATTTGAGGAGACTACAAAGAAAAATGAGCATCTAGTTGTTGAGGATGATATCGAGTGTGCCCCTGCACCCGTTATTACCCAACGAAGATCACAACACAACCAGAGTCCAAACAAATCCAAACGATCATCCAGCCAGAAAAGACAATCTGGTGGGATTTCACCTGAACCACCAGAACTAAAGATAAAACGGAGCAGTTCACGGCTGAAGCGCTTGTCTGCTCCTCTAAGCCCTGGCAATTCAAACAATGATACCTCCAAGAAAAATTCTTCTAGACCTGACTCTAAACATGCCTCCTCCGACCAAGCGCGACCTGCCTCTGTGTTTATCGATGCTCGTCCTAGCAGTGCGGATTCCATTGATGATGCCGTCACAGCATATCTTGCCTCCCCACGCTTATCACAGAAAATTAGGCATCCTCAAAGCGGTCGGACCATCTCATTCTCAGAAGTCGGCGATCCAGAGGGTTCAGTTGTATTCTGCTGTGTTGGAATGGGGTTGACGAGATATATTACCGCTTTTTATGACGAACTTGCTTTAGCGCTGAAGTTACGATTAATCACACCCGATAGACCAGGAGTTGGACAAAGTGAGCCATATACTGATGGCACAGCGACTCCACTGAGCTGGCCTGGTAAGTCTTATATCTGTATTATCTTTTTCGATACTAACATTACATAGATGATGTGTACACAATTTGTCAAGCTTTGAGGATAACAAAGTTCTCCATACTTGCGCATTCAGCAGGTGCAATATATGCTCTTGCAACAGCATTACGTATGCCACAACATATTCGCGGTCGTATTCATCTTCTTGCTCCTTGGATTCCACCTTCTCAATTGACAACGTTTGGTACACAGACAGTGTCCCCACCTGCAAACTCTATACCTACATCTCAGCGTATTCTTCGTGCGCTTCCCACAACAATTCTCAAGGTTGCAAATTCTAGCTTCATGAGTGCTACTAGTAGCTCAGTTACAAGTAGTCTTCCCAAGCAAAAAAGAAATAAACGCAAATCTACAAGTGCCCCTCGAGATACTCCCACACCGAGTGGTAGGAACAACGTACTTACCCCAGGTCTAGATAAGGAGAATCAAAAATTTGATCCTTCAAAAAGGCCAGAATTTATGGCGACAGAATCAATGGAGGAAGCAGCAGGGAATCCAAACGATCCGAATCATGATGCTGCAATACTAGCAGTGGCTGCCAGTACATTAGCCGACAAAGAAAGGCAAATGACTTACGATACACGTTTAACACATGCTATATGGGACCTTGCTACTATCGGCGCAAACCCTGCTGTGGATTTATTAGTGTGTTTAGAGAGAAGGCATACTATTGGGTTTCGTTATGTTGATATTACACGTTCGACAGTTATTCATCATGGAAGTAAGGATACCAGAGTTCCTGTTGAAAATGTTCGATGGTTGGGAAAAACAATGAAGAGATGTGAAGTAAGAGTATTAGAAGGGGAAGGACATGGTTTAATGGCCTCCGCTACTGTGATGGGCGGTGTACTTATGGAAATCGCGCGAGAATGGGAGGATTGGATTGAGATTACTGGATCTACTCGAGGTGATGGGACTAAAAGGACTTTAAGGGAAAGGGCAAGTGTGGGAGCTTTCAGATGAGGGGCTCTTCGGTCGGTATATTCATGATTGATTGAGCGGGAATATCAAGCGAGGAGAAAAGTTTGATGGCGCTAGGTGATGATGGGATGGCAGATCTGCACGCACGCATATTTTAGATTTCCTTTGTAAGTTACTTTGTGGGGCCTGGTGCACAGCGGGATGGGATGGGATTCTTGATACGACTTGTACGATTACCATACCTATGTAATATGCCCCTAGATACTTAGCTTAATAGATAATAAAAATAATAGATGATACCCTTGTATTGTAATATTTCGAGTATTTGATATGTTTCTAGAATATGTTGTAATCTTAGAATTCGGGATGTACGAATATATTGGTATATAGGTGGGTATCAATCACCATTGATGGCTTGTTCAAAAGCTTATGGTATGATTCGTATAATTATATATTGAATTTATATGGATTTTTGACATATGTAGATGATTTTTGGTGTAGAAATATACTTCGCTAAGCCCCCCGGCCCCTCTTTAAATGAATGTACGAGTTGTATCGTGTGACCTATGATTGATTATTTTTCGAGTACAATTATTCCTATTTATCATTCATCAATTAATTTTGCGCAGAAAGAGCTCTAGCTCTAAATGATTAATTACCAAGTTGTTAAGATTAAAGACCTAAATATAGTTCACGATAAGGAATAGGAGGGATAGGGATATATCACACGCAGTCTAGGATCTATTCCAGGGAGCACTGTACACTTACAACACGAGCAGAGAGAGAATTATTGGAATTTTTGTGGAAACGAGATTTGGTGTGAGTTTGGTTTTTCGGATACAGGAAATAACTATATTTATGAAGTGAGGAGAATTTATTTCGGATTATCGGCAGATTTGAATTGGGATTGACAAGTGGTTTTGATTAATCTGTTTATTGTGGAGTGAGAGGGGTCGGAAATACCTACCTACTGTTCGAATTTACACATACGAACGAATACGTCTTTCGAAAGCTTACAAATTCTGTGGTACTATTAGAGAAGGGGGAAAGGAAAAAGACAAGGGAAAGAAAGAAACGAAGCTCCAACCTACCTACCCACCTACCGCTACCGCGCGAATTATTAAACGTCCTGTCCTGCATTGCAGCTGCAGTTGAAATGGGAAAGTACTACGAAGCTAGTAAGTAATAAAGCTCTCACACATCAAAAATTCCAAACAATCATCAACAGCAACTGATGATACTTTTTCCAATTGAACAGATCCTCCTTATTACAAGGAAAAGCCCACCAAAATGGCATCCATGCGACGAATAAAGATATTCGGACTCCTCGTCTTCATCGCCGTCGTCTCCCTCCTCTTCTACACATCATCTCTTCGCCAACAACGTAATGTCGCAGCGGGTACCGGAGATTTCTACACTAAAACCATGAAAGGTTTAGGAAAACAAGAAGTAGCTGACGCAGGCGCAGGCGCGGGCGGTAAAAGCGATGATGATGATGAAAAGGTAGCAAAGCAGATGGCGCAGAGATTAAAAGATGCGGCTGATAAGGCGAAGGATAATGCGAATGCGAAGGCTTTTAAACCGGATCCACCGAGTCAGGTGGTAGGGAAGGGAAATGCGGCCGAGGGACAGGGTGAGAGGAGTGTAGCGGGTAGAAAGAAGATTGGGGGGGAGAAGGCGCAGGAAGTGGTTAAGGAGAAGGAGAAGGAGAAGGAGAAGGATGAGGAGGAGAAGGAGGATGTGGAAGTTACGACGGAATTGAATGCTATTTTGAAGAAATCGCCGAGTATGTTCCCTCCTTCTTTATTTCTTCATCTCATTTCTCTTTCTATCATCTCATTTCTCTTTCTATCATCTCATTTCTCTTTCTATCATCTCTGTCTCTAGAACACAACTAATATACTCTCACAGTAATCATCTTTTCCAAATCCTACTGTCCGCACTCCAAACGCGCCAAAACTATCCTCCTCGAAAAATACTCCATCGATCCACTTCCCTACGTAGTAGAACTCGATCAACATCCCCTCGGAGGAAAATTACAAGCGAGATTAGCGCAATTAACGGGTAGAAGAACGGTACCCAATGTATTGATTAATGGAGTTAGTATTGGAGGCGGTGATGATGTGGCTGAATTGCATGCTAAGAAGAACTTGGAGGAGAAAGTGAAGGATTTGGGAGGGAAGAAAATTAAGGATGTTAAGGCTATTGCGGGTGCGGGTGCGGGTCTATGATGGGAGGGAGGATATGAGAATATACGGGGGAGGGATGGATAGGTAAAAGCAATAAGCTGGCTTTTGGGGAAAGAATATCTTGCTACTTGAGGGGGAAATGCTTTGTTGGAATGGGATAGCAAGAAATTGGAAGAAAGCATTACTAGGCAGGCGTCGTTGGCAAAAAGGTTGGCTGGCAGACAGGCAAGGATCCATGTAGTGGCATTCTGAGCTGCGGGCGTTTATTGTTTATTGTTCATTGTTCAAAACAGAATTTATTTGGTCTTTTTAAATCAGCTTTATTTCTGTCATCATGCATACGTGGTTTGGACTTTGTCTTTTACTCCACTTATCTTACTCTTATTCTTACGCCTATACTGACGGGAAGAGAGTTACAGTGCTTGGAGAAGCTTGGGGAACATGCACGAGGCTGTTTTGAGTAGTTGTTGAATTGGTGGAATGGAATATTGGGATATTGGGATGATGATGGTTTGAATGGGTGAGTGGATGAATTGGTGGAGTGGAATGGAATATTGGGATGATGATGGTGATGATGGTGATGATGGTGATGATGGTGATGATGGTGATGATGGTGATGATGGTGATGATGGTGATGATGGTGATGATGGTGATGATGGTGATGATTGATAGATGGTGCTTATAAATCCCTTGAAATCGTATTCGGGTAGCAGAGGAGAGGGGAGGGGAGGGAAGGGAGGTAGATACTAGGGAGGTAGGTAATTTTCTAGATTGATTTCTGGGGTGATGAAAGATGGATATGGATATGGATGGATGGAGTACGCGGGGACTAGGGAATTAGGGAGCAGGGAACTAGGCATTGGGGACTTTAAATATCTGACTGTTGCGGAGAAAGTATCCGGGGAAAGGGGGGTGTTGTGAGGAAGTTGGGTGTGATTCATGAATACTATTGGCTAGGTGAGATGAAATATAAGTAGGTAGGTTTTGGAGTACTTGGGGAGTACTTTGTTTTGTTTTTCTTGGGTGTATGTATGCATATGTGTGTATGATTGGAGATGGAGATGGAGATGGAGATGGAGATGGAGATAACTTTATGTTATTTCATATCTCTTGATGAAGGGAGGTAAGATCTAGGGTTATTATGCTTTGATAGGAAGGAGGAAGGGATGTGTAGGTATTTAGATGACTCTTGATGGTATGTCTATTAATATAATATCTCGATAACTTAAATAGACATGGATATACTATCAAGCTTCGAAAATCCAATGTTAAGTGTTCAATATGCGCCACTTACGGAAAATATATAAATGTACGGAGGAGGAGGAGAAGGAGGAGGGGAAGGAGGAGAAGAAGGAGGAGGAGAAGGAGGAGGAGAAGGAACGAGTGATTAGTGACTATTGTACGTACTAGTTTATTCCTCCAATTGCAAGGAGATTCAGCAAGATGGGTAAATAGAAATGTTCTAAGTGTGGCGGCTTCCATTGTTGAACTACTGTACTCTTTGATGTTTTTGGTCTAGATTCGATTATGAATCAATGGATCTTTCGAATTCAGATGCTCAGACGTGCGATATTCCATTCATCGCGTACTTAGATCCGGAGTTAAGGGGCAAACAAATGCCAAGCGATGTGCTCAGACAAACAAAAGATCAACGTTGACTAATCAAGACTTCTGAAAAGTCATCTACGTCAGCGATCGATGATACCTTTTCTTAAGCTTCATTCATTGATCGACTTAGATTGATCGTGCATGCAGTCTATGCTCAATCTATGTAATATGTATGGATGTTAAGCTTAAGCTTAATGCAGTTTCCGGACCATTTGCATGCGGATGTTGTCCGTGGAGGTGGTAATTGTTGGATTTTGCATGCGCAAGGTGCTTGTTGAGCTTACTTGATGGACTTTGGATCTCGGGTTTAATGTATGGATTGTTGGTTTTTGATACTATGATCATGAAGTCTGTGGGATGGGCTTGACGGGAAAAGACTAATAAGTGTTGCTGTGTTGGGTAAGGTCGATATTGGGACTGCTTGATGTAAGGTATGATGTATGATATCATATGGCTTATTCAAATGGCTGAGAATGTTGTATTTGGAAGAAGGAAGAGAAAAGTTCAAGGGAAAAATGTGATGATTCGGTTTGGTTTTCATACTTATATTACTTTCTGTCTCTCAAATTTTCGTCTCTTCTTCATATTTATCATTTTCACATATATATATACATCCCTTTTTAAATTTATATTGCTTCATATATTTATTACGCTTAATTATTATCAATAATTTGATAGTTTATCTCTAGAATTATCTACTTATTGTTTTATTACAGGCAAATTGGTTCGGCACGGTAATTTTAATTCATCTAACTTTTATTATTGGTGTTGTCAACAAATTTGACAAATAAACGGTGAAGATGAAGGGACTCTTTCGAGATGCGACAGCTGGAAAGGTCCTGCGTCTACTATCAGGAAACAGAGTTTTGAAATATCCAGAGGAACGAGATGTGCCGGTGGACAGCGAGAAAGGAAATTCAGATACTTGGCGGAAATATCTACATGTCCAGAAGACGCAGAACGTGAGAGAATATGGGAGTTGCGATGAGCCTGAACAAGGACAATTATTGGAAGATAAGGATAATAATAGTCCAAGTCAAGATGGAGAAAACGGTAGACCTTCAAACGCGACGCAAAGTTCGGATCGAACAAGGGTGGCAAATGATAATGGTGTGAATACGAAGAATGGAGGCTTAGATGTTCAAATTATTGATTGGGACCAAACTGATGGAGTTGGTGATCCAGAGGTATGTTTTTGTAGCTGTGTCTGTAGCATATTCAAGCATACAGCCTCGAACCAGCGTTACAATGCTGACGGATTAATAATAGAATCCACAAAACTGGTCGACAGGAAAGAAGTTCTTCGTTACTTTCCTCATTTGTCTATTGACGTTCGCCGTCTACATTGGATCAGCCATCTATTCTGCAGGTATTTTAGATGTGATGAAGCAATTCGGAGTTGGTCAAGTAGCTGCCACCGCTGGCCTCACCTTATTCGTGGCTGGCTATGGTATAGGTCCCATGTTATGGTCTCCCATGAGTGAGATACCTCAAATCGGTCGAAATCCTGTTTACATTGGCACGCTTATTGTATTTGTGGTCTTCCAATTCGGTGTTATATATGCGAGAAATTTTGCCATGTTGCTTATATTTCGATTCTTGACTGGCTTCTTTGGTTCCCCTGTATTGGCTACTGGCGGTGCTTCCTTGAGTGATATGTACGCGCCAAATAAGAGGGCTTATGCTATTGGAATTTGGGGTATGGCTGCTGTGTCGGGTCCAGTGGTATGTTTTTCTCTAGTTTCTTCATTTTAATTCTTGATTACTGACAAGCTCAGTTGGGTCCCTTGGTTGGAGGATTTGCTGCGGAGAAGAAAGGGTGGACTTGGACTATTTGGGAATTGACTTGGTTATCTGGTGAGTTAATTCATCATTTGCAGGAATTTGATACATCTTACTCTTAGCTCTGATACCGACAACACTTCTATAGGATTCGCACTCATCGTCCTAATATTTTTCTTACCTGAGACTAGCTCCGCCAATATATTATATCGTCGACGTCTCCGTCTCACAAAAGCAAGTGGTGTCGAGAATCTAAAATCCGAACCAGAAATTGAAGCCGATAAAATGACCACGCAAGATAAAATCAACATGGCACTCATTCGTCCCTTCTCACTTACGTTCACGGAACCAATTCTTTTCTGTCTCAACCTATACATTGCATTAATTTATGGTCTTCTATACGTCTGGTTTGAATCATTCGCCATTGTTTTTGTCCAGATTCACGGTTTTAGCTTGGGGAAAGAAGGACTAGCTTTCTTAGGTATTTTCGTCGGGTCTCTCGTGGTTATCCCACCGTTTTTCTGGTATTTGAAGAAATTTCAAGAACCAAAGTTTGATAAAAATGGTAATATTAGACCTGAGATTCGATTGCAACCAGCTTTCGTTGGAGCTTTTTGCATTCCTATCTGTTTATTTTGGTTTGGATGGACGAGCAAAGAAAGTATTCACGTATGTCTTCTCTTCCTCTCCCTCTTCCCCACCACAAACTAACATCAATCCAGTGGATCCTTCCCATCATCGGCTCAGCTTTCTTCTCCATTGGTGCCTTCCTTCTTTTTAACTCAGTCCTGAACTATATCGGCGACGCATACCCCGTGTACGCCGCCTCCGCATATGCGGGAAATGACTTTATGAGATCATGTTTTGGTGCTGGGTTCCCGCTTTTTGCTAATGCCATGTTTAAGGATTTGGGGGTTCCGTGGGCAAGTTCCACGTTGGCGTTTATTAGTGTGGTGTTTATTCCTATTCCGTTTATTTTGTATAGGTGGGGTGAGATGATTAGACATAAGAGTAAGAGGGCTAGACATGATATTTAGAGGGGTATAATGGGGCCTGATGTATTGCGTTAGACTGAGTTGTATTGCGTTGCGCTCTGTTATGTTATGTTGGTGGATGATAATGAGTGTATGTATGATTATGATGAGGATTAATGTTTATATGGAGTATATGGGATGGGAAAGGCAAGCGGGGATGGTCAGCTATACGGGGATTTATAGATTCTGACCCTGCAGAGAATTGTATGATAACGACGAGATGAGTTTCAATGCATTTGAATTAACAACAACAATTTTCACAAGCGTGTTTAGATCTCAACTGATCTTCGATATCGAGTTCACCATCTCTCCACTAATCTCTCCAGTAGTATATATCCTCAAACGCATCCAAAATCTCTTCATGTATTAGTCAGCAAATAGGCGTCGTGACGGAGTGGTTAACGTGATTGACTCGAATTATGTTGTTACTCCTCTTCGTACCCTTGATAGAGGAGAGATGATGAAGATATGATATCAATTCCTTTCGGGGGCGCATGTTCGAATCATGCCGACGTCGATTTTTGGTTTTGCGTTTGGGGGGAGGGTTGGTGGGTGAGGGAGGGTTTGGTTCTGAAGGAGTGGTAGAGTTAGAGTTTCGAGGATCGTTTGATGGTGTGCGTGGGTCAGGTGGAGTGGGGAGTTGGATGAGTGCAGGTGGGATGCTGTGGGTTGGTGGAGATCTTGATGATATAGTTTTGATGGAATGGGATGAATGGGGGGAGGGCGAGGGATATGGTAGATGTATATGTGCTTGATTTTGTAGATAATGAAAAATTAGGGAAAAGATATAAGTATCTCCCCTGCTACCTAACAATAAAGTATAAACTCCCTTTCATCTTTTTATATAGACTAGAGGTCAGATGTATAGATTAGATTAGATGCGAAATCAACCCCATGATGTGGTCGGGGTGTAGTGATGGTTTACTCTGTAAGGTAACGGTGTATTATTATAGTGCACCCCACCTATTATAGTGCCCGCGCTCGGGTATTTCCTCCCTAAATTAAATGCTTAAAAAGTTAGGTGGGTCTAGCTATTAGCTATCACCTTTCAAAGCTTAGTTAAAATCTGAATTTTCATGAGATGAAGAAAGTTTTCAGTTAATCAATAACAAAAATCATGTTTAGGTTATCCAGCCCCATCTGATAATGAGTACAAGCAAATTCCAACAATGTCTCTCTATAGTGCGGGGTACATAGTGGGGTTACCCACATCTCATGGTAATATATTTAAATAAGGACATCTTGGGACCAGTCTAAAGGCTCGATGGCGCAATGGTAGCGCATTGCTTTCCGGTGGCAAAGGTTGTGGGTTCGAGTCCCATTCGAGTCGTTTTTGCTTTTGCTTTGGATCACTCTCGTGGGTTTGAGGTTATTTGATTTTTGGGGGATTAGTGATGTGAGTGAGGTTGGATGGATATGGTGGGTTAAGTAAGGTCTTGGTTTTGTGCATTAGATAACCGAGATCTCTATATCTTACACAATTCTATATTTTGTATTTCTTTATTTATAATTATAATCACTTCAAAATTTAATGATAATTCGAATTTATAAGATATGAAATTAGAAATTTATTTCATATATAAAAAGATATATTATTATATAAAATTATAAAAACTCAAATTTGAAATCTTAATAGAATTTTGATCTATCGATGTTTTTAAGTTCTTTTTCATCTTTTAAATTTCTTATTAACTTTTTTTTATATCCTAGTTTTCTTCTTTTATTTAATAATAAATCTTTTAATCTTTTAATAAACTCTAATTTTCTTTATTACATAATACAACATCATAAAAAGAAAGATTCAGAGTAAAAATGTTGTATAAGGAGTCTTGCAGTAAGTAACCTGTATCATAGGGGCTGTTAGATTAAACGGCGTAATATCCTTTAATGAATTTCCTACTCCTATCCAGGATTTGTATTTATCGCCTCAGATTCCTCGATTATCATCTACATATTATTTCAGCTATATTGTTTGATGTCGCGATAGCTTTATGCATCTCTTAAACCCTTTGGCCCCCCTAACTTTATCCGAGATCACCTTTTGCCATTTAGACACTCTCTGATTTACTCCCGCAGTTTTTTCTGCTCCATTATGTATCTCTTAAATCCCTTGTCATCTGTTTAACTTGAAGTATCCAAAGCATGGTTATATAGAATTCAAAATATTGAACATTACAAGTATTTAGGGGTTTAACCGGTATGGAGATACAGTAAGATCCTACAGACCCATAATCTAATACCAGAATATAGAAAATCCTCCTGCATCTGCCATAGTATGGTTCTGTACCCCACCGTTCCTGACTCCTGAATTGTAACCATCTCTTGAGTAAGCGATACATCTTCTATGTACCATATTCGCTTCTTAAGTACCTTAGTTCTATAGAGGATAGGTTGTATTAAGGATGAGGCTTTCTTGCGCAAAAGTTCATATTGAAGCAAGGTAAAGTTGAATATAATGAATCATCGACTATGAAGGATGACTTGTACATCAAGGATAAAATGAACGAAAACAAATTATTCTTATAGTTTCTAGGAGAAGCTTCTCTTTTTTATATGAGAGTCTTCATCGCTATTGTCTCGAATGGAGATTCAGTGGTATAGGGAAAGAATGAATAGGGAGACAAAGGAAGAAAAATGCTTCATCTGGGTTGGGAAATGTACTAGATGGAACGTTACAATTAGTTGACAGACAATATTGATATCATCACATTGATGCATATATGCGGAATAAGAGCTGAAATCCAGGTTAATTTCTGCACCTCTCAAATACCTCATCACTGTAGTATTCTACCACATCTTTTGAAGAGACGCGAATATCATATAAAATGATTGGTTCTACAAGAGTACAGATGAGGAGAATTATGCAATACCTTGCATTCTACATTCAAATCCTTACCCGCATAGCTATATCGAGTCTAAGTCGTTAATCTTTGTAGCATGAATTAGAACAGTAACTAGAAATTTGATACAAAAAGGACAACTTTCTTCAACTTTACTTATCATCCTCATCTCCATTCCAAAACCTGGAATACCCGCCCCCTAAATCAAGTTTTCAACGTTTCTTGTCCATACAATGCCTACGGAAGTTACATTGTTCTTGTTAAGAACACACTCAACACTTCCAATACTTCGAAATGGACCGATAAGAGAGCCCACCTCCTCCACCCCTTCACTGGACAGAGACATTCTTGGTCAACATGCTAGAACCCCCGCCCCAACTCGCACCATCAACGAATACGTTATCACCAAAGGCGTCAAAGAACACTATATCCTCAACATCCATGAGATACAAGCAGAGAAGGAGTCAGAGTTTTCCGAGTTTGTAACTGGCATCTACAATGCAAACAACGGTCGATCCAACAGAGATGCCTTCATTATATTGGGCCTCGATCCGAAAGTTGGCTACGCGATTGCTGGCGAAACACCTCGAACTCGCATTCTGATTTGCAAGTCGCTAGAACTTACCACCTGCAATAAGTGCATACAACCCATGTGCAGTCACCGTGGATACCCCTCTGGATTTGTGTTATGTTATCATCAGCTCTTGAAACATGTGGGACTCGCTGTAGCATCCGGAGCACCTGCTTGATTCCATGACGGTGGAGTGATGGGTTCAAATTGAGCCATGACGGGAGGGGCTTGTGGTGAAACGATGATGGGAGGGGTTTGTGGCAGAAAGTAGCAGTGCATGGTTATTTCAAAGAAGGAAGATGCAGAGACAGAAAATCAATCAACGTACAAGAGGTTCTCCGTTTCAATTTCAACCTACCAGACGGGGAACCAAGAGTAGATCAAGTAAATACATATACATAGAAACCTATCAAACCTTCCCAGATCATTCTCCAAAAAAAGACGAAAATGTTATTCTCCCATCCCAGCAAAGCTCTACCTTCCCATGTACGCTCAATCGAATCTGTCTTGTACGCGACACAAGGACACGTGCCCCGCATTCTTGTAACTTTTTCCCTCCATTTTCTATATTTTTCACTCGAAGGCGACAGAATCCACCGGCTGAATGTTGAAATATATTCCCCCACAGCTCAAAATATTCACTCCAGCTGCTTGTATAGATCACGGCTTGCAGAAGCACAAGATGTCCAACAGGATGCCACATCAAATAGTTTGTCGGAACGCAGTAGTTCAAGGTGCCCAATTGAATAGCGATAAGATTTTCGTGGGAATGAATATCCTTGACTATGAAGCCACCGGTCGCTTTGTAGTGGGGATGTAAACATAGTAGAGAAGTTGCAGAGGCTGCTGAATATAAAGGAATTGGACATGAGAGAAAAGGTTGATGTAAAGAAGCTGCGAAGGCTGTTGAGGGTGAAAGAATTGGACGTGAGATAGAAGGTCGAGGTGGAGAAGTTGTGAAGGCTGTTGAGGATGATGGTACTGCAGGAACTTTAGAGAAGCGAAACAAACACCTTGGGTTAAGGCTCCAACATCAGCATATCCGTCTCTTCAATTCCCTTACACCAAAATTCATCTTTTTTGAAAAAAAAAAGCTCCTTGACCCGGCGAATAGATGTATGCCAAACGCTTAGAATTATAGAAGTTAGAAAGTGTGAGAGAGGTAAAAGTGATATGGTAGAAGCTACGGGAGATTTTGGTAGATAAATCGTAGCAGGTTTTGATGAATATGGTGTAATATATGCAGGAGCTGGGGAAGATTGAGAATGTGAATGAGATGGATGAGATGGATGAGATGGATGAGATGGATGAGATGGATGAGATGGATGAGATGGATGAGATGGATGAGATGGATGAGATGGATGAGATGGATGAGATGGATGAGATGGAAGAGTGGAAAAACAAGTTGTAAATATATAGAAGATGAGGAAGCTTAATGTACCTGATATCAAGGTACATTGTCGCCGGTAGAGCTTTCGCATAATGTTTTGAAGTGAAAGGAAGGTATATTACACTCAGCTGAAGTTAATGAAGGCATTGAGATCAATTAGGTTCACTTTTTGGATTTGAATAGAAAGTAATTGCGAATCAGTTGCCTTAGTGTGATGTTCCATCTATATAGCAGCCACATCGCATCATTCCGCACCAAAAGATTTAAGAAGCTCCGGAGGTTCCTAACCAACCACAATCAATCAAGAACCCATCTAACAATCGTTATTCTTCAAGCCAACCTCCCCGGGAAAAACAATTCACTAATCATCTATCTTGATCTCAGCTCAGAGCGGGAACGACAACCATAACCTGCTCATATCAGGGAATACTCTTCGCCTTCTTCTTCTGTTTTGCTTAGACCCAATTGCAATGACAGAGCCGTGTTCAAGCCGTTGCACTGATGCAACTATCCTTGAAATCGTGATCGATATTGCATCTGGAGTATTATCTGAATTGGGGCTTGACAGTATAATCCGTACTATGATCAATTCCTATGAACAAATCAATCGAAAATACCGAGAGACGAAGCGATACCATCAAATTACGAAAAGACTCCAGATTTCCAAACGTATCGAGAAGGATTGTCGAGGATTCTTTCAATTGCGATACGCGGAAGCAGCTATATCTGGGGACACAGATATCCAGGATTTCATAAAAAAGCTACCCCCTGGTTCATTTCTTCAAGCTGCTTTGAGATTGACTTTGAATGATTTGCGCGGGATTCGAAACTACCATCTGGAGGATATTGCAAGATACCTTTTACCTTTCAAAGTTATTTCCATCATACAAAGATTCTCGAAGATGTGCCGCAGTACAAGCATTTTTTGGCCGAAACAAGCACGTCTCTTCCTGATATATCTGTTTATCTTGGGGTGCCAAACACTTCAGAACTTTCCTCTATATCATCACTAGCTCCTGCTATATATCCTACCAATATCGATGTTACCTTTCATTCGAATCCAAGTGCAGAAGATCTCGGCGCTCCGGCCTTACCTACAACTGTTCTACCATCTCTCCCGACCTCAAAACGACAGAGACTAGAAGGTCCATACATATCCTGCGGACCCCAAAGTGACATTCTTAACCAGTCTTTCGGTGTACCCAACATAACATCAACATATAATCGCTTTAAAGGTAAGAATACCAACGAACCTTACAGTGCAATGAGCTAACTTGTAATCACAGACTTTATCACGATTTTCTCAGGATCATGCTGTGACTCGGTCCAAGATTTAGGAAGGCAGGACCTTTACTCTATTGTGGGATATAGATTCACGGAATGTACTCAGTTTCGAATGGATTTACGAAGTGATGAAATGGTGTTATCTCTTCGAAAGCTTTCCAAGCTTCATTGATGATATATGTACAGTACAGCACTAGACCCATAAACAACAAATCCTCGTCCATTCGGAATAGAAATATATTCATAGCCATCTTCACTAGGTCCAGTAGCAATCAATGTTCCATGAAACAATTGTACATATCCTTCATCACTCTTTTTGTCTATCACCACACCACAAATATCACCTGACTTATCACCTCCAGTAACATAATTCATTGCAGTAGGGACGTCCGCAACCTCATCAATTGCTAATCTGAGATCTTGTCGATTGCTTATCTATAAAGGAATTAGAAAGGTTAATCAATTATAAGATTCAGATATCCAAATTACCATTTGCTCAGCTGTCTCACGAAGCTTTCGTTTGGCTTCGACTGTTCGCACCATTATCTTGGATGTCGATACTTAGCACAAAACCGTCAATATACGACCTAAAGAAGTAGAACAGAAACAGAGAAATCCTCACTGGTAACTTCAATATTGAACAAAGAAAGTATGGAATGTATGTTTGCAATACTCATGAACCCTTTTGTACCTTTATACTATGACAAACACATGACCGAGTATTTACCAAAAATAAGCCTCATCAAGGTTACCTTATTTCCCTAAGGGAGCTAGAAATACTTCCCCTGCATACTTTTCATGGTTTTTCGTAAAAATAAAGATCATAATTATCTTATTGGAAGGATAAATGGGTCCAAAATGAACTTCATATTTTTCAATTAATGATCTTCAAAATTAATATATTTATAAAAAATATTATACTCTTTAATTTTTTAAAATTTGAATTAATAATTATTAATTTTAAACTAAAATTATTAGTTTTAAATTAAATTTATAAATATTTGAAAATGAATATATTCTTTATAAATATGATTTTTGTAGTATAATGATAAAGTGAATGATTTGAATAAAAAGAATTCAAAAAATGAGTAAGGTTAATAATAAATAAATAATTAATTATCGATTATATAAGTTGTAATTGTAGTAACAATAGTTCATTTTTATTGAATTCGGAATATATGATTTTTCTATATATATTGTTCTTCAAATATTAAGAGTCTGCTTTGTTGACTTTTGTTTAATAAATATATATATGATATTCTTTTTATATAAATTTGGGTTCTTTTAGGAAGGATTCGGAAGTCCGTATAGGAAGTATTTTAAGGTCCTTTAGGGTTTATGTCTTATGTTTACTTACGCATAATTATCTTCCGCGGCTCCGTCGGCCGCCCGTAACTTGAAAACTATCACGTGTTTGTTTATTGTTAGTTAGGAAATTATCAATATCATGAAAATTACTGCCACCGAACCGTAAGGAATCGCAAAAGTTTGAGGGTTGACATCGACCCATGCATACGCACATATTGAATGGTTCCGGGAGAACAAAAAAAACTACACCAAGGTCTCATAATACCTCGAACGCGAAGCTTCCCAACTAACATCCCACTTGACGCGGTACTCAAATACCTAGTATATTCAGCCATCGCATATTTCCGTAGCACGCCGAGAGAAATACAAGCCTATCAACGGTGATTGATTCGCTGGATTTCTCGATCTACGGAAGCGTGCCGATGAGAGTTTTGGGATGAAGGGAAAGGGTGCCATTTGAGAAGAGTATTGCCGTAGTCTAGAATACAATAGAGGTACAATGATTACTAGCGGAAAGCAGCATACACTATGACTACTTGGCTTCTGACAATTATAATGATAAAAAGATAGTCAATATTATCATTACCTATGAATACAGAGTACTTATCTGTTCGATTTATATAAAGAATCAACAAAATCCCTGTTGAAGCTTCTTTATTTATCGGAAAACTCATTTCTTACCTAAGTATTTACAAACTTACTGGAGCATGGATGGTGAAAGAATGCATAAGTTAATATTTAGGTTAAGAACTGCTGAGTCCCAGGAAAAGATGAAGAATCCTCTTCGTCATCATCCTGGCGATTCTACACAACCAACCTACAAATTTATTCGCAAATATACACAAAGGTATGTTCCTGATATAGAGATCAAGGAGATCTGGTTGAACTTTTGTAAGAAAACTATCCCCTTTTGGTTATATCTTCGTATATTAACTATGATTAAGATTGGATTCTGCACACTTCAGACTTCCCTCACTTGAAAATCAAACTGCAGAATCTTCCGAAAGAAAATCATTATGAATGTCTCAGAGATGAAATTATATCTCACATGCGACTCAACAGAATCAACATCAACCCAGATTCTTTTCTTCGTCCCCATTTGAAACATGGACTCATACTACTAAAGATCTTTGAATTTACACTCCTTCGAATGCTCCAAGTTTGGCAAGCTACAGATGACCACACTATGATGAAGTATCTCACAGAACTATGTCCCTTTCATGATCATCATTATCAAACATGCTCTTGGGCGAGGGCGTTTAGTGAAAGGCCAAGAGATTAACCACTCCCTTCTTCTACTGCACAGCTTCAACACATATAGCAGTGTTAGTAAAGGTAAACTAGGTATCCTTTGGTGGTATAATACCACATCTCAAAAAGTATATTAACAAACAAGCAAGGTACCACCAAACATTTCCAGAGATCAAACATCCACATCACCTTTGCACTTATACACTATCACTTCTACCATTACATTCGCATCCCGAAGGCTAATTTGATGTACGCCAGTCCGTAGAACTCAAGGAGTTGGAGGTTCTCTCGCACCCTCTCACATATCTCAAAATCTATTCACGAGGAACGATTAATACTTTCTGCCACCATTACCTCGCCTACACCTCCCTCTATCTTTCCATCACTCCGTAACTCTTCGAACTATCCTCTCCCACGCACTCTATCATCAACTAGAGACCCTCTCATCATCCGAAATATGTACTAGAAGTATACAAAAGGTAGGGTGGATGGGAAACAAAACATGACAATGAGTTTTGAGGAGAGGTGGGGGGGGAGAGTGGGGTTTGTTGGAGTAAAGAAGTTATTCAATTTCATATCTTTGTCAGATACTAGTAGTAAGTTATTATCTCATATATGGTGAGGCAACCCTTACGTTGATTTCTGATATCTGACTCATAAGAAGGCAGAGAAACGAGTCCATAAGGAAGCTTGGGAAGGAAGTGGGAGATTCTTTTTGAAGAGCTCGACCGGTTGGTTAAGCTGAATATTGAAGGTGTGGATTGAAGGAAATAAGGGAATTATTTCGAGCGTATGAGGAAGAAGTTCTTTATTGATAGATGGGAAGATACAGTTATCATCATGCCATATGATTGCGTCAAGGACGTCACTACCCACTTTATAAAGAGTTCAAATCTCCCATACCCATTACATTTGACAACAAAAGAAGCCATCTATATTCTTTCCAGACAATCCGAGAAGACTCCCTCATAACCACAGTATCAACATTCACCGCCTAAAAAAAACCTCCCTCCTGGGCAATACTAGCATTGATTCCATAAAATGCAGACCGGGATTTCAGGGCCTTGTCGTGTAGCTTGCTCCAATTGTCGAATCTTCCTTGTATTTGTAGCATCACTTCATTGATTTGGTGGGCATCGGAACCAAATGCCTGCATCAAGTAAAGTTGCTTATATGCTTCGTAGACCCTGTTACGAAATCCATGATCAATATTACAACATTTTCGAAAGTGTTGGAGTTCACGGCGCAAGCGGCCATTTTCTTTTGACAGTTCTTCAATTTTGTGTTTGAGGTACAGAACTGGAGATTATTTAGAAGCTTTTAAGTTGCGAGTATTAAGTTCAATTGTTGTTGTGATGCTTTTCTGCTGGAGGGTAATGTGATTCATTGGAGTTATATCAGGAGGTAGAGCAGATGCCTTAAAGTTATGGGTGGTCGGAATTGGTCTTATTGTTATTAGCCCTAAGGTCACGCCGAATAACTTTGGAATACAGAGGTCTTAAGATCTGGACGGCAAAGCAGATTTTGGTCAATATAGCTGAGGCATTGTCTTCGATAGTTCGATTGGAGCATGATCAGTTGGACGAGGAAAAGCTTCGCCTTTTAAGGATAAAACCTATTCTCTAGGGAGTAAAAACAAGAAAAATAAAAAGAGCTCAAACTAGCTTTCACAATTGAGAAGATAATGAAAAGGGTGGAAATGATAGAACAGAAAATTGAGAAGGATTCTGCTCAATTGAACTCTGCTTTGCTCGCATTTCAGACGTTGAAAGTATCATTATAGTTTGAAGCATCTCTGCTATGGGAAACTGATAGAAGGTTATTTTTGTAAGTCAAACAAAATTGTGAACAGGAAAAGAAAAAGACTAATTTAATTTCAGAACAAAACAACATTTCTGGCTTGGTAAGCCATAGCGAGAGCTACATCTTCCTTCAGAGATCTGATATATGATACTGGATAATGTGATAATCGATTCGCCACAACTTATCAGAGCAAGAGACGAACGGTACAACTGGAAGCTTCAAAGATGGATGATATCAAAACTTCTGTTCTAAACAGCTGTATTAGTTTTCTACAAGAGAAATAACTTCAACATCGACCCCAATTCTTTCATCGGTTATCCAATGGTAAGTGTAATGACAAATATTATTATTGATTTTCAGGATATGAAATTTAGACTTCCAGATATAGGATATTGTTGTAAGTTATATATCTTTGATGTATTAAATCAATTAAAGAATTATACAAATCTTCGATATTTCAATGTTATTATTGGGTTATGCGAATCCCGATTATTCGTAGAAGAAACTTTGATGCAATATCCAACTTTTCATTCGCCCTTCAAGTTATATTTTATAAGTTTTAAATATCAATCTTTCTTTTACTTTAAGTGCCCAGAGTGTTGTATTTCTTATCCAAATACTAGATTAAAATGGTATAGAGATATTGTAAGGTTGGCGATACAGAAGTATCTTCTCAATGGCCATTTTGAGGCTGCAGACATGCAATCGATGGAGCTTTTCACGTTTGAGGAATTGGCTTAAGCAAAGAGTGAGACATTATTGGAAGAGGCAATTTTCTGTGTACGGAGGAGAATAGGGATCTGGTTTTTGTTTGTAAGGGTCAATTTTCATTTTATAAACGGGCTTGTGTTTGCCTTTGGGTTAGATATTGGTTCTCTCCTTAATTTGATATATTTAGCTTGTTAATGACGATGGTAACAATATTCCACGTTATCTTTGTCCTGCAACCTCAGTATTTCTATCATCCCTTTAAGCCTCAACTTCACAACGGGTTAGGGTTTACTTCTGATCGAACGATTTCCCCTTGATTAAGGTCTGTGGCATACGGATATACACAAAACTAACAAAGTATTTGGGTTTGGGTTTGGATTTATCTATTGAAGTAAATACCGTAGCATAGATCTATTCCTTCATCTCAACCAACTCGATTCCCTCTCCTGGTTCAACCTGCGAACTAACGTTTTCAGTGCGTTCTTCTTCTCCAAGGTTCTCAATGATTTCCTCATATGTAGAAAGAGATAATGGCTGTGGTTTCTTGTCTAAATAATGGTTAATTGCAATTCAAGAAGAACCATTTCATTTGTGGCAAAATAAAGGCGGTGTAAAGTAAGGTTAACTCATCATATCTTACATCTCCACGATTTGAGCACATGCAAGTATCAAACATTTGTGAATGTATAACTTCTAGACATTTCAGAAATAATCTTTACAGGAGAAATTCTTCTGGTATCTCATACTTCCAGGTATGCTACGACATCGCTGCCTCATTCACAATCTTCTCTGCGATTGCATAAATGTTCGTTCTTGCATCCATCAAATCCAGCATGCTTATATTCTTTCCAAATGCACTATGGAGCCAATTCCGAAACTCGGCCGCCAACAAACTGTCAATACCAAGCTCTGCTACTGTGGCCGATCCTTTCACAGCCGATGGATCAATGAAGAGCATACCCGCCACCGTCGAACGTATCGCGTCTGCGACAAACGTAACTGCCTTGAGGCATTCCGCCGCGTTCATTTCGTTATCGCTGTTCCTAGTTTTTCTCAACAAAACTTGGAATTTTTGATGCAATTGCGCAGCTGGGGATTTGTCGGTAGTAGAATTCAAGTCATGCGCGATTTTTGTATCGTCTCCGGCCTGGTGTCGCCATGCGTCGTCCAAAGCACGCATCATTACGGAGACACGGGCATCGTGATACCATCTGGGTATTGAAGCACTCGCGGAGAGCATTTTGGGTAATTTGGCTTCTTCCTTTTTCATTGAGGCAAGGACGGCTGGGTCTATCCCTGTAACGATGTTGGCTTCTGATAAAGGATCTTCATTTTGTCCAAGCCATTGCTGAAGGACGTTAGGCTCGTCGCTCCTGCGCACAAAGGCAGGCTCCAGCATGCGCAAGACCTGGCTACCAGTAACAGTCTGACCTTTAGTGCGTGCAAAAAGGTTGACAGTGACTGCATCTTGAGTCAAGGCACCCAGATCGCTGATGAATCCCAAAGAAACGGTCGATGCGGGTAGTCCGCATCTCCTTCTGTAACGGGCAAAGTAGTCCAAGAAATTATTCGCTGCCAGATAAGTACTCTGCGTGGGAAATGCATAAACGGTTCCGAAGGAGGATATCATTGCAAAAAAGTCCAGAGGCAATGAAGCCGTGGCCTCGTGTAGATTTTTGGTACCTAATACTTTTGCTGCCATACCTTTATGAAACATCTCTGCTGTCATCTTGTCGAACGAGATGTCCTGGTATGAGACAGCAAAGTTAAAGACTCCACGCACAGCGCCGTTATAGCTGGCGTCTTGTATTGCCTGCATAACTTGCTCCCTATCGCTCACGTCGCAGGTGACTGGATGCACGTGTACACCCTTAGCTGCTAGTTCATCAATCAAGGCTTTGGCTTCCGGACTCAAGTTCTTTGAACCACTTCTAGACCAAACCACGAAGTCCCGAGCGCCACGATCACTCATGAACCTGACAATGGACCGGCCAAGACTACTCAAGCCACCGACGAGAATGTAACGGGCGTCTGAATCAAACTGAGCAGGGGTGACGGATTTTTGGGTCTTGATTGTGGAACTGGGATCCTGGTAGGATATCACCATCTTTCCAATGTGTGTGCCCTTGGAGAAGTGCAGCAGTGCTTGGTCAAGCTGCGAGATATCCATAACTGTATATGGCCTAATAGGTGTGATGCGTCCTGCTTTAAAATGCTCGTCCACCGACTGCATTAATTCTCCACTGAATTCAACGTCACGCTCTATAACGAGCCCCAGGTCAAAGGATGTGAAACTGGCACTCTTCTGAAAGAGTTCTAAAGCTATATTCTTAGAACTCGTAACGTCCAAGCGACCGACGTCAATCAAATGCCCCAATGGTGCTAGTGCTTTGATAGATTCATAAAGCATATCCCCTTGCGAGTTACTGAGAATCACATCAAATCCACCATTTTGGGTTGCGGGGATCATGCGTTTGGTGTCTACGGGATTTCGTGAAGAAAATATGTGAGAAGCAGGAATTTCCATCTGTTCGGTCAAGAAACGAGTCTTTTCTGCAGTACCGGCGGTTACAAAGACTTCAGCGCCTTTCGCACGCGCAAGCTGAATAGCTGCCAGCCCGAGACCACCGGATGCGGACTGAATTAGTACCTTCTGGCCCTTTCTCAGTCTAGTAACATGCTCAAAAGCATATACTGCAGTCATGTAGACTAATGGCATTGTAGCAGCCTCAACAGGATCCATCTCAGGCTGAAGCTTTTGTGTGAGTGCCGCTGGGACACGGGTATAATTTCCGAAATGGCCCTTGCCCATTCCGTAGACACGATCACCAACTTCGACGTGGTTCACATCGGATCCTCTTTTGACTACGACGCCGCAGTACTCATTTGAGAGGTTGTTCTGGTCGAATCGACCGGTGCAGAGACCCAGATCTTTCCAATTAAGCCCGACAGCGAGCACCTTGACCTCGATATAACTTTTCGGCAGAGGCTGGAACAGCTCTAAGTACGGCCTAAAGTACAAGGACGTCAAGATACCCGGTGTCCCAAAAGCCGCTCGTATAGGACCTCGGCTGCTTAATGGTACGACCTCCAGTTCGTGGTCACCCGGAGATATCATGGTTTCGGAATATCCCTGAAGCTCGCCGTCTGGCACGATTCGACTAATCCACAAACAGCCATCTTGCCAGGCAAACTCACGATTTACCCCATTGTCGCCACTTTCTGCATATAGGGCGAGCTCTTGGTCAACTAGACAACGCAACAAATCCTCAAGCTCCTCGGCAGGTGGTTGATAATTATCAGCATCTATATCTATCGCAACAAATTCGCCAGCTGGATTTTCAGAGCCCAATGTCCGCAACAGCCCCAATACAAAGGCCCCATCTGGATTGCGACCTTTGACAATACCACATGATGTAAGCCAGACCATACTAGCAGTATGGGTGGCAAGATGTTGGAAGAGCCCGATACGTTGCTGATCGGCACCAAGTAGAAGGTTTTCTCCGTCTAGAAATGCTACTACGCGCGAATTCGGCGAGATTTCTCTGGCATGATCGAATGGGAGGATTTTGGTAGATACTCCTCGTCGTTCGAATGTCTGGGCTAGCTGTGTAAGCAGTGCTGGTGCTCCATTGGTGCCGTGGAGAAGGTGTACAACTTGCGTTCTTCCATCTGGCTGCTTTGTTGTGCTACATCGGGTGGAAACGGTGATGATAGAGCTATTATACTCTATCATAGCCTCTGAACCGGATTTAAATCCTGATTTGAGCAAGGCTTCGTCCCAGTTTTTGTCGCTGGGCTCAAGCAGTACAAGCTTACCACCCGGCTTGAGAATACCTCTGCAGTTTTCTAGAACACGTTGCATATCTGGAGAGACATGTACAGAATTTACTGACAGTATAATGTCGTAGATAGGCTGTAAACCTTGCTCCAATGGACTCTTTGTAAGATCAAGAACGGAATAACTAACGTCACGGAACTCAGGCTTTGAAACGGGAAGCAGATCGTCCGAGACATCAGTAATAAGATATTCTCTGTAGCGTTTGATGCCATTGTAACCGGTGAGAGTTTTCAAAACTGCCAGGCTTTCACTGCCATCACTAGCCCCGAGCTGTAAAATCCGGAGATTGGGATTGGCGTGCGCCATCAAGTCGAAGAACTTCGAGAGCTGATCAAGGGTTGCAGCATTATCCTGAGAGAAACCAAACATCGAGCTATATTGCTTCTTGCTCAGTGTTCTGATATCAGGTCTCCAAACAAGACGATTGAAGGGGCTAGAATACGCTTTACTTGCCCGGATCTCAGCAGATGACGATTGTTGTTCGTTGGCTAGGTCGATAAAGCGCATGTTGTCCACATCCAGAATGACGTCGCCTGCCTCTCCTAGCATTTGCAGTTGAGCATAAGCGCCACGCAGGCCACGCAGCTCGCCCTTTGCTACACCAGTCGCCCAATCTTGGCTTGGCATGCTGTTGAGCTTGAATCGCATCTGATTCAGATGAATAGGAAGTTGGACACTGCCAATCTCGGCTTGACCGCCGTTGCAGGCCATAAGCCCGAGGCGAATAACAAGATCGAGAGAAGCCGGGTGAATAGGGTAATCCGACTCGCCACCGGCGAACATACCTGCAGTTGTATTCAAGGCCAACTTGGCTGTGGCCACATTCTTAACTGGATCGGCACGGATATCCGAGTAACCTTGGAATGAGGGTCCAAATTTGAGACCCATATCAGAAAAGCGTTTATACCAGGTTTCCGCATCTACAATTCGTCCATCCATTGTGGCGTCAATTGGCGGAATCTGTTCAAATGCAGCAATTTCAACCTTGGCAAGGCCAGAACAATGCTCAGTCCATTGCTCTGTATCGTGAACAACAGAAGAGATGGAGAAAGTGGCCCAGCCGGGCGACTTGGCAGTTGCTCCATCCTCAAGCTCCATGCTGAGGACAATTTCAATTCCATGGTCATCTTCTGGAACCACTAATGTCTTTTTGATTGACACATTGCGGAGAGTGATGCCTGTGATTGGGAGTGCGTCTGGAAATTCGTTGTAAGCTTGTTCAGCAGCTAGCATGGCCATAACGATGTGCGCTGCACCAGGGTGTAGCACATGGGGTCTGATTGTCAAAATGCCGAGTTAGCTTGTTTCTTTACAGAGGGGGTACTCTAAAACACTGTGACTAATAGTCTCAACTGCGATCTAACAACGCTAGGTTGTATTCCTTGAATCCGTTCGCGAGCTTCAAAACATTTCGAACACCAAAAGCATGCGTCTAATCTGCATCCATCCAACTACTGGATACCTTGATCTAGAAGCAGTTCGGGGGTCAGCTGAGAGAATTCTATAACCTACGGAACGCGGTGATCATCAAGCCAAGGAAGATCCTTCAAGCATAGCATATTGCGCCATTGTGGACGCATCCTCGTAGTCCCTGCGATCTTGGATCCAAGCAAATCATGACGGGGTACTTTACGAAGGCGATACTCTTTGCTTGCTCGGCTCTCATAATACTTGATTGGCCCGTAAGCATACTGGTACGGCGGTAAGTCAACAGCTGTGGTGCCGTGCGCCAATTCCCCACCAGTTACTTCATCGACGGCATTAACTGCCACCAAGTCGACTTTGGAATTGAGAGCGAATAAAGTCCCAACGAGTTTGAGCAACGATCTTTGACCGTCTTCAGCTCTCTTCAGTGAGGTAAGATGCGGAATGCTTTTCCCTAAAGCCTTTATGATCTGTGCCACAGGACTCTTCAAGGCAGGATGAGGACCAATTTCAATTACAGCCCCAATCCGCAAGTCCTCCGAACTAAGCAAATTCGATAGGGCATCATTGAATTGTACCGGTGACTCCAGGTTTTGTCTCCAGTACTGTGATGATATTCCCTGTCCCGAAATGACCATCTCCTTGTGAGGTGTGACAGATGAGAACCATGGAATACTCGGATACAAGTGGCTTTCGTTGGCGATTTTATTCTCCTCAATACTTTGTTTCGCTTCCTCCACTGCCTCAGCGTATTCATGACCCAAAGGAAGCATGTGGTGTGAGTGATAAGCTAGGCCGCCTGTGCGAAGCAGTCTATTGAATACAGCTTTCTCGTTCAATTTTGCGGATAGTTCCTCAACTGCTTCAGCGTCACCGGACATAGTGATGCTATCTGGAGAGTTGATGGCAGCAATCTTGATTTTACCTGCATTTCCGACTTCTTGAATGTACTCAGCTCCTATCTCCGGGCTGACACCTACCGCTAACATCGCGCCTTTCTTCTTATTGAGAGAAACTATGTGACCACGATAATATGCGGCGGTAATAGCCTCAGCGGCAGTGACACGTCCTGCCGCATATGCTGCAGCAATCTCACCAGAAGAATGACCCACAACTCCTGCTGGCCGAATGGACCATGAAGCTAGAAGATCAACAAGGCCAATCTGGAGCGCCGTACAGACGGTTTGAGATGCAGCAGGTGTCTGTATCAAACCCTCATCACATTCTCCGGAAAGAACATCGGCAATTTTCCACGGAACAGACTGCGGGAACATTGCGAGGATGTGGTCCAGGTAAGAGATGGTGTTGCGAAACAAAGCGTATTCGAAAAGTCGAGCGCCCATTGCATGCCATTGAGCACCTTGGCCAGTAAAAACAAAGCCAACAAGAACAGATTGTGGCGAGGAGAAAATCTTCGCATTCTCACCTAGCTGAGTCTGTACCTCCTGGTGACTTTCGACTATAGAGAAGGCTCGCTGAATAAAGCACGAGCGCTTGGTAGCAAGAGTGTAGGCAACATCGGCTAGCGAGTGCTTGTGTATGACTTGGGATAAGGCATTCATGTTCGCTTTAAGCGATACCTGGTTATGAGCAGAGAAAGGTAGGACGACAAATGCGCCAGTGCCCGCGTCAGCCTTCCTGATCATCCTTGGCGAATCTTTCACTGGAGAATGCTGTGGTTGATGTTTGGATCCGTCTCTTCCATGTCCGTACACACCAGTAAATTCCTTCACGATGGGAGTAACTATACCAGGTTTAACGTAAAGTGGCACAAAATTGTGGACATGGTCAATGATACAATGTCCATTAGTGCCACCGAAGCCGGCTGATGTGACACTCGCTCGTTTGAGGCGATTCTTGGGCCAAGGCTCGACATCGGTGTTCACACGAGCTTTTGCCTTGGCGAAGTCGATGCGGGGATTTGCCGTCTTGTAGCCAAGTGTAGGCGGAATTTCGCCAGCTTCAAGAGAAGCCACGACTTTGAGAATGCCAGGTAGTGCACATGCCCCTTCAAGATGGCCCATGTTCGTTTTAATGGACCCGACAACAAGGCGATCTTCGAATGTATTTGGTCTGCTGGGTCCAAAAACATTCCCAGCAGCCATAACTTCGGTTGGATCACCCACTCGGGTGCCAGTTCCGTGACACTCGAGTAAAGTCGTCTTCGAGGGATCAATTCCCGCGTTCTTGTAGCTATAAGGTGTCATCAGTACATGTATTGGTGTTGGGGCTTGGTGCGCTTACGCTTCTCTGATCACAACTTCTTGGGCCGGGCCACTCGGGTTTGTAATGCCAATTGTGCGACCGTTGGCATTCACAGCAGTGCCCATCACTAGAGCTCGGATGGGTGACGCATCTCGAATTGCGTTCGAGGATCTCTTCAAATACAGTGCTGCAAACCCCTCACCGCGAGCATAACCGTCGGCTGATGCATCGAAGGTATGACTTCTTGAGGTGGCGGACAATGCACCTAATTTTCCCATTGCAATGTGACAGTTCGGATCCATGATCCAATTAGATCCTGCCACAATAGCCGAGTCACAGTCACCATTGCGCATGGAGGTAATTGCCAAATGGAGAGCGTACATGGCCGATGTACACGCGCTGTTGATTAAAAGACTCGGTCCTTTGAGATTAAAGACGTAGTGGAGCCTGTTTGCGAGCATATTTGGAAATGACCCCGTGGCAGAGTACTTACTGCTGTACTCCCAATCCCGCGTTTGTGTAAGGTAATTGTCAAAACAAATATCACCCACGAATACTCCAGTCCGGGAGCCTGATACACTCTCCCATGTCTCCCCTGCATTCTCAAAGGCTTCATAGGTGACCTCCAGGAGTTTACGTTGCGCTGCATCCAGTGTTTCTACTTCCGTATCTGTGATACCAAAGAAGGCAGGGTCAAACAACAATGGATCTTCGGCCAACAAGAAACCATGGCTGGCCACCGCAGTTCCAGGTCGATCGTTATTGGAATGATAGAACCCCTTTGCTGGAAATCGCGGCTCTGCAAACTCCATATGCACGTCTTTCTGCTCTCTAAGAAATTCCCAGAGACCAGGTAGATCGCGGACACCTCCTGGCATCCGGCAGCCTAGTACAAATCAGTTATCAATGCTTCAAGATGTGAACGAACAAAGAATGGTATCGCTTACCTATGCCAACGATGGCAATCGGATCTGTGTCGGGGGATTGCCGAGCTGCCATGTTGTACATCCAGAAGTATAAAAAATGGACGGTAAGAAACGAAAAGACCCGACGCCAGTAAACAAAAATTCTCCGAGGGAGATAACAAGAATAGGAAAATTATTCCCAAAATCACATTCAGCCTTCCAGGTTTTGGTTGTTTGTCTGTTGATAGCTCAATACTTGACAGCCTCTGCGTCTAAACAATTCGATATCCCAATTCTAGTCTTGCCTACTTATATACATAGCATCTGTTAGATGGCTTGATTATCTATCTGACATATTTACCCTAGCACTGATAATGCAGTCAGCGCTGTGTATTCTTCAATGCTAAAAGTCCGATCAGTCGATACATCGCAATATCTCGGCTGATCCGTGCCATGTCAACAAGTATCTCCGTATATCGGTCGCTCACATCACCTTCTGCTTACAATCACCTTGGTATCATCCGAACTTCGACTTACTCTGGCTGAGCCTTTCCGATGATACAGTGGGTGTCAAAGATTCAGGAGTGAAGTTTTGTAATTCTGTGTATAACAACCTCCAGGTAGCTTGAAGAACAAACTGTTAGAAGGGCACACCTGCCAGCTGAGCACCCTGCCAGCCGAAGGGCCTAACCTAATTAGATCACCGTCTTAAGACATTCAGGGCTCAACAACCTATATTCAAATCGAAAATACCCCAACAATGGAATTCTGCTGATATATCACCTAAGTAGGCGTTCGGTTGGCCGGCGCGTTCAGCCAACGCATCAAGATCTTCAAAACATTTCCGACAGTTGGTACCGCCCTTTTTTTGGCCAGCACCGCATGATACATCATTTTGAGAGTCATGCTGACATGACTCTTCAATGAGCTCACTGGAAGATGTTCATCGTCTCGTACTTCGAGAGGGGTAAGTTGTAAGTTTTCAATTGGGATCTAATAAACGTGTTTACGAACATAGATTATGGGTTTGCAAGAAGGAAGATGAAGTCATAGGGACAAGTCTGACCTCTGAATTCATGATGTAATAAATGCTTCTCGTATTTTCTGGTAATTCAATAGTATCCTTCAAAGCTATCAGCAGCATTATTCACAGCCGTATCAACGGGTACTCCCCCTCCCGCAGCATCAAATGCTACTCCTGTTGTTCTCTTATTTTCTTTGCACGTTCCCCTCAATTAGACTTCTGTCCGATGCCAACCTAGCCGCGTGACATGTTCTGAACATCGGCGACAACCATTCGCCGAACCTCCTATCATCTTCATTGTACCACTCCGGCACAGGCTTGTCGACTACATCTCTTACTTCCAGTGATGAGATAGTGATGTATCTTCTCGTTGTGCCTGCTTCTTCGGCGGCCTGGGCCACTGCATCTATTACCTTAATGTGCCCCTCATTGTGAACGGTGATGTTTTTTGATGAAAATCTTTTGGTGGTGCAGCGTGCGAGTAGGCCGTTTCCGCCGATAAGAAGGATGGAAGACATTGTTGGATATCAAAATACGGGATGTAATCAAAGTATCTCTTAATGGCCGTTATGAGCTTCTTTTTGAAAATGCGCGGCGTATATGCAGTACAGACGAGATGTATATGATGAGTTTTTTGCGGTTTTATGCTCCGCAGGTTGGTGGTGTTCCTAGAGAATTTCTGGTATGAGATGAACACGACCATCAAGCATAAAAGAACATACGCTATGCTTAACTCCATGCTAAACTCCAGGCCAGGTGCCATTCAACATGTTGGTCGTGACAAAACACATACATAATCATTTACCTCGCTTAGAAATACTCCCGTTCACGGCAAATGCGTTCCTCTTGAAGTAACCTAGATTGTCCTAGCTGACATGAGACAATCCGCCTGATTTCTTTGATAATAGATATCGGCCAATAGCTAGCCAGAAGGTAGCATGCTCTAATTTATTGTACGCATGTATCGTCCCTGTCGTTGGAACGTTGGTTTAAGCGATGCATTAGCGTTATCCGAGAAATCTCGGGCCAAGACTTTTAGCCGACCAATTCCATGCTATAGATTTCATTCTTCTATGATAATTTCAACCATCAAACTCTTCTTTCAGACACTTGGTCAATTGTTTCTCATACTATGCGCTAATATGAATGGAAATTATCAGAAATATCGCGAAACGTCAGCCTCAGCTCCTGTTATGGAGGACAATTTGGAAAAAGATACAAACGCGACAAGCACTTTGGATCAGCCATCGCTTTCAACAGCTGACAACAGCATTGAAAGAGAATATTGAAGCAGTATGCTCACCTCCAACACCAGACGCCGACGCTGAAGAGCCAGCCCGAAGCTTGAAGGGCATAAAGTGGATCATCTGCGTTCTTTCTATCTACTCCGCCGTTTTCCTGTATGCTCTTGATAACACGATCGTTGCTACAATCCAGCCGGCTATCATTAAAGATCTAGGCCACATTGAGAAGTTACCGTGAGTCTCAGTGGCATACCAAGCCACATCTGTGGCTCTCGATCTTACTTGGTATATTTATCACCTGTTCTGAGACGCAAAATCCCGTTCACTAATGCTATTTCGCGCAGGGGAAAGCTCTTCGGCAAGTTTAATGGCAAGACTTTATTCCTAGCTACTGTCTTGATCTTCGAGATAGGCTCCGCAATTTGCGGTGCTGCACCGAATATTAACGCCGAAATTATTGGAGGGGCAATATGCGGCGTCGGAGGAATTGGTATTTATATGGGCGCCCTGAATATCCTAGCGATGACAACCACCAGCAAGGAGTGTCCTGTATATATTAGTCTGATAGGTATCTGCTAGGGCTCAGGTACCATCCTCAGACCTGTTGTTGATGGCGCCTTTGCTGATAGCTCAGCGACTTAGCGTTGGTCGTTCTACATCAATCTTGTCATCGGGATTATTGCAGCTCCATCCTTCATTTTGTTACTTCCATCAACAAATACTCACTTCAGTGATGTAAAGTTTCTCGACCGGATGCGCTCCATTGATTGGATTGGCACAGTGCTCATTTGTGGTGCTGTTGTGTCAGGAATCATGGGTATAAACTTCGGAGGAGTTCTTTTCGCTTGGAGTAGCGGTCGGATTATTGGCTGCTTTGCATGTTCTGGTATTTTATGGATATTGTTTGGCCTACAGCAATATTATTGTGTCTTCACCGCGCCACAGGATCGACTTTTGCCATGTGACATAATCCTGAACTGGGAAGCCGATGTTTTATTCGCACAGACGGCTTCTGGAATGGGCGCGAGCCTAACATTTATTTATTTCATTCCGGTAAATGAATCTTAACCTCATCAATTTTTTATTTATCTAACCGCTTAGCTTTATTTCCAATTCGTTCAGAACGACCACTCGCTCGATGCAGGTATTCGATTACTTCCCTCTATTTTTCTCATGATATTTGGCAGTATCACAACCGGGATATTGCTAAGCAAGAGCTTCTCATTCTTGCCATTAGCTCTCACCGGTAGCATGCTAGTGGTTATGTATGCTCTAGTTGGAGTTGACACTAAGGCAGCTTCTATCTACGGTAATAGCATCCTTATGGCACTCGGCGTTGGACTATTCACCCAAGGTCCCATCTCGGTCGTACAATCATTATTTCCAGCCAATCGTATCGCTGATGCTACTGCTTTTATTGGATTTGGTCAAGTTGCGGGTATCGCCATTATGCTTGCAGTTGCCAATGCTATTTTTCTGAATCTGGCGACGAACAAAATTGAGGTTCTGCTTCCAAACGCGCCATTGGATGAGGTACAGGCCGCGATATCTGGTACGGGAAGTGAACTTTTCCAAAATTTGAATGGAGATCTCAAGAATGCGGTACTTCGGGCTGTTGTGGAAAGTATAAATACGGTATACATTTTAGTCATTGTGGCGGGTGCATTAACTTTTGTTTTATGCCCTTTTCTGAAGCGTGGGAGGAATGAATACACACTAAGCGAATACGTGAACAGCATCTTCACATGTTTAGATAGTAAAATAGTATCTACTCTAGCTGTAAAGAAAGATAGAACATTGTGGCAGTCCAAGAACTCAACCATGCCACTCAATAAATGGAGATAATTAGAGTTTTATGTTCCACGGAAGGTGCAACTTAACATCCAAGGGCCCAGGACAATTTTTGTTGATCATAGATTTTTGAGACCTGTCTGTTCGAGAATCTCGCAATCGGCACATATCTCGGCGTTTCCCCAAATGTAAGCCCTGTTGTCCACACATCTCAACTGAAAACCTTCCTAAGAATATCGCTCCCAAACCCCGATATAAAAAAAATTCCCAACTCCCCCCCCAAAAAACCGCCTACGATATGTATTTTTTCATCACTAACGAGCCAAGACGACCAATCAAAAAAGCCATCAAGGCATAAAATATGATTGTTCTAACCTAACATAATAATTAGCTCATGAATATATATCATGGGTGTTTTCAAAATGAACATACAGTGTTTGTCATAGCCTTTTCAGTCTGCAAAGCATCAGTATATTTCCGGGTTAGAAATGAAGGGATAGTGTCTGGAGTCTACTTACAACTAAACAAATATCTTCCCAATTCTGTAGCTTTCTCTGCTCGAATAATATCTGCTCCTATACATAAAAATTAGTACATTTGGACGGATAAAAAAAACAAGTGGAGGAATGGTTAATAACGAATGGATAAGTGAACAGATAGAGAAATGAATAAGTAGATGAGTGAGCGAGTGAACAAGTGAGTCAACTGAATGGTTGGATGACTTGGGAGGCCAGATAACCGAATAGATGCATAATGATTGGATCGGCTAGCTGGATGGATGAATAGATGAATGAAAAGTTCATGTAACGAAACCGGAAAAGTAATAAACAAAGGTAAAAAAATCAGGGGAACAAATCAGAGAAAAAGTGGATGAGTTCTTACTTTTGTGATGAGACTCGATTTCTCCACCTCTTCTTCGACTATGTCCAGCTTACTATCACTATCTTGTCGCTTCTCGCCCCTCCTCGATCCGACTATGTCCAGCTTACTATCACTATCTTGTCGCTTCTCGCCCCTCCTCGATCCGACCATCTGCGGCCACGCGCCAGGTCAGTCGGTGTCACATGACTGAGTAAGTACCTCATATGATCATTGCTTTGGACCCCGCCCAGCATCTGGCAAAACAATCAAATAGCATTTATTTCAGCTGTCCTGATGAGGGTACGCACTAGTGCCCTATAAAGCCGCACGCAAGGTGTAAAGGCACCTCTCGATGAGCGTCACAGCTCGAAAGTTAGGCTAGCACCTCATCGACCACTACAGTCAGAGGAATCGTCAGAACGAAGTTCTGCCACACAAGGAACTCTAGTAGCTTCACATTCAGAGAATTGCCCCCTTTCCAAAGTAGGAAGGTTTATGACCCACGGTGTCCAATAGGCTCTTGCTTATGTCTGAGACGAAGGCTTGAGGTGATAGATGGCTGTGACCCCATGTTCTCGTTTGACCCAATGTGCTTAGAATAGGCTGGTAGACGGGAGGCAATGATCGTATGTGTGGAATAGGTACTTACAATTCGGTGTGTGTCGGGAGATGGGGCTACAAAAGGGAATTTGAAGTTTGAGGGAGTCTGTACAAAATCTATTAGCATGAGTATACAAACGGGATAGAGGGACAAATAACACGTACAAGATCCACTAAATCAGCTTCCATTAAATCAACATCCGGCTCCGGGCTCTGCTCCTTCCGTCTCCTAATGAACAAGCCAAAGTGTTAGTAAAGTAAATTAAAATGAATTAGAGGAATCAACAAATGACCATGAATGGTTGAACAGCTGAAAGAAGAATTATATGAATGAATCAAGGACTATATGAATGAATGATTGTTGAAGTATTATATGAATGAATCATTGTATGAATGAATGATTGTGTGAACCAGCGAATGCTTGAGCGAGCGAGTGAATAGACTTACTTGGTGGGCATTTTGATTAGTGACGTGATAAGATAAAATTGGCCATAGTCGAATGTCTAGAAGAACGTTGGAAAAACGCTGGGAACGGAAGATATTTTATAAACGGACGACATGGAGAAGTTGTGTTGATAAAAAAATGAAGAGAAAGAATAAGAATGAATAAACGGAGGCTGCCATTCCCTTCCCTTTGTAGTTTACCATCTTGTGGTACGTGCTTAAAGCATCATAAAACTCAACTAATAAGAAGCTGCGATTTATAGTTTGCCATATTGTGGTATGTGCTTAAGTGGAGTTGTACCATACTTTCCGGCCGTATACCCGTGAAAGTCTGCAACAAATTCCTATTTTGGTTTAAATTTGGTGGATTACTTTTCTATATTCCACTTTTATAAGCGCTCACGCACAATCCACTCTAAACACGTTATTGGATCTAGTTAATACCTCAAATAGCCCTACCCGTGAAATCTAAACCAAACCAAGAATGTGTTGCAGACTTTCTGGCCGCACAAGCACCGGGCGCGTACGGAGGTTGATGGGGGGGAAATATTGTAAGAACGCGACAAAAAATGGCGGTTTTCTCTCAATATCTATTCAAGGGTCCTTAAAGCAGCATCAAAAGACAGGAAAAACAACAATATTTTGGTAAAAAATGTCTTACATTGACTCACCTCATGGTGTCAACTTCAAGTTGCTTCAATACGTTGGTCTCGAGTCATCTCCTTTCGAGGCGGCGTTTTAGGTATAGCCGGCGACAATGGAGGTGGAGTAGGAGATGGAGGTGGAGGGGTTAATGGGGAAGATTCCCTTAATAGTTCTTGCACTTCCATTTTGATGAATTTGAAGATATAAATTATTGTCCTTGTTGTTGGTTATAGTGATTCTCGTGGTTTTTCCATAGAATTTTCTAAATCGTGTCATATTCATTAAAGCAGCATCAAAACAATATAAAATAGCCAATAAAAACCTTTCGTTTAAGTTCTACAGGGGTATATGGGGCTTTAGCGTATCTTACCCTTTCAACCTCACTGGCACATCCCATTCCCCATCCCCAGATAAACAAGAGAGCATCGAGGTTCAATATCAAATTGCCATTTCCCTCGCGAAGCTCGAATACCATCAATAATGTCATTGTGCTCGTAAAAACTCACTTACAAGAATAGTCAGTCACTAAACCCATTTAAGAAGAGGATCGACGGTGGGTTAGGGTTCGGAATCTTCAAATTCCGATGCTTTTTCAATCTTATACCGGAATATCTGAAATTCCGATATCAGTTGATATATGAAATCCTTGGAATCACAGATTGTCGGGACAACTGTACACGGGGAAGTGAAGCTTATCAACGAACGTATAGAACTCTTTGTTAATACGTTTTGATTTGCCTAGAGAGCTAGAATCTATGGAGGGTGAAGAACTATATAATGGTGTATGCCGAGGCACTAGTGCGAGCACTAGTGCGCACGTGATCCTTACCATCCTTACCATCCTTACCATGCACGTGACTCATATTCCGATAATTCTATATTGAATTTAAAAGAAATAGTTTTTCCATTAATTAAAGAATAATAAAAGGTTTTATTATTGTTTTATAATTAATTGATTCTTTATTATATATAACTCTTACACTTTTCAAATCGATTTCCATATTCTTTTAAAGATTAATCCATCAATAATAGATTTATTATTATAAAATTTAAATAAATTTAAAGCTTTAATAATTCTTTATAAAATGATATATTTCTTATATTCTAATATTAAATCAACTATTCTACTTTTGGGCCATCTCTCTTTTGCGCCACTCTTTTATATCAAAAATTCTAATTTTTATTTATTAATAACTTTATAATGAATTAATATAATTTATTGAAATTTGAATTATAGATTCTTTATATGGATATCAATTAATTCTGAATATTGCATAATTCTAGCTTTTCATTTTATTGAAATTTTCAAGATTCAAAATTCGATTTTAGTTTATATATAATTTATATACAAATTGAGAAATACAAAAATTTGAAATAACTTTTCAACAAAAATTATTAAAAATAAAATATAAATATTATTAAATAATAATCGAAAATGAATACTAAATATTGAAACATTGATAATTAAATAATAAAAGTTGTAAATATATCATTTATATCAAATCAATATACCAAGATTTATCATAAATAAAATACAGAGTTAATTGTGCTGCATGCGCAACTCAATCCCGAATACACAACCCCTCAATGTCGTAGCACTAGCTGTTTAGTTTCAACGGCTCCAATCAAATACAATTACATGCCCACATCGATTTTTCACTCGTTATACATTATTTGGGATATGGATGCTGCGGAAGAAATTCTTGGTCCAACAAGACTGCTGGAACTCAGCTCCTACTAGAAATTTGATACCAAGACCCAACCATAAGAAGGAAACCTTCAGAGATATTATTATTAGCAACTGTTCATTGCGATGGGCCAGTTTTCTTGGACTTTCGGTATTCGTTGCTTTCGAAACGGAAATTTATTCGAGACCATCCAAGACACTTGTCTGGGAGGCGGGAAATCCCATTTAGTATCTCAAATTGGAGGGATCTCAAGTAAATGGGTCTTTTCAAAGAATAGCCGAAATAATAACTCTTGGCGTGTTAGCTTGGTATAAATAACATGTTCACAGTTATTATTATCGGTATTTCAACATTCGGTATTCACTCTCAGCCACTATCCAACAATGCCCCAACATAATAATCTGGGACCCAGATTCAGCCCTTCAACATCCATCGACCACTCAGTCATTATTCAAACAACTGGAGACATTCAGTCATGGATACCATACAGACTAACCATATACTCGCTGCCGTCTTGGTTGTAGGAGCTAGCTTGCTAGGTTATTTTTTCACACGACTCTATGCGGCGCGAATGCTCATAGTAAAGCTTCAGCAGCAAGGCTGCATCAGTTCTTCCCATATCCTTACTGTGAATTGGCCACTAATAACAAGAATCGCAGCCCATTGCACCAGGACATTCCTTTCTTTTCGGCCACCTGCTCTTCCTCGCAAAGGTGTCTAAACGCCTTCCGAAAGATGCTCATTACCAATACATGTTCAGCGGGATCTACCGCGACTACTTTGAGTCTACAGGTGTATATTATATGGATCTCTGGCCTATGACTGGACTTTTTATGTGTATTCATTCGCCCACAACCGCTATTTCTGTAACGCAGACAAACCCTCTAATTTCGATGCGCAAAGTTGATCTTTTGCCACGATTTTTCAAGCCGATTATAGGCGGGCTATGTCTCTTCGATATGCCTGAAGATGAGTGGAAGCCGTGGCGCGCTGTTTTCAGCAAAGGCTTCAATAATGAGCATTTCCAAAAGCTTGGTCCCGGGTATTTTGAAGGAGATTGAAGTTTATAAGGATATTTTGAGGTATATTATCGGTTACTTTGTTTCGCATTCACCGATGTCCAGCTTTGTTTGGATCTTTGACCCTCTGGTACACTTTGGTCCTTCATTCTGCTTTAAAGCCTTCTTGGTGCGCAATTACTAATTCCTGATCTTGTGATAGGGAGCATGCCCAGAAAGGGGATATGTTCTACTTAGACAGTACGACACTGCGCTTCACTATGGATATGATTGGCAAGACAATTTTGTGCGTCATTTCTTCCTTTTATACTCTCGAACCAAGCTAAACAGAACAGAAATACTGAGCTTCATGCCAACGCGGATATAACGTCCTTGCAGACTGCATGATCAGCCAAATTCGCTGGCACGAGCCTGCTGCTGCCATGGATCCCTTCAGTCGTGTAAATGTCGCAAGATGGTACATGGAATGGTCTAACGGAAGGAAGATGGATGCATATATCAGTGAAGGGTTAGATCGAAGATACTCAGAGTACAAAGCCGACTCCAAAGACTCCCGTAGCAAAGCAATCATCGACCTTATCTTGCAAGCGGAAATTGCCCCCGACTCCAACACCAAGCCCGAGAAACTAGGCCCAGACTTCAAGGCATTTGCGATTCGACAAATACGTTTGTTCGTGTTTTCGGGCCATGATTCACTCAGGAGTACAATATGTTATATCTACCATCTACTTTCGAAGAACGGCGAGGCCATGCGAAAAGTAAGAGAAGAACATGATCATGTGTTTGGAAAAGAGGTCGATGGAGCAAGCGAAGTTTTAAAAACCAAACCGCGTCTCGCAAATGATTTTCCTTACACAACAGTTGTGATTAAGGAGACACTTCGGCTTTTTCCAGCAGCGTCAAGTTCCAGACAAGGATATCCAGGCGTAACCCTCTATGATGAACAAGGCACAGAATGTCATACCAATCACGCAGTTTGCTTCATAGACCATCTAGGCATGCACCGCGCACCTAAATACTGGGTTGAACCCGAGGAATTTCTTCCAGAGCGATGGATGGTAGACTCAGGTCATGAGCTGTACCCTGTGAAAGGGGCGTGGAGGCCGTTTGAGTACGGACCAAGGAACTGTATTGCTCAGGGTTTAGTGATGATGGAGTTGAGGGTTTTGTTGGGGTGTCCTGTACGAGAGTTTGTACTGGAAGATGCATATGAGGAATGGGATATGGCTCCTCGGAGGGAAGCACAGGGGAGAAAGGACATATCAGATTAAGGAAGCAGCAACACATTCAAGTGCCTATTATCCATGTCGAGTGAGGATGGCAAATGTTTGAGATGGGGAATCGGCTAGAATAAGTGGTGACTTGAATTGTCTGTGGATTGGTGACAGCAAAGGTCTGAGCCAGAGTTAGCAATAAGTTAAATAAGTTAGGTTTAATTGACTGAGAAGACATTCCGAAAACAACAGTATGCCTGTGCCTAGAAAATTTAATGGGATGCTTGATGTTATCACTACGATCTTGACCATGATCATAGACTGAAATAGATAAGAATTTGGTGATTTATCTTCTCGAGAAAGGCTGGTATCACAAAGAAGAATTCCGATTTCTATCTCACTCATCACCAACTCTGTCCTAGGTCTCCTATTTAGGTACTCATGACCACATCAAGAGACTACCCTGTAGCCCTGTGTCTCTATCAATGCTGGGGAAAGATAACTATCCATAAGCAGGTACAAATCTTTCATTCCCGACACCCGATAGCTTCTTTTCCTGGCAAGTCCTCTGTAGTGTATATATAGCACCATGGCTTTTAAATAGGTTTGAAAGACTTCCAAAACTCAGTCACAAACTGTCTTGAGGTTATTGCAGCGGCTGAGTGGCTCGAAGGGGCGCATGCTGCGTATGCACCATCTTCCATGAGATTCAAGAATGTAACCTAGTGCGTATACCAGTCTCTGAAAGAGCTATGAAGCTTTGAAAAGAGTGCCATATGCAGTCAGAGGTATCGCGAACTTCAAATCACCTCTGAATATTTGCTGAAATATTTGTAGTATATCTCTAAAATGGTACACAGTGGTAATAATTTTGTAGCTATAATATATAAAATAATAATTGATGGATTTTCATGACATATATATAACACTCAAATGCCAATCTTAAGAAAAATCGGAGGTGAATGGTGGAAGGCCCCACGCTAACCTGTATTGGACTAGCGGGATTTCTAGACCAAAGGTCCAAAGTGCTTGTGGTTTCCAGTCTGACAATGGATATTCTCGCGACGCGTTCTGAGATATAGCCAACGATTTTGCGGAAACACCATACAATACTTTGAGACTGCGCAACTTCTATGGTTATGATCGCATAACTCCGCAGTTTGTTGTGAGAGGCTTTTGAGCTGTTTGCAAATTCAAATCGTTCTTTCGCACGCCCCAAGGGACGATTGATCAAATTGACACTTCCAATATTTATTAACTCGATATCAAAATGACTGCTCGCAACCCTCCCCAATCTTTTATTTCGAGTTATGCTCCACGGTTGCGCACATATGCAAATTCGCTGCTTACGCCAGTCATACAACCAGCAACCGCTGTTGCGGCACCACTCGGTCGGACAACCAAAAGAGGAACTACGGCAATAAATTATGCAGAGGATGGATACGACTATGAGGAGGATGAAGATGATGAAAATAAGAGAAGGCCTACGGGTTTAAGGAGTTTACGAAGGGAAGATATTGGACAAGCAAAACAAGACCCCGCGGACAAGGTTGGCAAGGAAGCTACTGCGCCAGTAGAGGTTCAGGGAATATGGAGAGATTGGATGGGCAAGCAGAGGCCTGGAAAAACCGACATGCAAAACTATGCACAAGTAGCATTGCCATTGACGTTGATCCCGATTCGAATCGACCTCGACATTCCTTCCTTCACACCCCCTGCGCCTCTGCCAGTTCCTGTGAATATTCAAGTCTCATACCCTACGATTGATACTTCCCTCCCAGTATACAAGCCGCAAGAGACGACAGTGCCATATCGCTTGAAGGATGTGTTTCTGTGGAATTTACACGAGACATTGACGACCACAGATCAATTCGCGCAAACCATGGTACAAGATTTGGACTTACCAAACAGAGGACAAATGGCGGCGGAAATCAGCAAGCAGATCCGTACACAGCTTGAAGAATACGCTGGGGTAGCTCTTCATCCACTCTTTCATTCACAGCAGACGGCAACGGCAAACGGCACTATAAACACCATCAAACAAGGACCATCATCTCGAGATGCTTCAAACACACCTGCTGCCGCAAGTGGAAATGCCACCCCAATGCGAAATGGCATCGGTCAATCTAATGGATTTTCAACCCCTGCTAAACCTCTCACTACACAATCGCAAGATATTACCGCCACCGCTACCTCGATACCACCCGATTCTGATGAATGTAACCCCGATGACATGTACCGGTGTATCATTAATTTGAATATCAATCTCTCAAACCATCTCTACACAGACAGGTTTGAATGGTCATTACTACACCCTCCAGGAACAGCTGAAATTTTCGCAAAACAGACTTGTGCAGACCTTGGATTACCTGGTGAATGGGTCCCAGCCATGACACACGCCATCTACGAAGCAGTTTTAAGACTGAAAAAGGAGGCATGTGAAAGTGGTGGTTTGGTTGGTGGTTATGGAGGAGATATACCCAATGATGCTGCACATGGCAAGGATGCCGGATGGAGATATGATAATGAACATCTAGCAGATGAATGGGAGCCGAAGGTTGAGGTCCTGTCGAAAGAAGAAATTGAGAAACGTGAGGGAGATAGAGAGAGACAGATTAGGCGGATGAGGCGAGAAACTGCTCGATTTTCCTCGAATTCTGGGATGGCAGGTGGTCTTCCGACACCTGGTGAGAATAGAGGATACTTTGATGAGCCACCAGCTGAAGAACGTATGGGACGTGGTGAGAGGAGTAAGAAGAAGAGACGTTTCAGAAGTCTTAGTCCACTGGGGAGATCTGGGACACCCGGCGGAAGAGGAACACCGGATACTGGTGGTATTAGTGGGTATGGTGGAGGTGGTAGTCTTACTGAATTCGAGCGGAACAGTTGGAGATGCTCTCACTGTAAAGTCTGGGGAACATCAGTTTGGTGTGTCAGGGATGGACCTTCCGGACCAAGAGTAAGTTACATTCATCTTTTGGTGATTGCAATACTAATAATTTCCAGACTCTCTGCAATAATTGTGGATTCCTGTTTGAACGAGATCGCAAACTACCTCGATGGGCCAAGGATCTACACAGACAAGACATCCGCTCAAGTGATTACAGATGAGGACAATTCCACTGGTTCTTGCATAAGCGGGTATGGGATATTTCTGCTTTAATTTTCATGAATTTAGGGATGCTTGCTTTACTAGGAGTCTGAGATGGGGAGCTTTATATCACATGGCGATGTGGTAATATGAGATATGGATCACAAATGATTTACTTCTGGCACACAGTGAGGATATGTTTGAGTAGGGATGGAAAAGTCATTTTCCTAGAGCAGTGACTTTCTCAAAAGAAACTTTTGTACAATAAAGAGCTTAGGTCAACTAATGAAGTCCGATCAAGAATATGGGCATGAGAATCTTGTATTAATTGGATATATGAATTTATTGTAGTAAAGATTCTTTTTGGTATCTTGCAAAGTGGTAGACTACTTCATGGATGATCACCATGCAACATCTTGCATACCTCACCATATTTGCTCTGCTATTATTTACATAGGGGGTCTTTTTGTGATTACACTAGATAATGACCAACTCCCCGGGCCTCAACCAATGCCGGACCGGGAGGGAGTAACATCAGACCGGAAGAGAGCAGCTCAATCAAAGCCAAGACCCAACCCTATCCTGGTGACAACCAGGTCTTCGCAAAGAAACAAAATCACTTTCTGACCACTATCCATACCCCATCTTCAGATATTTGATTCCCTCACCCTGAAATGCGTGTAAATGAGTCAAGGCAAGTAGTCCATGGATATCCCGGTCTCCTGTCAAAACCATTCATCCACCCATCATTCATCCAACCACCCAACCCCAAACCCAGTAATAGCAAAAAACATCCTCCCAAAAATCTACATATCCGTCTTAGTCTTCTTATTTGCCTCCTCCCCATTTTGAGCCACGCTCATCTCCCTGGCTCGCTTTCCACTATCCTTCAAAGCAAGAGCAGACATCACACCTGCATTCTGTTGTACTTGTCCTAATTGGCCTTGCGCCTTTGCTGTCTCTAACTGTGTGGACTTCTTTCCTTGTTGCTGAATAGTTGCTTGTGGTTGAGTTTGTCCTTGTACATGCGTCTGAGCCTGGGCCTGTCTCTGCACAATAGCAGCTTGAGCCTGTGCCTGTGTAATAGCACCGATAGCCTGAGCCTGTCTCTGCGCATTTCCCTGCATTGGTGCATTTATCTGTCCTTGTTGTCCCTGTCGCTGGTTCTGCGCTTGAGCTTGAGCTTGGGCCTGTGCCTGTGCCTGAGCATGCGCAGCTTGCATATGATTCCTAGCCTGCACATTAACCTGAGCCTGGACATTTGCCTGAGCCATCATTCTCTGCGAATGCGCCTGTGCCACCATTGCCTCACCCTTAACTTTTTGACCCCATGCTTTGACAGCTTCTTCTCCGATTACGTTATATTGACCATTTATTGCAACAGCAGCCATGACATCAATGCGGATTCCGCGGGGGTTTCCCTCTGGATCGCCCATTGGGAGACCGCGTGCGCCTTCGGTGACAGATTTCAGAGCTTTGAGTACTGCGTCTGCGATGTTTTGTATTTGAGGAGAGGGGTGTAATGTGATTATGTTGTTGTCGCCGGTGATTGTAAGAGGGGAGTTGATTTGGAGATGCAGAGTGCTGGTTTCGTAGAATTTCTCTTCCTCCTCTTCTTCTTCTTGTTCTCCGCTAGCTGCTGGTTGTGCATTGACTGAGGCGCCGTTGGGAGGGAAAGGGTTTGGCATTCCTTTTTGAAGGCGGTATTGTGTGGGATTGACGGCTTGACCGGTGGTGAGAAGATGTTGTAGAGCCGGATCTATTGGGAGACCTTGTAGTTCTAACCATGATGGATTTTGGTTGGGATTACCGGCTTCCTGTGTGTGCATTTGTTGGCTACGTACTTGCTGCTGCGCTTGTTGCTGTTGAATTTGATTTCGCTGCATTTGTTGGCTGCGTACTTGCTGCTGCTCTTGTTTCTGTTGAATTTGGTTTCGCTGCATTTGTTGGTGCTGCTTTTGCAAATGTTGCATTTGCTGCTCCTGCGCCTGTTGTTGACGAAGCAGGCTAGCATTGATTTGCTGCTTCATTTGTTGCTGCGTCTGTGTGCTTCCTGGTCTTGTTCTGGGATTATTGATGGCAGGCCCTGGATTGTTACCGCCAAATGCATTGATAGGAGTACCACGTCCACCTATTGGATTTGAAGTGATTCCTAAGCCCTGAAGAATGGGTGGAGGAGAGTTACCTGAGCCAGAGCCAGAGCCAGAGCCAGACATGTTGGAGATGTTGATATGATTGGTACAGAAAGGTTATCCAACAAACTATAGTAAGATGTGGTATGGTAAAAGGTGCAAGTGGAGGTTGCGAAATAAAAGCACAGATATTGGTTTAGATCGAAAATCTTGAACTTGAAAGACTTTTATATCGTTTATGGAAAGATAACAGAAAGTCCGAGAACAGTTCCTAAGCGACAACCCAATAGAATGGCTGTATTGACTGTCGTTGAAAGGTAATAGGAACCGTAGATTGATTTCATATTCACTAGGATAGGTGGAATAGTGTATCACTCGAAACAGATACTAGATACCTAGGTAGTGATAGCTGGACGGGCAAGGGAGAAAACGCACATTGAATATTCTATTCTGAATAAGAGAACGAAGTGGTTCTATCAGGAGTGTCAAAGATGAGAACTATGAACATCTGACTCCCAATAGTACAATCAGATTTCTTCTAGACCATTAAAGCTGAATCTTCAACAGAATAGAAGAACTTCTCTTTACAGTACCTAGGAACAGAAGAGAAGTACGTGTATTTTTTTTGATTCTAAATATTTAGGATAAAAACTTCTATCAGATGATACAAGAAACCACTAGGTATGGATCAATAAGGTATGGATCAATAATAGTATGGTGAACTTCCATCCCAGGTAATTGAAGAAGAGAAATTGTATCTTTAAATGATAGAATGAAAAGCTTCTTATTAAGTGAACAAAAAAAGAGAATCATTAATATGAGAACCATATCCTAATACAGCTAATATCCATCAGAAACAAACAAGATCGTACAAATATGCAGTTTTCATATATCAAATAAAGAGCTACTATATACTTTAGCAAGTCTGAAACTCTTCAAAATATGAATTCTAGATCCAACCAGCCTACAACAGTAATGAATCATGAATATGAGATGAAGGTGATAGGACTATTTCATCCGACTAATATCAATCTATAGCACCAGGTAGCCGCATGAACTAATCACTTCTCTCCGTGGAATGCTGGAGAAGAATACCATATTGACCAGAGCCAGATCATCAACTACCCAAAGAGAAGAAGATGAGAAGAATATAGTAATTTGAAGCGTATCACTGCAATGAATGCAACCAGTACAATTAATCATGGAAAGTGGGGATCGGCACGGGTGAGAGAATGTCAGTCTTTGCTGCAACATCTTAGACATAATGGACAATCACCACAAGGTTGATGATATTCAGCTGGAAATATTGCTGCTGTAATGTCCAGCGGCAAAATATTCAATTGTGAGAACAAAACTAGGATGAAAGCATGGTCGTCAGTGAAGTGTAAAAGCAATTTTTGAAAATGGATATAACCCAATCTACGTAGTGATTCACAGAAAGATACACAAAAGCAAGTTAATCTCACTTGAATAACTCTGGCTATGATGTTTGACTATCCTCATATCATATTCAATGACCCTTCATCTCCTTCATCAAGATGCCAACACTATCAGTACTAACTAACAGCTTATTCCATGCGATACAGACCTAGGTATCATTGATTACTTCATCTTCAGCCTTGGCCCCCAAATACCCCATCAACATCAGTCACTCATACAAACTGTTCATTTAGTCATAAAATATCATGAATTGGTATCATCATAAGTCACCACACCATGGCATCTATCTGCCCTATCTTACACCACCCTAAAGAAAAGAGATCACGGCTCAATATCTCATTTCTTCTCCACTGACTTCTTAACACCCTCGACAAATGCCTCAACCGCATCACCACCTCCCAATGGAACACTTCCTCCCTTGACCAGCCCATTATTTTCCAACTTAACACCCAATGCATCAGCAATACTAGGTAAACCACCATCTCGAATTGCCATAGTTAAACTTCCTAGGCTCTGATGAAATTGTGGACTCCTAACTACTCTCTTCAATACTGACTTCTTTTGATCCAAGCTCAAAGCTTCTATTGCGGCAGCCGCAGTCTGGGAAGTTGGTTCGGCCATTTCAAGGGAAGATGCGGATTCTTGTGCAAGTTGTAGGATCGTAGGGGGAAGATAGCTTAGGAGATTATTCACTTGGGCTGGGGTTGCAGCGTCGATCGATGGGATAGTTACCACATTTGGTAAAAGGTCCGGTAAAGTGGTGTACATTTGACCTTGTGATCGTTGTTGCATTCCAGCTCCTCCAGAACCTTTCAAGGAATTAAGAAAGTTTTGAACAACCGAGGCAGCATCTGTTGGTCCTGAACCAGCACTACTCACATAGTCAGCGCAGGGTTCTTTGCAAAAGCCAAGTCAGATGGCTTTGTAATTTCTGAAATTCATTCGCAAAACGTAGCTGTCTAGATGTACAAGAACAATATGGTATGATCATCTTTGAATCTCCCATTGTACCAACCAACGCCTCATGTTAAAAGTGCTCGGGTACTTTATAAACAATCGATGGGGATTAACCTACGCTCTTCCACCATCAGCTCCAGCCTCCCTTGAGCTTGCCCCTTCTTCTCTAACATCTCCACCAGTTGCATTTGCTCCAGCTCCTCCACTTCCACCTTGATGTTCGGATGAATTACCATGGCCTTCAACATCCTCCATCGTTTCGTCCTGATCATCGTCTCCTCCATCAGCCCCTCTAACTTGTGCGATTTCTTGTTCAACATTGACTTCCTCTCCTTGCAACAATGTATTCACAATTTGTCCAATCTTCAAGTCCCGGGGACTAAACCAACTTGGATCTCCATTTCGCGCTTGAGGTTTTGATTGCATCCAGAAAAGATATCTTTGAGAAGAGGATAAGAACTTGAAAACGAGTATGCGACCATTGGTTTTTGCGGTTGCTTCATCGGTTTGTTTGGAATCGTAAGGTTGAAAGATGGCATCGGCTGGTGGCACTATCAAATCGAGGTTGTCCTCAGCATCCATAGGTTTACTTCTTTCGCGCCATTGGAAATGCATGAGTCCTTTCAAACTATTAGTAATATCCATGTCCAGCGATTTAAATATGACTTACCATCTTCAGCCCAAAGATAGATATAACCAGGAGTTGGATCAGGCTTGACTTTGTGAGGTTTACTTGAAGTCTGATAGAAGTAGAGATATTAGCTTTATGTTTAATATGAAGAAATATATGAGTATACATACATCAAGATCACACTTCCCCGCCTTAAATGTAATAATTGGTGAGATAGACATCTTGTCGGTCCTGGATAGCTGTTTGTGACAGGTATATTGTTAAACAGAACAGCTTCAATAGGTAATAAAGTGGAAGCTTCACTCTAGGCGGCCGGAGCTTCGCAACAGAAGTGTCCGGGTGGATACCATTAATGACGGCGACGCTAAAGAACAAGAAATATTGTCACCTTAAATAAAAGGCAAAACTTCTTCAATATTAGATAATCATTGAATCACATGATACACAAATCATTAAGCGAATTGAAATTCCAAGTGTAGTGCCGCAGGTTTTAGCCCTGCTTCGATTTCTGTATCGGAAGAACATCTCGACTTTTACGACCAGCGACCAGCGACAAATCTTACGACAACAACCCACCAACGGTTCCTTCTTCAAGATGTCGGCAACAGAAGCTACCCAGAAGAAGACCTTCGGAAAATCGACCCGGGTCGTTTCCAACGAGAAGGCACAAAAGTACTACCCGGCGGAGGATGTCTCAGCACCAAGAAAGGTAAATACAAAAAGGAACCCTTTTTTGCAAGAGATAGCAGAGCATTGGTTGGAATATTGTCGATTTTGGAAAATGTAGCGGCGCGAAATTCAAAATATATTGGGAGTTTGCGATTACAATTGCAATCTGCAGATATATATTCGATTTTGATATCAACCAAATCGTCATTACATTGCATCACACTGCATCGCATTTTCCGGCATCACTCTATGGTTTCAAGAACCTTTTAACTAACAATGAATTATCCAGGTCCGCAAATCCATCAGACCATCCAAAGTTAGACCATCCCTCGAACCCGGAAAAGTCCTGATCCTCCTCGCTGGTCGTTTCCGTGGCAAGCGTGTCGTTCTCTTGAAGGCACTTGACCAAGGTGTTCTCCTCGTCACTGGCCCATTCAAGGTCAACGGTGTCCCAATCCGCAGAGTTAACGCTCGTTACGTTATCGCCACATCTACCAAGGTCGATTTGGAGGGTATCGACTCAGCAAAGATTGAGGAGCTCTCAGACCCAAAGTACTTTGCTAGAGAGAAGTCAGAGAAGAAGGCATCAGAAGAGGCTTTCTTCAAGCAAGGCGAGAAGCCAGAGGTAAGATCTTACAATGGAGATATCACAAACACATAAATTTAACAAATCAAAACAGAAGAAGCAACCATCCTCCAGCCGCGCAGCAGACCAAAAGACCATCGATAAGGCCATCCTTTCCAGCCTCAAAAAGACCCCAGAACTCGCCAGCTACCTCGGTAGCTCTTTCAGCCTTCGCAAGGGTGATAAGCCACACGCAATGGTATTTTAAATATGTGTGTTGGAGATTGGGGGGAATGGGTACATTTGGGCGCGGATGTGGGAAAATTCTACAATCAATTTGACGAGTCGCTTCTTGCATCTTGACCTCGGAATGGGCATGGGTCATCTCATTGTGAAGGGTGCTTTGTAATCAGATTTGCAATGATGAAGAAAACCACAAAGCAATGATATGTTTTTTACGCGGATGATTGTGAGATGTGTGATTTGGGGTGATTTATGGCAGGTGAGGAATACGGATGAAGTTTGGGAGGTAGGCATGCAGTTCAAAGGGCGACTTTGTGACGCAATTGGCCAGCCAACATTTGTGCATGTGAATTCCAGGGATATATGGCGTCCCAAGCGCAAGTCAAATCATTTATGGGATGTCAAGGGGCAAGTAAAGAGGCCATGAAGTATCTACAGCCCCTTTGACTTGCGCCTTGTCATACTAAACCCCACATTTTCTCTTTCTTCAACCGTTTGGAAGTATGCTTATGAAAGTCCAGGGATATGATGACCCGAATGTAAGTCAAATCATTCTGTTGCATGTCTAGGATTATGTAAATTGTAGGAGTAATGAAGTCTTGCTAGGTCTTTCGATGCATCACAATGGTATCGTCTTCAGTCATCCAGAGATCTGATTTCTTGATGTAGTGAAAATCTAAGTATCTACTAGAAGGACCGCTTTAGGTTCCAAAGATTCCCAAGCCAGTCAAAGCCAACCTGGAGTAGTTCTGGTTATAGTTTCCCACACCAGTACTAGCAGCCACACCATCCCCGTCCCCGAGACATGTCCTCACTGATATGCGTAAAACCCATGCACCAGCCTGGTCTACACCTACCTTGTCTTTCCATTTCCCATTTCATCCCCTGCCTTCCTCCCATTTCCACACCTAAACACCTAAACACCTAAACACCCCTCTCCACAAAACTCCTAATCATCCCCTCACAACTCGCCTCATACTCCCTCAATTCCACCTTCCCACTCCCCTCCTCTAGTACCGTATTCGCCTGCACAAAAATCTTTCTCGGTTGTTTGTTCGCTAACACCTGATCTCTAACTTTCTTTCCCCAATAATCTGGTTCTACGAAACACATTTCGTTGTATACTTTTACACCGCTTTCTACGTCTGCGATGGATTTATAGATGTGTAGTTTTTGGAGATAGGATTCGACGGCTTGACGACCGATGGTGGGGATGAGGTGGCGTTTGAGGGAGATGGTTAGGTCGGAGAGGTCGGGTTTGCTGTGGGTTAGGGTGCAGAAGGAGTCGGGGGCTGAGAGGAAACATTGGAGGATAGAGAAGCGCGCTTGGGAATGGGCTTGATTCCATTTGGTGGAGCGGGGATCCCACTGGAACGTATTGTGTTAGTGGTTGTGGTTTTGGTGGTAAGGAGGAAAAAGGAGTGAAAGCGGGGAAAGGGAGGAAAACATACGAGTTCCAAAGAGCAAACACCCATTCTAGCCATAGATAACCAAGCTGCATATAAAACATCTCCAGCTTCACTATCCATATCAGGCGTTCCATCACCATATCCGAAGATCTTAAGAACCTCAAAATCACAACTAAGAGCCATAGCGATAGTCTCAGCTCTACATTCTTCATAACTTGATGCCACACTACCAAACACAGATCCCCATGTTTGTCCAGGCTTATACCAAGTGGTGATTGGCTTCCCGGTGAGAGGGTTGGTGGGAGGATTTTTGATATCGAAATTGTAGACTCCTGGTTTGGTTTCTTGGAGTAATTTACCGGTTCCATGACCAAGAAGTTCGTGAACTCCTACTTGTACCTCGAAGGCTGCATCGCGGTATTTGGAGAATACTTCAAGATCTTCATCTTTGATGAAAGGAATCTTCTCATTGGGAGCTTTGGCTGATAGTACGTTTCCCAATGAGACATTCTTAAAGCCTTCAGTCTGTCTGATGTCGTCATAATTTGGCTACAGTATTGGTCAGCAGTGTTAATAACTCATGCCTCTAAGACAACATACAATGTTTATACCTGCTGGAATTCCCGAACCAGCAAAGGTCAAAACTTCTAGACTTGTGAAATCTGGACTCAAGAATTTATCTTTCTCGAATTCTGCACCCCAAGGTAATTTAGGAATGAGGCTTTCAGCAGCATTGACAAGACCACCAAAGGCACGAGTGCGTTCAGCATTTACCATGGCAACAAATCCTAATCACAGGAGCTGTTAAAATCGTTGGCTCGATAATTGGAAGTTTTCGAGACATACCTTGGAATTCAGCTCTCACACCCTGAGGATCTCTCAAAGTTTCAATGAACCCAATGTTAGATTCAACTGAAGGTCCCTTATCTCTAATCCAATATCTTTGTGAATCCTTGAATACTTGTGATGAACCTGTTTCAAATGATTTGGCATATGCCTCATACATATCCTTCTGGGTATCGTTGGCTGCATTCTCGGCAGCTTTCTTGCAATCCTCAGCAACTAAAGCTAACTCTTTCGAGTAATCACCAAAGATGAGTTTCAATTTACTGCCCTCTAATGGTCCCTTTTCAATCACAAAATCGGTTTCCTTGCCGATATCACTGCCTTCAGGAGGAATGCTTGTGACGGCCGAGGCAAGCAAAAGTTCGAATGATCCTTCCGGAGTCTTTCTCAATCTTGTATTTTCCTACTTAACGTGTCAATGAAGAATAGCTTCAAAATAGGTAATTCACTTACCACTAGCAATCCCTTTTGTTCCAAAAAGTCACCGACTGCAACGATATCAGATTTGGTAATGTTGGTTGAATCAGGATAGTAATTAGTCAAATGTCCATCATCGGAAAATCCGAGATGCATTAGTCCTGAATTTTGAGTTGGGAAAATAGCTCCTTTGGTAGCTTCATAATGTTGCTTTGCCTTTGGGGAAAGCGCAGCTAAAGCATCGAAGACTTTCTCGTCACATCTTGGAATAATCTTCGAATCACCAAAGGATTTGTAATTTCCGCAGTTACCAAGGAACTATAATAAGTTAGATATTTTTCTGAATCTCCTCACTGTATACCTTGTGAAATCTTACGACTCACCTGAGCGCAGTACTCTAAGAAAAATTTCAGATTCTCGTCACTAATGCCGACTTTCTTTTGAGCAGAACTCCAGTCACCATTAATGGATTTATGAAGTTCAATGATGAAATCGTAGATATCTTCAGATTCTGGGGAAACTTGTCTCAATGTGATACGGGTTCCATTCATAGATGCTCTGCAGTATCATGTCAGCTGAATTGTTTATAGACGCGTTTCCATTCATGCTTTATGCTAGAGCCAAGCTCCCATGAGATGTCGATGTCCCATGAATTTAAGTATAGATACATAATTCGAGCTCTATAAACTCCCAAAAGTGAACATACCTGCTAATATAATGAGCATAACGTTTTTCTTTATCAGAAAGCGCCTCAAAATGCTGCTTGATTTCAAGCTGCACGATACTAGGCGGTGTATCCGCAAGGAAGTTTTTAAGTTCCTGAGTATTCATTGTGGAGAATTGTCGTTGAAGTTGTTGTAATCTATGAAGTGAAGATGGTATCATAAGACGTTGAGAGGATGATGTGGTGTTGAAATGGCGGGGAAGGAAAGGACGATGAAGGCAGTGAGGCTGACGTGGGGTGAAACAATGAACCAATGAATACGCATGTTTCAAGCGCCCTGCCAAACATTTGGACATTCTTAGGTGGTGGTTTTTATAGATTTCTTAGACATATCAAGCTACGAGGATTCAATCAATTCTTTTTGTATGGAGAGATCATTGATATGTTTGATAGATATTTTATATTTACACGGACCACATCTGGAAAGGGCCCTAATGAGTGAGATTCAAGGATATGACTACCTGTAAGTAATCAGAGCACATAACTATTGTTAGTCCTGTTAGACAACTTCTCAATGAACTATTTGGCATATGCATCGTTTAAGAAATGGCGCCATCATCAAGTAGACGCGAAGGTTTGTTGAGCAAGAAATATGCACTGACGAGGTACTAAGTCGAGGTACTCAGTCGTTCATGCCATGAATCGGGATATTAGATGTTGAGAATACGAGCAATAAGGTCCATTTACCTTCCTCTCTAGCCCTGCGAGTTCAATGAAAGATAGACCAGTATCCCATAATCTCCCTTCCTCATACAATCATTCCACGATATCCAATTTCATGGCCGGAATGAAGACAGTTGTAGGAGATCCTATTGAGATCCGTATAAATAACTTTACTCTGTGAGCTGACAGGGGCCTTTCAATCATAAGTTAACCCTTTCTCATTCCGAATTCAATCATTTTTCATCAGGTGGTGAAGTTCTCTCTTGCTTGGAGTGAAGGTCAATGTGAAGTTAAATTTTCTTCCGCACGTGACCTCGAAAGTTCTTGCCATTTTCGGTCCCTCGTTAGCGAATTTTTAGCGCTTCCCACAACAATTTTGATTTTCGCGATCTTGAACTTCTTACCTAGGACGACGGCCAGTAAATTACACCTTTTCGCCATTTACGACATTTGACAAATCGGCCAAGATGAAGTACATTCATTCCGAAGAGACTCTGACCATCCCAGAGGGTGGTAAGTACGGTGTTTTTCATTATTGGATCGTTGAAATTCGAAGAAGGAGATTACAGTCGAAGCTGGAAGGAATTGATGAAGCGCATTGAGGAATATTGGAAGGGAATTTTCTGCAGATGAAGAATGAATACTGATCGATTTAATTGAATAGTCAAGGTCGCCATCAAATCCCGCCAAGTTACCGTTGAGGGACCAAGAGGTAAACAATTCCTATATCGATCGACAATCAACCAATTCGCAAATCTAATACAATCGAAATAGGCAAACTCCACAAGGATCTTAGCCATTTGGCAGTCAACTTCTCCAAACCAAAGAAGGATGTCATTAAGATTGAGCTTCACCACGGAGCCCGCAAGAACGTCGCTACTCTCCGAACCGTCCGTACTCTCATCAACAACTTGATCATCGGTGTTACCAAGGGTTTCAAATACAAGATGAGATATGTCTACGCACATTTCCCAATTAACGTCAACGTTGAGAAGGGACCAGAGGATATCCCAGTTGTTGAGATCAGGTATGATGGTTCAAAAGAAAGGAATTTTGGCTCGGAGGATGGAAATGCTGATTATATTGGAATAGAAACTTCATCGGCGAGAAGATTGTCCGTAAGGTTCCAATGAGAGAAGGTGTTGCTGTTGAGCCATCAAAGAACGTTAAGGATGAGCTTCAATTGTCTGGTAACTCCCTTGAGGATGTTTCCCAATGCGCCGCCGATATCCAACAAATCTGCAGAGTACGAAACAAGGATATCCGAAAGGTAGGCCAAAAAATTTCCCATCCGTTAAAAAAATTTATACTGATAGTAATAATAGTTTTTGGATGGTTTGTACGTCTCGGAGAAGGGTAACATTGTTGAGGAATAAATGGATGAAATTTGTGGTGGTCACCTTTTCTTACATTCATGATATGTATTTGGAGCATTAAAAGGGTTACTTTGCATATCATGTAGCAAGGTGCTCGGAATGAATATCTTGCGCAACAAACAACTACCTGCGATTCCAAATTATTGAAACGATCGATACCTCGGTGACCAAGATTGCATGATGGATGATTTGGATGAAGGGTGTGCTAGTACCATGATTTGGGGAGAGCTTTTGAGAAATCAATGAACCAATTATGAACCCTTATAAATGTCATAGCACAAGTTTCAAGTTCAAATTTTGGCATTTCCAAAGATCTCCGACTGTGCAGTCAGTATACGGTTCTGGTATTTTATTCTGTTCACTTGCCTCTTTGAGTATGAGCACCACGTTATTAGATACAATTAACCCTACTTATTTAATAGGATCTTCGGCCACATCATTCCTCATCGCACTCTCAATCATTCTCAACATCATATTACCCTTACCTCATACTCAACTACCGCTTCCCCTTTAGTTTCCTTGTTCCTTTTCATTTCATTTCCACTTTCCCTTCACTTCCACCTCCACTCCCCCTCCACCTCCACTCCCCTTCCCCTCCCACTTACACATCCCCTATCAACCCAATCCAACCACAAATCCACAACTCTCATCTCCCACCTCACCATCACAATCACCCAACGGGATCTCAAAAGTAGACTTTATAGAAGTATTTCTCCTACTCTATTCGGTCAGTCTTGATCCCTATATCAATATTTGTCTATTCTTTCATGGGTAGAGATGCACGATTTGATTGTTTTATGTGTTTTCTGCAGATTTTTTGTGCGGGGTATGCTGAGGATCGTGTGGACATTTTCTTTTTGTTGGTTGTTGGTTTTGTTTGAGTGAATAAAGATAGAGGGGAAATGGGGAAGAAGGGGAGTGGTAGATGTAGAGGTAGAGGTGGAGGGGGTAATTTCATAATGTATAAGTGTAGTTTCTGTATTGTTTATATGTTGATATCTTTATATAAATTTGAGTACCTAAGTCCTATAAGATGAGGGCCTTTGAGACGCGGGCATGTGCTGAATTCTATCCAGCGATCCAGAAGGAGTTCGAGGACTCCATGGCTGTTGTAGGTGATTGCAGTTGTTAAAGAGATCTGGTCTGTGATGGAAGTGATATTGATATTAGCGTTGTAGTTCACTAGTATGATAGCAAATCCGACATTATCGGTTTGCGCAGCGTGCATAAGAGGAGTAACCCCATCTCCGCCCGTATTATCTACAAATGCGCCGTAGGTCAACAAGCACCCCAAAATGATGGGGTCATTGGCATTCCGTGCAGCGCAGTTCAGTGGGCCGCCCATTATTTCAATAGGCGGAAGTGTGGTGTCTGCCTTACAGCCAGCTTCAAGCAGCAATTTAACACACAACGTACGGCTTCTATCAGCGGCATATGCGATAGGAGATGAAGCGTACATATCCAAGATGTCAGGATCGGCACCGTGGTCAAGAAGAATTTGGACGGACTTGTGGTCTCCTCGTGCAGCCGCCCACGTCAAGGCTGTGCGACCCATAGCATCGACTGCGTAAATTAGTTCTGGATTTTCTGCAATTTCCTCCTCAAGGTCAGCTCCGAGAAGCCCCAAAATAATCTTGTGTAGCTTGCTGAAGTTTTGTCCTTCTATCCAATCGCCTGTGGCTGTGAGGCATCGTAAGGCTTCTTCGGCTTCCTTTCCGAGTCTTCCTTGAAGGACAAAACCAAAGGCTTTATTACGAGTACTGTTATCGGTCCTTGCTATTGGTCTACACAAGTGGCTTGCACCTTTTCAGATTTATCAATCGACACAACGTACCTATAATCTGCATCAGCACCCGCCGAAGTTAAAAACCTGACAGTTGCGTACTGCTTTGAGTATAATGCCCACTGATTAATATTAGCTTGAGTCAATTGAGAATTGAGAAATCAACTCACTGGAGAGAGCGTATAACCACAAGTGCTACTAACATCCCAGGGAGACGCTAGGTCACGGCGGAAAAGATTTTTCAACTTCTCAATGTTCCCGTCCATAGCGCAATGAACCGACTGTGATGAATCGGGTACCCTTCTGGGTGACTTCAAGTTAAACTTCGGTCCCATGCTAGCGTGATAGCTCAGGAGCAAACACAAGTCGGATGACAAGTTGAAGCATGCTGAGCGACTTTGACGGCAACGTTTTCGGTCTTGATATTAGCGCTTGCGCCTCTCTGGCGATTTTTTGTTTTGGAATTTTGCTGGTCGCTTCTTTGGAGGCGACGAATAAGTGGTCCAAGTCTGTTGTCCTGATCGAGCAAGAGTTGGGTAGTCTTCTCTTCCATCTGCGCAGTGTGATTTAAGAACATCTCTTCTATTGTTTTCGTAATTAGTCTCGCCGTGAACACGGGGACGATAGAAAGACTATCAGTGTAGTCGGGAGACGATCTTGGCTATCAGGTATATTAGAAGTAGTAATTGCAGTGAGATTTTGGACATCGACACGTATATCCATATTCAAAATAGTAGTTTCATAGGACAAGGCTTCGTATTGAGATTTGGTTACCTTTTGGTTCTTTTTTCGTTGATGTTTTGGTTGTGTATCGATGCTATTTAGTAGGAATGTAGATCTCAGCGAGAATAGCCAAGGCTCAGTGTCGAATCTTTTCTTTGTCATTTTCGCCTTCCTCAGTGACATAAAAACCCATCTAAATTTTGTGTATATTCGATTTGGGTTCCCAATTTGATAGTAACCATGAAGTTCGGGCGAGAGTATCACCAACACCAGATTGCAGAATGGGCTGATGCGTATATGAACTACGGTGCTTTAAAGTAGTTGTGTAAGAGTTCTACAAGTACACTTGAAGGTGAGAGTCAGATCCAGAGACTCTTTGACTATTCCAATTACACGGCATTTAAAGAGGAAAATAAGAAACTATGCACGGTACTAATGTTCAAGTGTATCTAGAACTTAGTTTACGATACACAAATGTGATTGATTCAGTTGATAAATTCTATCATGAAAAATACACAATACTATTCTTGAAATTAATCTCCAGAAGTCGATCCCAGTATCCGTATCGTGATATTTTTCAGGATTTCACAGATGAGTATGATCTAAATGGGCTGGATCGTGTCGAGTTGCAGCACCTCAAAGCAGATCTTGTTGAAACATCAACAAGCTTTAATAAACTACGATGGTATGCCCGTGTTAATACATATGGTTTTCGGAAAATCTCTAGAAAGATTGAATCACTGGATAGATTTGGAAGCCCTCTTGCAGGAAGTTTTCCGAGCACTCTGGAAAAACACGAATTTGCATCTCAAATTGCATACTTGAAGATTTTGAAGACCCTGAATAAGGTTATCTCCCATATTACTCAGTCGTTGCAAACAGAACCCAAGGATCCACGCTCAGTCCAGCATATCTTTTGCAGTCGAATTGCACAGTTCAAATTACCCTCCTCTTCATTCTCCATCTTCAGCGCTGCCGAATACAGCGATACTCTAGAACTTGCAAAGTTAATCGACGAAGTCTGCAAGGACTCGAGTTACGAGCGTACCAGCTTTCTCCATACCCTCTTTGAACGTTCGGTTCCTTGCTCTTCCCTATCAGGTTGAGATTCTTATTTCGCGTGCCATATCACTAGACACAGTCGTAGTCATAGAGCATGGTCTTCGTAATATTATCACAAAGCTCGGCCGAGAAAAAGGGAAAAAAGAGAGCACAATAACGCCAAGTGACAAGAGTCTTTTATCTCTTGTGATTTATATACTTGACAAGCTGTTTATTAATAATCTTGATATTCTTTTCAAGCCGGATCATTTCAGGAGAATACCCCTTCGTTACGCATGCGGATTTGGCTTAGTGGAGCTATGCGAAATCATTTCGAAGTCCATGAGATTGTAGTACCAGTTGGATATGAAAAATATCAGAGCAGCCGTGTTTTCAACGGATCTAAATTCACATAGCCCTCTGTATCTCTCTATCGTAAAAGGTCATCTAGAGGTTACAAAAGTACTGCTTCACATTTGCGGTAACGATCACAATAATAACAGTACTGCACTCTCGTCATGTCTCAGAACAGCATTTAACGAGCTTTTACTGTTCGCTGTAAGATCCAATCTTACGGAAGCACTCATCTTGCTTCTAGATCTCGATATTGATATCAACTGCCAGGATGCAGTGGGTCAAACGCCTCCCTACCTTGCAGCTCTGCATGGCAACAAAACTATGATCGATATTATATTGTCCCACGCACCTCTCGTCAACAAACCGGAAGCAGTTAAGCATTGGACTCCACTCATCGTTGCAAGCATTCATGGGTTTCTTCCCATCACTGAAATTCTCATCAAGCATGGAGCCAATATTGCACACACCGACATCGTAGGCTGGACTGCGATTGATTACGCTAGCTACCAGGGCAACATTTCCCTTGCACAGATATTCTCTAAGACAACTAGAGACCTGTCCAAAGTTCAAGCTACAAAGATTCAACATGACTAAAGACTCGTTCAAACGAAAGATCCCTAGTCAGAGAACGTTCACGCCATCATCTGATTACAGATGAGAACCACATTGTGGTAAACCTGGGTTCTTTGGATACATCCGCTAGTGCGCCGGCAGTATGCTTGAGTCCACACTTATTCACAAGCCCATTTCTCATACATCCAGAGTCAATGTTCTCTCTTAAGATTTCCCTCGTAGACAAAGTCAGTCCAAATTACACCATTTCTTTGCCATTACTTGAAGATGCTAGTGAGATTACGTGGACTTTCGGCACAATTGATCAAGCTAATGTGAAATTATCCTTTGAAGTCTTCCAAAGCAATCCAGATATTCCAGAGGGTCAAGAATTGATTGGCCGGGGCATCTCCCTTTTAGATAGTAGTGGGCAGGCTCGAATAGCAAAACGAGAAAGTATTAGCAGAGCTTGCACGATACCTATTCTGTCGACAGCTACTTTGGAGTATATTGGAGCAGTTACTTTCAGCTTTATAGTATCGACACCGATCAGGTTACCAGAAACTCCACATATCGATACTGAAGCATTGTGGTTCGAGCATGGCCCCTCAAAGGTTGTTGGTCACAGGGGTATTTTGATTCAACGCCAATGATTTTTCTCTGCTGACGCTCACGCTCACAGGTTTGGGGCAAAATCATTTGCCAGCAACAAAGTTACAAATTGGAGAAAATATCATTCAGGTACAAGCTTGCGTTTTATTGCTGAGACATTTACTAAGACTATTTGGCAGTCGTTTACATGGCGATGGATCTTGGTGCCTCCTATGTCGAGGTAAGAATTTCCATTGAGTTGCAAAAGAATCATCTGCCGATAATACCTTACAGCTTGGTAAGCTTTCTCATCAGCTTGAATGGTTGTTTGCTCATTCTGTAGATGTACAAGTGACTAAAGACCATGTTCCTGTGGTTTACCACGATTTCCTGGTATCTGAGACCGGTATAGATGCTCTGATGCACACTCTCACATATAAACAGGTGAGCTTGACCTTTGTGAACGAATTCCATTGAAGAGTCTTAACAGTTAGCAACAATAGTTTATGCGAATCAGCTGCGAACAATCTTATCAACATCAGCATACTTTTTCCAATGATGCAAAGATAGAATATCGCAATAAGCCCATGGGTAGGACAGGCCGCAGTCGCAGCCGCTCCATGACAGCGGTTGACTACGTCCAAAATGAGGGTTTCATGAACAAAATCAAACACACTTTTGACTATCATTCCAGAGGTTTCAAAGGAAACATAAGGGGAAATTTTATCCACGAGTCCTTCATCAGTTTAGAAAAACTCCTAACAACCCTCCCATCAGAAGTTGGGTTAGATATTGAACTTAGCAAGCAACGCGCTTTCCACTGCATAATAATGTGGCTAAAATTAGTAGAATACCCCATGTTATTCGAAGCAACCAACGATTGGAATATGGATTCCTCTTTCATTGAGGCCAATTTCTTCGTGGATACAATCCTGCACTGTCTCGCAAAACATATATCCACCCGCCCTATTCTACTTTCCTGTTTCAGTCCTGAAATATGCATTTTGCTAGCTCTCAAACAATCGCGCTGGCCCATATTTTTTCTCACAGAGGCTGGCTGCTGGCCAACAACCGACATTCGTGCTACCAATCTGCAAGAGGGGATGAAGTTTGTAAAGAAGTGGGGTTTAACCGGCTTGGTTTTGAACAGCGAAGCTTTGATCCTTGCACCACAGTTGGTGGGATTTGTGAAAGGAAAAGGAATAGTATGTGCTGCCTATGGGCCATGGAACCAAGTGATTGAGGGCGTTACGGTGTGTTTTCCTTTCTTGATATATTGAATTGTGGAGGATTTACTGATTTGATCATGTATATACAGGCTAAAGCCGGGGTAGATGTTATTATTACAGATGATGTCTATAAAGCATCACAAATTATTAGGGCTCTTTCGATTGCCCGAATCCATCGTTTTCTGTTAAATAATCCGCTTTTTTTCCATACAACAGATTTTGTTTTTTCAGGAATCTGTCAAAATATTATTGGATTCTAATTTGCTTCGTATATTCTTCAATAAAATAATTTATAATTTCAATCTTGTATTGTATTGGATTAATCTCTTTCTGTATAAATATATCTCTCTCTGTCTTTCCTCCCCCTTTTATTCTTACACTCGCATTCAAATTCAAGAGCTTTATATACACAATTTCCCCTTCTACTCCTTATCTTATCTCCCTCTCCCCCCCTTATCTTATCTCCACTCCTTTTCTCAACCTCCAACCTCCAACCTTCAATCTATATTATATTACACTATATAAATACAATATCATTATATCATCATATCAAATCAAACTAATAAAATTCATCTAATCTTTAATTCCTTTTATCCCCTCTTTCCCCTCCTTCCCCTCCTCCTTCTCCTCCTTCTCCCCCTTTTCCCTTCTTTCCTCTTTTCCTTCCCCTCCTCCTTCTCCCCCTCCACTCTCCTCACACTCTTCACACTTACTCCTTAAATAAAATCAAATCATACTTCCTTATACACCCCCTCACACATCCCACCCCAAACTCACATCCTATAAAATCCATCTCATCTATTCACAATCACATCTCAAATCACATCTCAAATCACATCTCAAATCACATCTCAAATCACATCTCAAATCACATCTCAAATCACATCTCAAATCACATCTCAAATCACATCTTCCTCCTACAAAATCTACCAGATATTTCATAACAAAATTGATTCTTACATTTTTATATATTCCTATATATTCCTATAATCTATTTATTACCATCTATTCTATATCTAAATACTATCTTCTAATTTCCCTTTTTCCTTTTTCTTTACCCTCCCCTTCCTTTCCCTTCCATCCCCCCCTCCTCTCTCCTCCCCTTCCACCACCTTATATCCACCACCTTATACCCACCCCCTATCCCCCACCCCCATCCCCCATCCCCATAAACTACCCCCAACCTAAAAAAGCCCCCCATCTATCAATCTACATCATATCACTCAATCACTCAATCACTCAATCACTCAATCACTCAATCACTCAATCACTCAATCACTCAATCACTCAATCACTCAATCACTCAATCACTCAATCACTCAATCACTCAATCACTCAATCACTCAATCACTCAATCACTCAATCACTCAATCACTCAATCACTCAATCACTCAATCAAAACCAATCAATATCATTACTTTTAAATCCTTTCAAATTCCATCCCCATTTTCCCGTCCGAAACACCTATTATGGAAAATAACCCCAATTACATACAATTTACTTTTTTCCGAGGATCTTAGATATATGAAGCTTCCTCCATTCCTTTCTTCCTTCCTTCCTTTATGCATGTATGTATACATGAAATAACTAGGTAATATACTATAATGTAATGTACTGTGAATCAATAACCAATAACTACTAGGTAAATAAATAAGATAAATAAATATCCTTCATACATGTGTATACATACATGCAAGCTCGTACCCATCCGCCCAATCCATCCATTAAATACAACCACCACCAATCAATCAACCGCTGAACAATCCACCCACCCCTATCTCCAATCATCGTCCATTCCATCCCCTTCACCCCTTCCTCTACCCAGCAGTAGTCAAAACATAACTCGTAATAGCACTCATCCTCTCACTCGTCAACTTCAACCCAATCCTCAACAATTCCCTTGAAACCTCCTTATCCTTCTCTTGCAACAATTCCCAATCCGCCTTATCCATCAACCACGCCACACAATCTCTTTCTGCCACCACCGTCGCCGTACGATCCGTCTCGGAGAAAAATGGTAATTCTCCACATGTGGTTCCCGCGACTATACTTTCAAAGTAACGTCCTTGAGGTAATTCGTAATCGGCGCGTAGGATACCTTCTTCGAGAAGATAGAAACCTTTTGCTGGTTCGCCGCGACGGAAGAGTGTTGCTCCGGCGGGATATTCTTTACGAGTAAAGAAAGGGACGACGCGGAACCAAAAATCTTCATTCTTTTTGGTGAGACCTTGAAAGGTTTGGAGAATTAAGCGAAGGGGTTCTTTGAAATTAGAATATTTAATATCAGGTACGTTAGTTTCTTCCAAAGCATTAGTAGCCATTCGAAAAAGTTGACTACGTCTTGGAGAACCGAATTGAGTATCAAAAGAATGTGAGAATGATTTACCCCGGCTGTTTCGACTTGCGGGTACTTCTAATTGATTTGAAGTTGCATTTCGATTTGCTCGAGCTTGTTGACTAGCGTAAAGTGTTTTCAATAATTCGTTTTCGCAACTTTCCAATGCAGAATTCAAATCCTCGAATAATGTTACCTCATTACCATCTTCGATTACTTGACCTTGACCAAGACCAACTGATCTAAGATGACTACCTATAGGACCTTCAGAATCAATTCCACTAAGACATAAGGTAACGCCTTTCTTGCTGAAAATGCGGTTCAGTCGAAGAAACGCTTCTGCAGCGGAATAGTCAATTCCCGTCACATGATAAAGGTCGAATATCAAGAAACGGATGGGTCTTTCGGTGAATGCTTCATCCTCAACTAAAGCACGGATACGTTCTTCGACACTGACGATTGTACCAAAGAAAAGATATCCAGCCAACTTTGTAACGTGAATCTGTTGACCAACATCACGAAGGTAGCGGGATTGAGTAGCGTTTCTACGAACAGTGGATCCAGCTATCTCACCTGAGTAAGATGCCCTAACTGCAGGGATCCTAGAGGTTTGGACTACAAAGGATACGAAGGCCAAGCCAATGCCAATGAAGATTCCAGCAACGAAATCATAGACACCCATTGTGATCACGATTACGCATACCTAGATATTTTAGCTTTTATTCAAAAGGATATGTGAACATTTGACTGTGATAGGAATCGAAGAGGAATGTTATAATCTTAACTTACTGTCAAATACTCAAGGGACTTCAACTTCTTCCTTGGTACCCAAACAGCCTCAACCAAAAGTTCGAAACCAAGTACAAAGATGAGAGCCCCAACCATCATGACGGGTATGTACCCGATTAAAATGAGTCCATACATCAGGATACCGAAGGTAGCAGCAGCAAGTAAGATACCAGCCAAACGATTACCACCGGATCTCATGAAAAGTATCGAATTGGTATAAACCAAATAATTTTGAACACTCCCAGCAAATCCAGATAGCATATTTGAGACACCGTGTGCGATTAGTTCTCGATCCAAGTCAAGATGATCCTCTCCAACATTGATGGCCAATGCTGGAACATTGATAGGAACATGTAAAAGTCCAAAAAATGTTAATGCAAACATAGCAGGGACTGTTTCAATAATTGCGTCCCAACGTACAAGATGGAACTTGTACAAAGTCCAGAAATACCACCATGGCTCATTAGCTTCAGGTCCCTCAAAAATCCAACCCTTTTGGCGTAAGTTGGGTATTTCCAACTCATCCAATGAGAGGACGAAGAAGTAAAATACTGCTGGAATGACCATTATAACGGCGGATAAATAAAATTTCGAGGTAATTTTGGTTTGTGACCAGACAATAAATAGAGCTATGGCGAAAGGAATAGCCCATAGAGCAATGGTATCAGACTCAAACATCTTGTTCAGAGTGTTTAAGTCGTAATTTAAATTCCCATCCAGGCGTGCTGTAACCTCAAACCCAGTAGCAATGAGGAACCAACCAACACCACCAATACATCCTATGAGTATGTGTCTGGGAATGAAACCAACGATGTAACCAAAGCCACAGGTCCCCATTAGAAAGAATACGAGACCTGTCAAAATGGAACTAATCGCATATGACGTGATAGTTGTCGCGATGACGGCTTCGGGATTATCTTCGCCAACGACTTCCATTATCGTGAATGCCATTTTATGAAAAAATGGTACAACTTCTATCATTTCACTACCAATACCTCCTTTGAATGTACTCATACCGCATGAGAACACTAATTGCGAAATAATTGTGCTCACATAAAATATGGAAATTCCAGCAGCACCAAGTTTTTCGAAGATTGGCTGTCCTAGAGGGAATAAGATCTATATGAATAAATGTTAGCATGTAATAGGCATAACTAAAGCATAAAGTTTTGAGTTTACGGGGTCAATGGCTTGGGACGAGGCAATAAAAGGTAGAGGTAAAAGTCACAGAGAAAGTAAGCCCTGGGATTGGGGCTCACTTCATTGTTTCTTAAGTCTTGTATAATCGGTAATAAGTAGCAATTGAACGCACCATTCCGTATGATAACGCATCCAAGATATTGAGAAGCGTTCCTAAAAGTACTGATGGGAGAGATTGAACTGGTGCCATGACACAATTTTGCCATATTGCCTTTTTATCCCAGCGCTTGGGGTTAAAGGCAGTTTCGACAACGACAGTGCTTCGTTCTCTGGTCGATCTTAGGCCATTCCGTAGCTTTGGCCAACTTGGTACTTTTTTCGTATGTAAACTTTCGAGATCTTGATCCCCTCTGATCCAATCGGGGTGTGAATGCGAGGATGAAACCCTAGACAGTAAGGGTGTGCGTTCCGTCGAGTCCATCTTAACACCTTGCGAGGTAATTATGAGACGACCATTCCGCGAATTGGAATCGTCTTGATTATTTTCAATGGCTCCATAGTCTAATGCTCCATCTGTGTTCGGCGGTGATGTACTTGGAGGGGAAGTTCTGAGCATATTGGCTATAGCAGATGCGCTTTGTGGAAGGCTGCTCGAGGAGCGCTCCTCTGGAGTGACTGGCTCAGACACTTCTTCTATAGTTTCGTGACGTGAAGGTTCAGTTTCTCGATTCGATCTTGACTCTTCTTCACCTCCATCGAAGTATGATTCGAGGTGCATCTGCGTTGTACGTGGTCGGGTTGGGGAGGGAGGAGCTGCGGCTGGTGTGTCGGACAGGGCATATGATGCAAGCTCGGCCGTATCTTCTCTAACGCTGCGGGCATACTGTGCGCTGTCTACTGGTGCTGCGATGATGTCAGATGATATTCAATTGCGATATCTCATCTGAAGTATGAGGTGACACTTACCTGGGTCTCCACGATAGGAGAGATGAACAAAAGAACGTGTAGGTTGGTATTGGTGTGAAGTGCCGGAAATATTAGCAGTCGGATTTTGTTGGGTAGATTGACCTCGAAAGGAGCCGTGATTCAAATCGGATGGCATATTGGAGACGCCATCTTGCGTAGGAGAAGAGCGAGGGATGAGGCGGGGACTTGAGACGGAATCTCCACGACGCCGAGTTGGCCCTGAAGCCGGTGAGGGGAAAGACATTATTGACAATTTATTGCAGGCAAAAGGTAAAAAAGAAAAAGAGTATGTTGTGTGGTAAGCTACCTAGGTATCCAAATTTCCGTATCTGCCTCACGCTCGCAGAGCGCAGAGCGCAGAAGCAAGGTCTACGGGAAAGATATTGTAATGATGCAAATTGAAATTGACGAATAAAAATGAATTGTGGAAAAGTTTAGAAAGTCTACTTTGTAGATAAGATCTTGTTACTAGTTTCCCTTAGTTCCAAGTAGTTTGATGGCTCAACCCTAGGAATTTCCCTGTAGTCTGAATACTTAGTAGTAGGTGGAGATACTAGGTAGATATCAGATTGATTGTTTTACATGTATGGACTTTTGAACTTTTGAACTTTTGAACTTTTGAACTTTTGAACTTTTGAACTTTTGGATTTGAAAATACAATACAATTAATTAAAATCAAATAAAAAAAAATCAAATAAAATCAAATAAAATAAAATAAAAATATGGGGAAGTACAAATATGTTGCAATATGTAGAAAGTTCTAGCCTAGAAGAAAATGGTATCAAAGAAAAAAAGTGTGTAGGTATCTCCGTACGTTTGCGTTTGCGTTTGCGTTTGCGTGCTCCGTAACAAGAATTTCATATTCACTAGGGGAATAAGCTTTTCCTGGGATGCATCATAGTTTGCATAAGCCAAATTTAATATCCTTGAAAGTATCTCCACTTATACTTTGACAGTACATATGATGGAATCGGGATGCAGCCACAGTTTACTGGATGCAGGAGGAATCACTTGGAGTAGTGAGAACCCCTAGTTGGCTAGAAGAGAGTCTCGATCATACCTCATACCTTGTCGGTTGGATGAAAATTATTTTTATGGTTCATACATATCTAGCAACTCCGTAGATTCAAAATGGGAAAAAAGGTGGGGCACGTCATTTTTCCCCACCGGAAAATTCTGCCTTTTTGTCTTTGGCAACCACTTTAAATCTCAAGGATCCTAAATTCGGTATGCGATTTGCTCCAATACTTTTACATGTTGTATCCATTATACATCATTCGGATTTCGGAATTGGGAATTTGTGTTACTGTATGATTTGTATTGGTAGATGAAATGTTTTTTATCTCTATAGATTTATATTGATCATCTTGGTTATCATTTTTATTATCAAATATTTATTAATTAATTGGAATCTTCAAACCAGATTTTAATCAACATTTTGTATTTCCTACTTCCTACCAAAAAAACTTCATTTGCATGTGTTGTGAAAAACCGTTGCAAACGATCCTCTTTTTTGCGCCACAGCCATAGCCAAGACTTTGCCATGCTAATTTGTTTCACCGTTACTCCATTACACCGCACTACCTACATCAATGATGGGAATCTTTCCTCACCAATTGAACTGCTATACTACTCAAAAGTGACTAAAAGGACTCGTTAGGATTTATGATATCTAGCTATGTTTGGTCATGAATTGAGATGTCACTTCTCAAGTGATTGATACTTCAATTCTAAATGATCAAAACAAACTCCCGAAGAAGTGGCCTTGTACAATAGAAGCAGTACTCCAATGTGAAATACCGCTTTCGTAACCAATTCTTAGGTAAAGCCAAGGTACAGAATGATTACCTGGAGACCGTCAACCTCAATCGATGCATGCCGGCTAATAAATCTACAGCGCAGAAGCAAATTGTACGACCCATGAGAAGTTTTCCCCTCAGCAGCCACCATAGAAGCTTTCATCGTATCCAATAGGATCTTCCCAATTCAACTCGAGGTATTTTCAGTCCATCTAGAATACGATCATTCAAAGGATCTCCTGGTACCTTTACACAAGACCCTTTCGTTTAAATGTACCCCGCACCGGAGCTTGGTTACCGAAAAGTTTGTTGTATCTCACCTGATACTATACAATAATACTTCCACTCTTCGTGTGGTATTTGTATCGTAATAGAAATAACAAAATGTCTTCGTGTAAACTGCACAGTCCTCGTCGCCTTCTCTTACTCCTATTCACCATTTTAGCTCCGAATGAGAATGGAGGACCCCACTAACCCACAAATCTCCGGCACCGGCCGCATAGGGTCTTTCTCCTCAATAGGCTAGGTTTGGTGAGAGCCGTGTTGTTCCCTGGGTGGAGAGAGCGCTCTACTCTAGTCTTTAATTGACGTCCGCTCCGTTCACCCTCCGCAAATGTTTTATGGGCTTCTCTCATCCATTTGTTCGATGAATTCAATAGACCTCGCCGTGTGATGTATTGGCTTCACAGTTGTGTGGTTGAAGCTCCTGTTTAGCTGAGCTTTTGAAGGTATCCTTGAGCGATCAAGCGTTCGACGTCACCTTGGCGAACATAAAATTGCGAATTCTTGGTAAGGTTGATGGTACTGCATTGTAATCAAGTCAGTCAACGTCCATATGATTGGTGTGTATCACCTACCCATATTCTGTCTGAATTTCTCCAGCATCCTTGAGGACCCGAACGTCGATGAACAAATCCCTGGGAGGTTCGAGACTTCCAGTAAGATCAATATCAGTCCAATGTCCTTTAAACGCGGCGAGTAAATCGCTATATTGCCTCACGTATTCCTCCTCCTCGGGGCTTAGACTACTAGTATTCCCCTCGCCACTTCCCAAATCAGCGCCTCCGTTCTGTCCCTCATTTGTAACTCGATGTTGTTGTACAGCTAGATCCAAAACGTCACTACCGTTCCAAACCATTTCTTCAAGCTTGTCTGTTCGTGTACGATGGTAGGCAAGGAGACATCGTTTGTTCCTTCGCATACACAAATGGTCAACGAGGAGAGTGCATGCTGTCGCAGGGTCGGCAGATGGGTCGAAGGGGCCACCGATTGATTGTAGAATATTTGAGGCATCTTTATCTAAGTCTCTAACTTCTCTAGTGACTGCGCGGACCATTTCTGTCTGGTATGGAGGAAGGTGTTCGAGTTTTTGAGTTCTTTTAGCATGTTGAACCTGGATATTATTAGTTAGAGGAATTATTGATAGGCGATAGTAGGCTCACCAATTTATTCCCTATGTCTCCGTACATTTTCAATTATGTACCTTATGTATTTAAGTATCGCCCTGGAGTCATTTAGTTATTCTGTTTTTGAAGTAGTGTAGAGCAAAGAAACATATCCAAAAGTCGCGGCACGAAAAAAGTGGGTCATGATATCTAAAATTAGTTCCACATTGCGTTCCGATATTAAAACTAATGTTCTTGACTTCACTTCACTGCACTCATTTAAACCTTCTAACCTTTTTCAATTATAATCTTCATGTCCGTACTATCAGGTAAATGATTTACAACAAAGGACTCAATTCTGCCAATGAGCAGTTTTTATTTGGAAATTTATTCATGTCTGGCCATTTTAAGAAGGTACATCAATCACAATAGGGCGATGGGATTGGAACGGAAACTTGCATGACAATGTCTTTGTTAAAGCTCGTTAGCCCTCCTTATTAAACAAACCCCTTGTCTATATATCCTCAATCATATACAATACAGCAAGATATGGTCAATAACCAGATTGCTTCGTGAAAGTTTCACGGAAGGATTTATGAATAGGACATTCCTGATACCAGCTCTAAATATATGTGGCTGGATATGAGGCAAAACGTCCATCCCTATCTACATCATGGGCAGATTTATGTTCGCAAAAATCGCCGAACTTTTCCATACACAAGGAAACCGTCAGACTGTCGAACCATACGCCAACGCCACGAGAAATGCACATAACGAGACCTCCTTCTCCATACCAAATGCATCTCAGAAAACATGTACACGAGCAACCCGCCCAAACTCCATCAACATTCGATCATTTTATTCCTCTCCGGCTCCCATCCAGTTGTCGAATTCTCGGCCACTATCTAGTGTTTCAATCTGCCACCCTTCTTGGTGTCCTCGCAAGACATCCATGTGTTGATCATGGATCTGTCCTTTGTCTACATGCTGTTCGGGGAGATACTGAAGAGCAGGATCCATTTCTCTATCATTCATTCCGTAACCAGCATGCCATGCTTGTTCAGCGTCATGATTACTACCAAAATATACCCCATCAGGATGGGATTCATGGTAGTTGGTATTGTCGTATTGGCCATGGTCTTGAGTCATCAAAGAAGGATCTATCCTGAAATCCGGCGCAGGTGAGGGTGTATAGTGTGGTTGTGGGTGCATTATATCGAATTCATGTCCTCCTGGAATACTGACTTGGTACGAATGAACTCCCGGAGCTGGGGTCTTCTTGATGATGACATCTTCAACACCGGCTACTAAGGGGTTACTGTGAATGGTCTGTTGATAGTACTCTCCAGGTTGCATGCTTGCTTGATTGTACTGAGCAGGAGGTTGCTTTCCTGGATTCGCAACTTGGTACGAGGATTTGTTATAATTGCCGTAGTTCGGCTCCATAGAATGTTCGCGTGAAGAGTAGTGGTATGCGGATCTTGTCGAAGGATACATAACAGGTTGTTGCTGCATGGGTCGTGGTGGATTTCGAAGGTTCCGTCTCTTCTTTGACTGACCTCCTCCTTGCCAATCGAAGTCAGTCAAGTCAGAATCGTCAGAAGCGATATCTTCGGACATCTTCCTTTTGGAGGCTTTGCCAGCGCCGGGTTTCGTTGGAGAAAATTTGTATCCCGGGTGCGCGTTTTGGTGATTAATTCGCTCAATCCTGGCCCATTCACTAAACTGCTCTTTTACAGCATCGGGTTCCAACGGCCAACTATCACCACAGACTTGGGATACAACTTGATGATTATTTTGTAAACACCAATCCTTCGTTCGGTTTTGATATGCTTTGCGATAAAGCATGAAGGAATTCATTGGTCTCTTCACTTTCCCTGGAATCTTGCCATCGTCTACTTCCCTTCGTCGTTCCTCGGCCGACCTATTCACGTATGTCTCGATATCTGCGACTGGAACGTGTTTCCAATCTTTGGTAAGCTCGCTCAATGGCTTATCCAGCTTAGCCACCTTCTTCTCGGCCTTCACCTTCTCTTTCTTAGCCTTCTTCATTTTCGGCGATTTCTCTGCGCGATGACGTCCTTCAGGCATAGGCCTCAACGTTTGTTGTCCACCTCTTTGAATCGTAAGACCACTTCTCGTTCTTATCATATCTTGGGATGAAGGAGTTGGTGAACTGGCCGGAGTACTGTATTGGTCCTGATACATGGGTGTCTGAAAATCATGATACTCCTAATCAACTATTAGCTTAGGAGAAGTGGGCACGCCTTGTTCAGTAACTCACGTATTGGATCCCTAATCCGGAGTCTTGATGTTGATGCTGGTATGGATAGCTAGTCTGCTGTGGCCGGGTGCGTACGAATTGATCTTCGTGCGAAAGGGGCGAATCGTAATGTGCCTGCATATGTATGCCTTCATCCTGCTCGTACTTTGGTTGCGGATAAGACGTGTTCGCATTATGTGCCACTAAGTGATGAAGATCATGTTGAAACATTTCGCTACTTCTTGATGGCGGTGGTGATACCGTCATGTTGATCGCTGGTATGGAAAGCTTCAGAAGTTCGGTGAAAGAAGGAAGTCGACTATTGAAGATATTGGTCACTGGCTTATAAGTGGCTTTCTACCAGTGTAGAATATTCACCAACCAGATGATTAGCCACAAGAGGCTGTAATAATTGAATGAACTCTCGTCCAATCTATTGCGACAATACTGTTGAATTGTTGGAGCCTCGCTTTCACCTTGTGTCCTTTGCTGTGTGGTGAGATATATGGATTACTTGCTGTCACTTTTGCTATTGTTGATGAATGTCTTCTGAACCTCGGCCAGAGAAGGATTGTAAGAAGCAAATGAGACCAAATAGATGTTCCTCTTCAAAGTTCTGGAAATTCCAAAGAAGTTCTTTGGAGAGTAAATGGCTCATCTGAAGTCCCAAAATTAGGTTGAGGTCTGAGAAAATGATTCAAGTGGGATCATTTCCCTTTTCTCTCAGGACCGTGCAGTATCAGAAAGTTTGGGATGAACCTGTGGCTTCCTGCAGGCCACGCCGTCTTTCCTTCGGAGGCTTATGTTCTGGAACCGTGGTGTCAAGCAAATTAGATGCAAGTGTCCAGTGATGAGTACCCCTGATAGTGATGCAGAGGCTCTAAGGTTGCAATAGTGTCAAGAAATAATTTTCTTTGTCTTCTGCTGCAGTTGTGGTGAGTTGTTGTTGAAGGAAAGCAATAACTTTCGTGCTCTATGCCACGATATTCCAGCCGTGTAAGAGCCTTTGTTTTAGAAAATAAATTAAAAGAAAGGATTTGGGCAGGTCTTTATGTATTCGAGAGATGGGTTGTGATGAAAGCTAATGTATGAATTGGGCAAAGAACCGTTTTCAGCCAATCACTGTTTTCGACCAATTCAAAGTCACATCACATAAGCGCATCTACAAACCTTCCAGAAGCGCGCCTATTCCCCATACGAATTGCATGCAATTGTCAAATTGCTATTTCTTCAGTCCTTTGAAAGTGGAAAAAGGCATTCAAAAGATGATTACCTTATTTGTCTCAGAAATCTATATGAAGTTGTATATCTCTATGTAACCTTATATTATTTACTACCCAACAGAACATCAATTAAATCACAATACTACATTATGGAAAAAACAGAGATCTCTTTTGTCGAGGCTAAATGCAAACAAGCCCAGGATACAATTTTGTTTTACGAACCATGGTAAGTGCACTTCCCCACCAGTTCGTGCATGCAAGAGCAGAGGGTTCGCAGCTTGAAGGGTACATTCATTGAGTGGCAAGGAAAGTCTGTATTGCATATTAGGTCTCTCTGGTCTCTGTAGATTTCTAATACGCTAGGTATCCATAAATCGGCAAGTTGCGAGGAATGTTGAGAACCAGCTGTGGTTACACAAGATTACTGTTTTGGGATAACTGGAATGTGTATTTTGGTCTAGCCTCTTTTGAAATACCGTTCTTCGGGAGGTGCCACATTAGTCTAGAGGTTGTTGAATGCATATCTTGCTTACTATGAGCATTTCGAGATTGGGCGTGACTTTTTGAGCATGCAAATGCTGGGGTAAATGGACTGGATTATGCATAGGATATGGTAGGTTGGTTTTGATGATGTGGATGAAGTAGAGTAAAGTAAGGTAGCATGCCATAAAGCATTTATTGGGTGTTCATATCAATCTAGGTTACATATAGATAGTGTGGCGTCAACTTTACGGGCATCTGCATTAGTTCCATTAGTTCTATTTGTTTGGTATATGAGCTAGGGGGAGTGGGGCTGGAACACTTCCACTCCCTCCCGGTTGCTTGGGTAGCGGATGGATATAAGTTATTTTTGTTTAGTTTTTCGTGAGAAGTGAGGAATGGATGGATTATTATTATTATTATTATTATTATTGAAGAGGTGATGGATGGAAGGTCTCTTGGGAATGTGATTTGGTTTCTTTGGCTCCTTTGCTGGGAAATCAAACTTTTTTTGATTGTGTGAATGGATGGATGAATGGCCTTTCTTCAATTGAATTTAATTTATTTCAGCTCTTTGGAAATTGATTTCATTCCTTTTTATTCATCTTTTTTTCATTCAATCAATCAATCAAATCACAGAAATAACCTCTGTGAATTCTCCTTCTCCTTCTTCTTACTCTTACTCTTTTCCTTATCCTCATCGCAGCACATTAATGAATTTTTGAGTTTTTGATAATAACTGCAAATATAGGGTAGGTATGTATGTAGGTACACTGGTGGTAGGTAGGTACGTGCTCCCTTTTCTGTTTTAACCTTATAATTACATCCCTACGAAAATTTGCATTCATGCCCAATCTTCTTTACGTATGTGTTTGGAGTTTGGAATTTGGATTGGGGATTGGGGATTGGGGATTGGGGATTTGGGATTTTGGTATTGGTAGGTAGGTAGGTAGGGGGGTGCTAGGTAGGTAGATGAAGAAGAAAAGGGAAAATAAATTGCGAGGTTCTTCCTGGGAGGGAGGATGCGGACTCACCGTCTTTCGGGGAGGAGGGTTGTCGAACTTGTATGGACGTCCGATAATTCCCGATTGCAGAGTTGAGTTGAGTGTCTGTTGGAAGTTGGAGATTGGAAAGAGGGTGTTTAGTTGAGGGGTGTTCTCTGGCGAATGAGGTGGCAGACAGCGATACATCGATCATCGATTCGATTCGAAACGGCATATGCCAAATGCTCGATTACCAATTACTTGCGCGATAGATGGAAAATGAAATATCATCACCTCGTCTCGCCTCACTTCTCCTCATCGAAGAAGGAAAACAGAAAGAGAGTAGAGGATCTGCTGATGAGAAGAGAATATTAGGGGAAAATGGACAAGGCTGGATTTAGAAGAATTTCACTATTCACAGATATCACGCCATTTTTACATACGATGTTAGCACAGTATTGCACTAGTGAACTCTCGCATTTGTTTGGGATAAAGAAATTCGATGTGCCAAGAGGGGTGTGAGAGAGAAGGGGAAGAGGGGAGGGAAAGAGAAGAGGGGAAGAGATGAGGGATGAGGGGAACGGAATGTGATATGATACAAGATGAAATGGTATGGGGACCAGATTTGTGTGAAGTGTTGATGGATGGGATGGGGGGTGGATATCGAGATGATGGAAGTTATGTATACCGTAGGAGGGATGAGAAGGGAAGAGGATATCGTGGGGAAGTGGTGAGAGCTCTACGGGGTACGAACCACGAACTAAAGAACTACGGAAACCAACACCTCAATATCTTGATTTCATTCCGCTACCACATGTATACGAATACGCCTAAGGCCATCTATGTACGATGTAGTCGCCGTGTCGTTTATCTTAAATCTCATATCACACGAGAAATTGAATTTCTGGAAGAGTAGCACGTAGGATGGATGAGTGGCGGATGACTTCCGAGAGAACAAAGAAAGAGAGGAGATGAGGGAATTTCTAGTCGCCGAGCTAGAAAATATATAAATGGTTTGAGTACTTTCGAGTTTTCGAGTACCGTATTCGCGGAATCTTTGGATTGGAAATTCGAACGCTAGGATGGGGTTTAGAAGGGGGAATGAGGGATGGGGCGAGAGAAGTAGGTGATTGGTTACTGATACTTCGATGAGATGAGATGAGTTGGGATGTAGATGGATGAAAATGGATGAGTTGGGATGTAGATGGATGAAAATGGATGGAAATGAGATGGAAGATGTATCTACCCCTTCCTGATTTGATAATGAGTGATCGAGGGAATTACCGATGACATTCATCTATATTCATCTATATATCTACTTATTAGTGCAAGTTTGAACGTTAGTGTGGAATGCGAAGTGTTCTAGCGTCAGGAACCGAGGCTGTTAGTGATGTTTGAGGTTAGAGTGAGGTTAGGTGGAAGAAGGACAAAGGAGATGTGAGTGGTCAGTGGTTAGAGGTTAGAAATGAGGAGGATGCTGGTGGAAGTTACCGTTGGGCTAGTTTTGAAGTATACGAGATAGGACGGGTTCGGTCTGTTTGGGAAGGGACGAGGATGCGGAGGGAATTTTCTTTGAGGGGAGATGTGAGTGAGGTTGGGGAGACTGGGTTGGGTTAGGCTGGATTAGGTTGCGAAATGCAAACTGCGAACTGCGCATGAAGTAACGACACCAGTATCCGGGTGGGAGGGGCGAGAGATGAGGTATGATTGGTAAGGAGGCGTTAAGTAAAAGTGAGTGGGAGGCAACAATAATAGAATTAATGGGACATGATTGGCAGGAGAGGAAATGGAGGCAAAGATAGCCAGACTCATACGGCGCATTAAGATACAAGTTCATAAACTCGCGCTGAGATTCAGACATGCAACAAAAGTTTTCGAGAACTCCCTGTTCTTTGTTCTGGAGGAGGGGATCAACCAATCATGTCGTTTGTTGGCGATAAGTCACTTGATCATGATGTGATTGGGACAAAGAATTTAAACTGCTTGTTGGTGAGCTGGAGAAGATTCGGAGGAAGCGAATTTAGAATCTGGATGGTGTGGTAGGGTAGGCAGACGTGGTAAAAGGACTTGGTAGGCAGATGGGCGATATGATCGAAGCTTAGAAACTACCTGGAACATGTGGTGGGTATTGCCGCCTGGCTACCTAGCGGCTTATTAGTCCGTGCAGAAATCGACGGTTCCGCGCACCAATGTGGTGGTTTTTCGAGTTAGATTTTCGAATTGGGTACTTTGATGCTCATCTCACGTGTGCTTGTAACACGAGGTTTCTAGCGAAGCCCCTTTGTATTTGTGTTACGGATGCTTTGGTGGGGAGATGTGGAATTTTTGAATTGTACTCGGTATGTACGCTGTTCTTTTTTTCAGCCAGTAATTTTGGGGGTCTGATTGATTATTTGCGCTATCATACATATATTGAGGACTTATCAGACTATAAGATAGTATCTAGTAGGTAAAATTACATCCACCACCCGCCGACTTCTCCTGATGGTTAGTATACAAAAAGCACTGAACCGCATTCCCTCCTATCCATACCCGAGCCACGGTTACCACCAAAACTATCAGCTCCAATGTTCTAACATCCAAACCCCATCCAATAAAACCTCTCAATTTCCTATTGAAGCCCATATCTGGAAATTATACCAAAACCCCCTTTGTCAAACCCAGCATCTACGAATAATAAACCATGCATCGAAAAGATCCTTTGTTGGGCTTCTCAACACTGCTTGAGAATATCCCAATTGAATATTTGTACTTGGCATACTTGATGCACTTGGCTTACATCACGACATCGATTCATAAAATTATTGCTGGTGTGAGATTTTGAAGATATTTTGTATCTAGGATTGTTATTGAACGAACGAGTAGTTGGACTGCGGTCCTCAGGAATTTTCCACTTCCTAAACACTATTCCCGAAATTTGAGAAAGGGAGAGAGAGAACAAGAGAAATAGTTCAAGCCCAAGCGCAGAAGATATATCAAAATGCCACTGCCACTCAGCCCACGTAGTCCTGCCGGCTACGAAGAATTGCGCGCAGGGAAAGATGAAGTGGATACCCAGAACAACAAACATGCAGCTATAACAAGAGAAAGTATTCGAACCCCATTACGAAATAAAGGATGGGTACAGATACTTATCGTGATGTTTTTATCCCTGATGTCTTTTGGGGTTGGAGCTGCTGTTGGACGGAGGTATCCGAGGATGGAGAGGAAATTGGGGTTATTAGGTACGTTATAATTGAGTAGGGTTTTGGCATGAGAACTTGGGGATTGGATGGCGCGTGCGGTGACGTATGATGTGCTATTTTGGTGTTAGGTTGAGCATAGAGATGGTAGTGGATTGGGTATTGGATATTGGCTGATAAGTGCGAAATACAGTACCTCCTGGATCAACAAAAGAAACTTGGTATCCTAATACCACATTCTCGATGAAACCGACGCCGGAGTCGGAAGCTGCTTGGGGATCTTTAATGCCGGGTTAGTATTTATATACATCCATATAAGTATTCTTTTTGGTCAAACTGACAATTTGTAGTGGGTAGAGGATTCATCTATCGACCTGAGATAGCACCAATTGTAAAGAGTGTCTCAGTATTCCATCAACTGCACTGTCTGGTACTTCCCCCTTTCCTTTAATACCTCACCTATCTCCCTTCCTCGTTTTCTAATCCCCAATCTTGCAACACCATTAACACTTTCCCCAGCACGGTCTCCGCACCTCTTACTACGACCTGCACTACCAAATCGCGCGCGCAGCCGGTGCACCCCCAGATCCATACCTCGAGCAAAAAGCCGCTCATACACATATTGAAACCGCGCATCAAAAGCATTGTTTCGACTATTTACGTCGTGCGATAATGTGTGCCGCGGATACGAATCTGGAATATGTTGATCCGGTGACGGATGATACGACGGGATGGGGGAGTGAGAGGGTTTGTAGGAGTTTTGAGGATGTGAAGGGGTGGGCAGAGAAGTGGGCTAATGGGACGGGTGAGGGAATTGCTTAGGTGCAGGTTGAGGGGGGGAGGCCATGGAATGATGAAGAAGGGGAAATATGAGACAAAACCCTGCAGGGCTTTTGTATTTTACGGGGTATCACTAGATGATAGGCATCACAAGATTCTAAAAGAGGTCGAGCACGATTTGTGACTGACAATTGTGTTCTCTATAAAAAAGAAAACATTACTGGAATCAGAGGACGAACATGAGAGGTAATATATGAATAGAGTCTCCAGAGACTAAACTAGTCGTGAATTTGCTTTTGTTGTCAATCTTAAATCATCGGGAACACTCATCACCAAACTAACAAGAACATTGGTAAACCACGTTGCGAAGCCTCAGAAAACCGCTTCTAAATCAGTTGAGAATTGAACTTGTTCTTATCCATCTTTGCGAACTGTGACCTCAAATACTGGGCAGACACTATGGATTAAACAAATGCGCTTACCTAGTAAAATCCAACAAGAATTAAGGCGACAAATACAAAACCTTTCGGGAACACATCGCATCTCGTTACCGCTTGCGCCCCTGCGATATACAGGGCAATATGTAGTGTAACCTTACCATTCAAATATGATTATATCATCCTATTATGCATATGCATGATTGAGCCATGGATAAACCAACAAGTACCAACTGCTGAGCCACAACCTCGCATGAAGCACCCCACCTTCCAAGTACGATAATCGTTCTTAAGCCGTGGGTTCCTACCTGCGAACTCAAGTACCTCCAATTTCAAGAGACCTCTAATTCTGCAAATTCATACGCAATATGGCTGAATCCAAACCAGATCTCGTGATTCCCTTAATCATTGACGGGAAAGAAGAGAATGGCAGCAGTACATTCGATGTCGTGAGCGCAACAACTGGTAAAGTCTGCTGGAGAGCAGCATCAGCAAGCTCTGAAGATGCAATTCGAGCTGTCGAAATTGCAAAGAAAGCTTTTCCTTCCTGGTCCAAGGTTAAACCTTTGGAGAAGCAGAAACTACTCTTTAAAGCGGTGGATCTCTTGGAGAGTCGGATAATAGAATATGGAAATATCATGTAAATAGAAGTGGGCGGAGCGGTAGGGCCTGTCTAAGGATGGATTCTTCCTACTGCTGTGTCAATCCTGCGAGATATTGCAAGTCACATTCCCTTGGTGACTAGTAGTGTTCCTACAGTTGCAGGTGATGGACAGAGCGCTATGATCTGGAAAGAACCATATGGAGTGATATTAGGAATTGCACCTTTGTAAGTTTTTCCGACGTCGATCGACATTTTCACAGCTAATCCGACTCAAAAGCAATGCCCCGTTTGCATTAGGCATGCGCGCGGCAGCCACCGCGATTGCAACGGGAAACACAACAGTGCTCAAAGGCTCCGAATTGACACCAAGATGTTATTGGGCACTAGGAAAAGTATTCCACGATGCGGGTCTGCCAGCAGGTGTTCTAAACATTATTTATGCCAAATCAAACCACGGTGCAACGGTCACAAACGCCGTAATAAGACATCCAGCAGTGAGGAAGATAAATTTTACAGGAAGCACAGAAGTAGGCAGCAATATCGCTCGTACTTGCGGAGAGAACCTCAAACCATGTTTGATAGAGCTTGGGGGAAAGAACAGTGCGATCGTATGTGCCGATGCTGATTTACAAAAAGCTGCCATGGAATGTTATTCTCGGAGGTGTTTTGCATTCTGGTCAGATTTGCATGTCGACAGATCGAATAATAATTCACGCCGATATAGCAGACAAATTCTTGGAGATTTTGAAAGCAACTTTTTCTGCTATCGCATCATCGGCACCTGATCCACCACTTGTTGTTAACGATGCCGCAAAAGCTCGATTGCAGGGGATGGTCTCAAAAGCTTTATCAGAAGGAGCTTCCAGTCTTCTTGGAGGTACTGAGCAGTTACAGCCAAAGGAAACTAATGGATCATCTCCAGTAATTTTCACGCCCATGATCATTGGAGATATAAAAGAAGACATGCCATTATGGCGTGATGAAAACTTCGGGCCTGTGGTAGCATACAGAATCGCCAAGTCTGATGAAGAAGCTATAGAAATGGCAAATAATACTGAGTATGGGCTATCAGCAGCCGTGTTTACTCAAGATTTGCGAAAAGGTTTTGCCATCGCAAAGCAATTAGAGTCTGGGTGAGTTTTTCCAAGGAACTCACACTTGTGAGAATATTGCTAATGATATCAATTATAGGGCTGTTCACATCAATAGTATGAGTGTTCGAGATGAGCCTGCTTTGCCAATAGGAGGTGTGAAAAAGAGTGGTTGGGGTAGATTCAATACCGTCCTTGGGATGGAGGAGTTTTTAATTGCAAAATCAGTGACTTGGGATGATTGAGGCCGCTAGATATATGAGAGAATAGTGGTGTAATTGAATACTCAAGCTGACTTGGAATGGAATTATGTCACATGAGTATTATTGATTGATTGATATTGATTTCTTGGGTGTAAGGTTAACTTAAGTCGCCGCCTTTGTCCAAATTCTGCCATCATGTACCACAAGTTCCACAATGATTCCAATCTAGACCACCACTAACGTAAAATCGGTAGAGGGAGTATAAGAACTTTCGTCATGATATAATAAATACGTATTCATGATATTCATTCATATTTGGCAGAACCACGCCTTCGCTGCCCCTCCGGAAGTCCCTCTGGGAGCCCAGCCGTGGAGGCAGACTATGATTGCTTGAGGATCGAAGGAGAGTGTGTGAATATGGTTTCAGTAGGTACGCATCGTGGAATTCAACCTCTCTTTCATAGTGGGGACACTTTCGCAACATGGGCGGGATATGGACTCAGAAGCCTTCATAATGGAATGTCTAACAAACTCTAAGGAAGCATCTCTGAATCCTCGGCTCCTCTCATCTGTATCAGACCTCCACCAACAGTTAGTTGTATGTGGTAATTCCAAATTCGGGTACCGATCATCAATTCGAGTGAATATCGCGATCACCGGAGGGCTGGCCCCTCTCAAGTCGTTTGAGGATACATCTTAAGGATTTTCGAGGTATTCTCAGTGGAATCTTTCGGAAAGAGTCCTCAAATCATCCCTGCGTATCAACAAGTCTTTCGATCACTCTTATCAGGAATCGCTTCGAGTATTCGTGCCTTTCAATCCAACTTCATTCCAACACATTTCTCGCCGCATCTTACCTTGCAAGTGATGATAAGCAAATCTTACAGCTGTATATTGAAAGACGTAATATTATTGCAACCTTTCTCGTTAGGAAATGTTCCAACGGTTGGAATTTTTGACTTGAAAAAATTGCGAAGCCAAAGTTCAATGGCCATGCCTTTGTTCGAAAATCAATTGATGCTGTCTACACTTTGATCAGCCACTTTATGCATAGATAACACTGAATTTAGCTGTGCTCAAAATTTCCCCATCTCCTTGAATTTCTCGCTGTACTAGCAGAACTTTGCCATTCCGAGATGGCCGTTCCATCGGACAAACAAATGAAGGGTCACCGACCTGGAGACCGGCTCTGTTCAAGAAGACATATCAGGGGAAGAGAAATCGACGACTCGGGAGAGCTCTGTGGATAAAAAGTCGATTTGTAGAGTCTAGAGATCACATATATCAAGGGATGGAGATTCCATCCTGTAAGTCTCGCGCAAGTGATATGACAGCCTCAGAAAGGAAAGAGCCTTTACTAATCATCGATAAAATGTAATATAGGATGATGTTGAGTGTGGTTTTTGTGAATATGGAAGTCTCCATTGTAAGCACATCACTTGTGACTATGAGCAACGAGTTTCACGGTTTCAATGAATCTACTTGGGTTATCACGGCATATCTCGCTACCTGCACAGGTAATTAATTATTCTTTTGATCTTTAACTTTCTTATGATGTCGGTCTCATCTTGATTATCGAGATCAAGTCGGACAACAAATTGGGGGGGGGGGGGAACTCCAATTCAAGAATTCGTGGATAACACCTTAACCTACAAGATTCCTAATTATTTGAGGATGACTCAGTGATGTCTTTGGTCGAAAATAAACATATGTTGCGACAAACTTCATATTCCTTGCCTTTTCGGTTGGTTGTGGTGCTGCTCAATCCATGCTACAACTGTAAGTCTTCACATATTCCACCCTTCAAAGATTACATGCATCCAATTATCCTATCTTTCATATGTAGGATCATTTGTCGTGCCTTTCAAGGTTTCGGAGCCTCTGGCGCTTTCTAAGTCTCCTTAACGATCTTCTATGAATTCATTCCCCCGCCAAAGTATCCGTTAGATAGTAGTTTTATATCAATTGACCATATCCGGTTTGCTTTGGATGGGATTTGTCGTATGAGAGTGGTTTGTAGGAAGCAGCAAGGGCGTTCAAGAACCTATGTTCCCCCGGGTTTTACTAGATAATCGCATGTGGATGGGATTAGCTTTGTAAGTTATGCAGATGATCAACTTGCGATTCCGAAATGGACGTCGGCGGCACGTGAGACCCAGTGACTGACAATTATTCAATTGTCAAGGACATCCTTCCTCGTCGGTATTCCATCTCAAATCATCACCATTGAGATCCCTCAAAAAGCACAGGCTGTATACGGAGATTCCCCGCGGCAAGCCGGATATCGATTAATAGCACACACCCTCGCTGTGCCCGTTGGTAGCATCGTTGCAAACACAATCATCGGCAAAACCAAAATGCCTCCTATCTATCTCCTATTCTGCGGTACAGCTATACAAGTGCTCGGCGTCGGATTGTTACTCACGATTCCCGCCTCTGGGAAGATACCCGGACAGACTCATTTCTTCGAGGCGCTTATTGCTTTAGGGGGGCGCAGTTCTTTCGCTATACTTTTGGTAATGAATCCACATTGTATTGACAGGAAATATATAGGTGCGTTTGTGCCTCGCCCACCTACAATTTTTTCTTAAATTAATTCTCCTCTAACATATGTCCTAGCCACCGCTCAATTTCGCATGACAGGAAGTACACCCGGCCTCGCACCTGTAACCACAGCCCTCAACAATCATTTATCAAAGCATCTCCCCAAAATACTCAATGATACTTAGCTCAATAGTGTTTTATCATCTACTTCCACAATTTCTTCTCTAGACCAACCTTTAAGGAGTCGGGTACAGGAGACTTTTGGTCAGGGATATGATTTACAGTTGAAGATTCTGATTGGGTTTATGGCGGCTCAGATTTTAACGCTGTTGTTGGTTTGGAATTGGAAAGGCCCGCAATTAAATATTCATAAGAGTGGAGGGCAATAGAGAGTAGGTATGAGAATTAGCTGAGCTGGTGTTAAGCCGACTTGCTCCTCTCTCGCCCATGTGTTAAATGATGTATTTTGGAACCATGTAACCAGGTGTGCAGTCGTCTATGTCTTGCCTTTATGGAAACATTCAACTAGGATATTACCTTTCCTCTCTAGGAGAACAAGGGAGGAGAATGATGGGACACCTGTTCATCTGAAAAACGCTTGATGTACTTTCATCGCTTCACCAAAAATGGATCTCACCTTGATTCATGATGAATGTAATATGGGGTATCATAAGGCTGAAAGGCCAATGAAATGTATATAAATAAATAAAATTAATTAATGGGTGTCGAAGTAACCGAATTCCGAGGCTTAAGCAGCGATGATCATGTTCTAGACAAATCACGTTCAAGAATAGTTATACTTTTACATTCACACTAACTACTTCTACTATATTGTTCTACGCCGCAGATTTGAGTTTCAAGTACCCAATCAAGCGCAAATGATTCAGTCTGTCCGCATAATACCCATTCACTTACACGTCATGTTGTAACTCCTATTCATCATCTTCAAATACTTTCTATATCCTCTTTATAATATTGCAATACGAGTCTTTTCTATTGTGGTCCAACATCGGGTCAATAGTGAATCCGTGCTCTCCTTACTCCGTACTCCGTACCCCTCTCAGCCCGGTACCTCTCCTCAGCCAGGTACCTCTCCTCAGCCACAGAGCCCTGTTTTAAAATAGGATGTTAGCCCTGTCGTATCCCGAGCCTTACTATTTGTAGCACAAGTGCAACTATGAAGCTCGTGTAAGGAATTGGTTACAGAAGTCAAAAAGTCAAAAAGTCAACCTCAAACCTTGATGGCCAAGAAAACAAAATAAAATAAAAATAAAATACAACGTAATCGAATAACACAGAACTTGAGGGACTTCCAGATTATCAAAGAATTGAGGAAAAACTATATAATCCTAGCGATTATGATAACGACTTAAAGAGTAATACGGTAGGCTCCACGCGTCGTTGATCCTGGGGGACATCTTGCGCATTACTACCGTCGCAATTATTCATTCCTCCGACGGCAGACTCGAAAAGATAGAGAAATAATTGGCTGTGCTTCCAAGGAGTGGAATTAGGCATAATGCCTCCAAATAATACCTATGGTTCCAATAATTCATCAAGTCCTCCTCAATCGATACCTTTACGAGATTTAACTCGACCACCCGATTCCGCAGATTTAGGAGATTTAGGAGATGAAGCGCGGCGGCACACACGAGGGAGGGGTCTTCTGGCGGGCGGAGGCGTTCGTCCGATGAGTAGTAGCATAAATGCCGGTACCGGGTATGAAAGGCTAGAAGATTTCTCTCCTAGTCCAATGGACAGATCACAGCGAACAGATGGCTCGGCGGTGCCTTTGAGACTACAACCACCTGTTGGGAGAGGACATGAAGATGAGATACAAACACCTACCTCGCCGATGGGAAACCCCGCAGATTTTCAAGCCGCATTGGGATTCGCTGGCCTGAACGTACCGGACATCAGTCTATCTCATGCTCCCAGAGAAAGGTCCATGTCTTTTGGATCTCAACACTCTCTTACACCTTATGTACATTCTTATGAGGACGTGGGGGATAACGATAACCCTTATTTTCCTTCCGATTCTGATCAAATACCCTTGACGGATTCGAACCACCTTCAACCCATGAGCGGGGCACCACCTACTACTCCAGATGGCCAGCGACACGATAGATCTAGCTTTCAATCCATCAGCTTCCACTCACCAGGATCAGATTACAGAGGGTCTAGGCTAGGCGATGATCTTCCGCATGCGGAAGCAGGTCTCTCATCATTTGGCACAAGGTCGAGATCGCAAAGTTATGGAGCTAACCTGTCACCCATTGGGCGCAGATCTCGATCTCCGTCCAGCGCAGGGGCACTATCCAGAGCTGGATCGATGGTGAGGGCTATGTCACAACGTGTGGTTAATCTTAGTGGTGAAGCTGAAGTTATCGAAGAAAGTGCTAGAAGACAGGCACATAGTATCGAGGAACCATTTATGCCTTCACGAAGATCATACGAACCGAATGTCGAAGATACAGCTTACCGGCCGAGTACTATGCTTCATCCATTTGAAAAACCTCCCGGAAGAACTTTGGATGGGCCTGGAACGGACCAATGGCAAGCGCAGGATGCTCCTAACCCTCTCAGAGGAAAGACACTAGGCATATTTTCACCGGATAACAAGATTCGATTAAAACTTTGTGATATTTTGGTTTATCCAGTTACTGAACCAGCGATTCTAATATTAATTGTCATACAAACAATTCTCCTTGCCGTGGATGCCGCCCCTTCTGTATATACTCACCCTCGGCGCTCTGACTGGGGCTCTAAAACGGACTATGCTCTGCTGGGCCTTTTTACAATTTTCACCCTGGAAGTAATAGCACGTATTATTGTGTCTGGTTTTATCGCCAATGCAGCTGAATACAGCACAATAGACCGCCAACGTGGAGCTAGAGCGGCAATTGTGGATAAGTATCGATCCATATTCGCGCCTCAGCGAAAATCATCTGTCAGAAGAGCACATGCATCATCTTCTGAGGGAACTACAAATACACAACGGCCTATTGTCAATACCTTTGCTCAGATGCAAGCAATCACCAGCACTGTTGAGCAAACTCAGCGACTGCAATTAGCCAGGAGAGCGTTCCTCAGACATTCTTTCAATCGACTCGACTTCGTAGCGGTTGTATCTTATTGGGTGGCGTTTGTCCTCAGCTTTCTTGGGGTGGAACATAGCTACCATCTATATATATTCCGCATGTTGAGTTGCTTACGTATTCTTCGATTGCTTGCACTTACGAACGGTACTGCTGTAAGTTATGCATTGTTTTCGCTTCCGTGTGCACTCCTGACCAGTACCTAGATAATTCTTCGAAGTTTGAAAAAAGCAACTCCTTTGCTACTCAACGTGTCTTTCCTCATCGGCTTCTTCTGGCTGCTGTTTGCTATTATCGGTATACAGAGTTTTAAAGGAAGTCTCGATCGTCAGTGCGTATGGATCGATCCCGATGATATCCAAAATAGCAATAACACAGCATTTATCAATAACTTTCAATATTGCGGAGGGCAGTTTAACAAGGACGACTCGTCTCATGACCCTTGGATGAGATCCAGTGGGGACAATCCCCTCTACCCTTTAATCCCTGGTGCCACTTCGTCTAAAGGTTACTTGTGCCCTGAGGGATCTTACTGCGTTCAGCTTCCTCACGACCTACTTCCATTCAATGGTACAGCAACCTTCGACAACATAGGGCAGTCTTTGGAACTTGTATTCGTTATCATGACAGGCAATACGTTTACCGACCTCATGTATTACACTACAGACTCCGACTATCTTGCAGCCGCAATCTTCTTTGCCGGCGGGATTGTCATTATGATGCTCTGGCTTATGAACTTGTTGATAGCCGTCATTACTTCATCTTTTCTGGTTATTAGAGGAGAGGGCAAAGCAAGTGCGTTCGCTGCCCACGCCGATGATGATCATCACGACCCGAGTACAGATATGCCACGACCGGTGAGTAAGCTAAAGCAGATGTACGAGAAAACCTATTGGCTCTGGATTTCGATTATTGTCTATGGCCTCGTAGTTCAAGCTTTCCGGAGTTCTAATATGTCAGACTCTCGTGCAAGATTTATCGACATCTCGGAGGTTGTGGTGACATTCTTATTGCTAATTGACATCGGTTTGCGATTCGCTTCCGATTGGCGGGACTTCCACAAACATAAGAGAAACCTATTTGACTTAGGACTTGCTATCATTACCACAGTTATTTTACTACCACCCATTCGAAATTCAGGCCAACCTTATGCTTGGCTTACCGTGTTTCAAATTCTCAGAATCTATCGAGTTGTCATGGGCGTCGATATAACGAGATCCTTGATCATGTTGGTATTGGGGAATGCTAGTGGTATTGGGAATCTTGTTCTGTTCGTCTTTCTCATTACTTTCTTGGTTGCTATATTCGCTGTTCAGCTGCTCCGTGGTGAGATCCCGGCACAAGATGACGGAGGAGATACTATTCAAGTTACTTTTGCCACGATATTCAATTCTTTCTTGGGCTTATATCAGATTCTATCGAGCGAAAATTGGACCGATATTCTCTATAATGTTACCGGCATAAATAATGCACGCAATACTGCCTGGATCGGAGCAACATTTCTCATTGGATGGTTCATTCTCGCCAACTTCATTCTGGTGAATATGTTCATAGCTGTCATTCAAGAGAATTTCGACGTTTCAGAAGACGAAAAGCGCATGCAGCAAGTGAAGGCTTTTCTCACTAGGAAAGAGGTTGATGCCTCTTCTAGCAACCTTGCATTATCGTCCATCCTTCGGTTTGGTCGATCCAAAGCGAAAAAAGATCCTCTAGACTATGGACCAGCAACAATGGAAATGTTGTTGAAAGACGCAGTCGTGAAAGACTTTCTCGATGACGAAATTGTCCCGGGACAACACGAACACGCTGCGGAAAATGCAGCCGCTGAAGCAGCCGGCGTGAAGCCGGGGCTCCTATCCTCTATTTGGGGTAATTTCATGTCCAGACTTTGGAACAGAGAACCGAATCCGTTCTATTCTAATATATCATTCTCTCTCAAATCTGACGACTCTCAAGGCACCAGGGCAATGGCAAAGGAAGCCGTCTCCGCCTCATCACAACGCAAGAAAGCACAACGAGAATATTTGGCCAAACACCCTTCTTACAATAATGCATTGTTCATATTTAAGCCTAATAACCCCTTTAGGAGACTTTGCCAGAGATGTGTCGGACCTGGACGCGGGAGTGAACGTTTTGATGGCGTTGAGCCTAATTTGTCAATTTGGTATGGCTTTTCGGCATTCTTATATCTATGCATTGTCGCAATGGTGTTGTTGGCATGTATAACAACACCACTATACCAAAGAGAATACTTCATAGCCAATCCGGAGAAATCGACTGGGAATAATTGGTTTGTCTTTTGTGATTTCATCTTCGGTTTAATTTTTACCGTCGAGGCTCTTATAAAGGTCATTGCAGACGGATTCTTTTGGACTCCAAACGCATACTATAGAAGTACTTGGGGTTTCATAGACGGTCTAGTGCTTGTCACCTTATGGATCAACGTCATTACCTCATTAATGGATGACGGGGCGATTGCACGAGCAGTCGGGGCGTTCAAAGCCTTGCGAGCTCTTCGGTTGCTTAACGTCAGCGACAGTGCTAGAAACACATTTCACTCTGTGATTCTTGTCGGTGGTCTCAAAGTCCTTTCGGTAAGAAATTCTTTTCCGTGTTATTTTAAATGTTTGCTAACATGTCTATAGGCTGCCTTTGTTTCTATGTCTCTCTTGATTCCTTTTGCAATATACGGCGTGAACCTTTTTAACGGCCAGTTGGAGACGTGCAATGACGGTGACATCACTAATCTGACTGACTGCTCTGGTGAATATTTCAGTCAACCATTCAGTGGTGATTGGAACATCGTTTCGCCTAGGCAGGTGGGAAATCCCTGGTACGATTTTGATGATTTTGGAGGCTCCCTGTTTATACTTTTCCAAATCGTATCACAAGAAGGTTGGGTCGATGTAATGTTTGAGACAATGTCCATTACCGGTCGTGGTCTTAATCCGGGTGATCCCACCTCCTCCGAGTTCAATGCAGTTTTTTTCGTCATTTTCAATCTTCTTGCTACGGTCTTCATCCTTACTTTGTTTATCTCTGTGTTCATGCGAAATTACACGGAACAAACTGGGATCGCATTTTTGACATCTGATCAGAGATCTTGGGTTGAGTTGCGGAAACTTCTGAGGCAGGTTTCTCCATCCAAACGTCCTTCCGCCAAAGATCCACATTGGTGGAGAGATTGGTGTTACAAAAGAGCCACTCGAAAGCATGGAAAGTGGCATTCGGCTATGACCTTAACTCTTGTCTTCCATCTCATTCTACTGTTAGTAGAGTACTATCCCGAGCCAGCGTGGTGGGATACAACCAGAAACTATATATTCTTGGCTTGCACGATATTTTATATTCTCAACGTGATCGTCCGTATCATTGGTCTGACCTGGCCTCGATTTCGACGAAGTTCTTGGGATATGTTCTCAATTTTCGCCGTCTCCGGAACCCTAGTTACCACATTACTCCTTTTGACAAACTTCCACTCTCAGGTATATATTCAGCTACACAAGTTGTTTCTTGTCGCTATCGTTCTACTTTTAATTCCTCGAAACGATGCTTTAGATCAGCTATTCAAAACAGCAGCTGCCAGTTTGACAGCCATTGGAAACTTATTGGCAACTTGGTTTGTCTTGTTTATGGTTTTTGCTATCGCTATGACTCAGACCTTCGGACTCACTCGATTTAGTACGCAAGAGACTGATAATCTCAACATGCGAACGGTACCAAAAACGCTAATTATGCTGTTTCGAATGTCTTGTGGAGAGGGTTGGAATCAAATTATGGAAGATTATGCGACTGTCACGCCTCCATTCTGCACACAAGGTGACGATTTCTTTGAAAGCGACTGCGGAAGTCCCACATGGGCTCGAATATTGTTCATTTCGTGGAACATCGTGAGCATGTACATTTTTACGAGTTTGTTTGTGTCACTCATCTACGAGAGTTTCAGTTATGTCTTTCAAAGATCAAATGGCTTATCTAAAGTCAGTCGTGATGAGATTAGACGCTTCAAGGAGGCTTGGGCTACTTTAGATCCAGACGGTACAGGATTCATTGAAAAAGAGCACTTTCCAAGGTTGTTGGGTGAACTCTCTGGTGTCTTTGAAATGCGTGTATATTCACAAGAAGATTCGGTTCGCAGAATTCTCGAAGATATACAAGCAGAACCGGCTAACGGAAGGTTGAATTCTATTTCGAGCCCAAGTGCATCTAGTGGTATTGATTTGAAAAAATTGAATGAACGAATTTCTCAAATCGATGTTGGACGAGTACGAAGAGATAGAGCTCGATTTAATCTTTTCTATGAAGAGGTTTTGGTATCGGCAGACCCTGATCGTGGTATTTCTTTTACAACTGTGTTGATGGTTTTGGCTCATTACAATGTCATTAGTGATAACAAGAGCTTGAAGTAAGTCAAATGAGTGAAATTTTATATGATTTAACTAATATTGGTGTAGGCTTGAGGAATTCTTACGTCGTCGTGCACGTCTACAAAGAGTCGAAGAAGAAGTCCGAAGGCGAATTGTGGTTGGATTTTTCGATACTATGTAAGTTTCTGAGGTTCATATTAATGTAATCTGCTAACCCAAATACAGGTATTGGTCGAGAAGATTCAGAAAACACATGGAAAGGAAGAAATCTGGCCGCATGACAGATATCCCACAATTAGGACCAGAAGTCTACGTCGATGACGTAGAAACATCTACCAAGAAACACAAACCATCCACATCAATCAGCGGATCCCTATTATCCCCAACAGATATCACCGATTCTCGAAATTCCTTCATAACATATGGACTCGATGGCTCACCATTGAGACAACGTCGCGGTACAGATGCATCGATTAATACAGCATTCCCATCAATGTCCTCGGCTGTAAGTCCAACGCTTAGTCCACTACAAGCACATGGTGCACCTGGATCGGCATTTTCGTTTGAAGGTGTGAGTATGGGTGAAGGAACGGGTGCGGCTGGTATTAGTAGTGTGGCGAGTAGTAGGAGGGGAAGTGCGGTTAGTGCAGAGAATGTCCTTGAGGTGTTGGATAATTCGGCGTGGGGTGAGAGTATTAGGAGGAGTTTTACGATGAGGAGGCCGGGTAAGAGAAGTAGTGGGTGAGAGGATGGTGGAGGTGGAGGTAGATTACTGTGATGATGGGGATTGTATCTAATATTTGAGGGAGGAGGATAATTCTACGGTTCATGTATTCACAGGTTGAAGCTTGAAGCCCGGCGGAAGAGATGAGATGGGAAGAGAAGAGACGAGATGAGAAGATAGAACAAAAGTGTCAATTACGACGGGAATCGGATTTGAAAATAGCAGGTAATAGTGGCTTCAGGAACCTGGTATTTTCTTTGGCTGAGGAACGAGAGGCGCATGTAAGGAGTTTATTGGAAGCGTTTTGAAAGAGCGCCGTGAAAGAGCATTTTGAAAGAGCATCCCGAAAGAGCACTTCGAAAGAGCGTTTTCCCTCTTTTATGTTTGTCTGTTGCCTGTCTGCTTGCTTGCTTGTTTATATTATAATATGATTGGAATGAGGATATGTTTCCTTTTATCTCTTATTTTTTTAAATTTTAAATTTTCTATTTTCTATTTTATATATATATATATAATTTTTCCTTTGGTTCTGTGGTTTCTGCGGTTTTTTGATGTTGGGGTGGGGTTTGGGGGTGAAAATTAAAAGAGGGGGTTTGGGGAGTTGAGGGTTGAGGGTTGAGAGTTGGGAGTTGGGGGTTGAGAGTTGGGAGTTGGGGGTTGAGGGTTGAGAGTTGAGAGTTGAGAGTTGAGAGTTGAGAGTTGAGAGTTGAGAGTTGAGAGTTGAGAGTTGAGAGTTGAGAGTTGAGAGTTGAGGGTTGTGGAGAGGAGCTTGTCGGGGTGCGGGGCGCGGGGTGTGAGGGAGATAGACTGGTTTTGTTTTTTGTTTTTTGTTTTTTGTTTGTTTTTGGTTCGTTTGTGCGTTTTTGATTATTGGGAGTGTGTCGGTAGGTAGGGTGTGAATTGGAGGGGAAGAGGAAGGGGAAGGGGAAGGGGAAGGGGAAGGGGAAGGGAAAAGGTTTGCGGGAATTTGGGGGTGGGAGTGCGGGAATTTGAATTATGGGGGAGGTGGGAGTGGAGGATATGGAGGATATGGAGGATATGGAATGGAAAGGCTGAGATTAGAAATTTTTAAAGTGAAGTGGTTGAGAGGTGTTTGTATTGCATTGCGTTGCATAGCCTGGCGTTTAGCTTTTAGCTTTTAGCTTTTTATTTACTACGAGCTTTTTTGGCTTTTTGGTTTGTGGCTTTTGGTTTTTGAGTTTTCGACTTTTGGGGATTTTGTTGATAGATTGATAGATTGATTAATAGATTACAATAGGGAAAAGGAGAAGAAGAAGAGGAGAAGGAGAAGAGAAAAAGATAATCTAGGGAAGAAAGCTCGTGGGCTGGAAAGTTGCGGTTGGTTAGGGGTAGAATAGGTAGGATTAAGGGGTATATAGTATATAATATTTTTTAAAGAGAGAAAGAAAGAGAATTAGAGTTAAATATAGATGGATAGATAGTTATATATATAAATAGTACAATGATAATGAGAATGAAAATGAAAATGAGAATGATGATTTAAAGTTAATAGTTGAGAAAAGTCGAGATTTGGAAATTTCGGATTGGGGATTGGAATTGGAATTGGAATTGGAATTGGAATTGGAATTGATTTTAGTGATGTGATTTGAGATGATTTGATGCAGATGTGAGATGATATTTTAGATATCAACTTTTCAAGGGAGTTTTTTGTTTGGATAGATAGATGGATGGATTGATGAATAGATAGATGATTGATATAGTATAAATATTCTTTAGTTCATTAATTAAGCTAGATATGAAGTTTAGAGTTTTGAGACTAATTGGTGGATTGGTGGATTGGTGGATTCTTTTCTTTTCTTTGTAAGATTGGATGAGGATGGGGATATATATGAGATGTGAAGTATGAGAATATGAGAATCTTGAATGTGAAAATGTTGGATGTGAATGTGTATATAGTTGAGAGAATCGAGAGATTTCTAAAGCACAGTTGAAGTGAGAGAAAAAGAAAGAGAAAGAGAAAGAGAAAGAGAAAGAGAAAAAGAAAAAGAAAAAGAAAAAGAAAAAGACTTTAAAATGAAAATATATATTAATTCGACCAATTCTTCTGATCCTTTATATTCTATTAGATAACTGTATAATACGAAACTGTAGAATACGAAGATTATCTAGTAATGAGATACTTTTGAATATCCGAGTAGGAGTAGATATGGAGTATGGAGTACAGGGATTTTAATCCATCGCTTTTTTTTTGCTTTTTTGCTTTTTTGCTTTTTTGCTTTTTTGCTTTTTTGCTTTTTTGCTTTTTTGCTTTTTTGCTTTTTTGCTTTTTTGCTTTTTTGCTTTTTTGCTTTTTTGCTTTTTTGCTTTTTTGCTTTTTTGCTTTTTTGCTTTTTTGCTTTTTTGCTTTCTTTTTTGTTTTTGTTTTTGGATATAGGTATAGAGTATGTGATATGATTATCATATAAAGCCAAGACGGAGGATTTTCTGGAAGGGGATGGAAATTGGGATGTTGGGATGTTGAAGGACGGGATGGGGAGAGGAGACGAAGGGATGAGGAGAGACGGGAGGAAGATCAAACGTGAGTTTATGGAGTATGGAGTATAGAGTATGAGGAGAGGTTTCATATTCATGTTCATGTTTGTGAATGTGAAAGTGAATGTGAAAGTGAATGTGAAAGTGAATGTGAAAGTGAATGTGAAAGTGAATGTGAAAGTGAATGTGAAAGTGAATGTGAAAGTGAATGTGAAAGTGAATGTGAATGTGAATGTGAATGTGAATGTGAAATGTGAAATGTGAATGTGAATGTGAATGTGAATGTGAATGTGAATGTGAATGTGAATGTGAAATGTGAATGTGAATGTGAATGAATGAAACATGAATTTCTAGCAGGAGCAAAACATCATGAAAACTTATGTGAATACCGATAGAATTGTATCTTAAGATTGGAGTTGAAAATAGGTTTCGTAATATGTACGGAATATTGTAAGATTTACTTGTAGCATATAACCTTATCGCATTATGATTTTTATGAAGGGAGGAGTTTGTTTAATTTTGGCGGAGGGGTGGGTGATGATGGGATGGGATGGATGGTGAAATGATCATAAGGGGTGGTGTCTATAATAATTGAGGCGCAGGAAGTATAATTAATATATAGTAATCTTTTATGTAAATCATAAATTACTCTATATAGAGTAGTAAAACTCAAACCCTTGGGAATGAAATGAGTAATCCTGCAAGGTAGGTCAAGACGGGAAGGTCAGGAGGTCGGAGATCGGGCTTGGTGTACAGGATTGATACTTGGGAGGAATCCTTGGTGAAGGGGTGAGGGGAAAGGGAAGAAGGGGATCTTCGTTTGTGTCATTCCTCAGGACTCAGGGAGATAAGATTTGATGTCATTGAGTTTGATGTGCTGATCTCATGTAGGTACTGATCGATGTGAGGATTTTCGGAAAGGATACGAGTTTGAAAACAAAGAAGGGGAAAGGGATTTGTTTGGCTTTTGCATAGAAAGTAGAAAGTAGTAAGTACACCGAGTTGATCGATCCAGTATCATCTGTTATGGAGTACTCGGTTATAATCCTTCAAAGAGTTCATTCATTCATTCAGTAGTACTTGTACTCGGTCTCAGACTCTCAAACGCTGAAACCTCGTGATACTTATAAAGTGGAAAATGGGATGGTGAGTAGTGAAGTGTCTATGCATTGCAGTTACCTAGGTAGGTAGGTACTATATGGAGAAGGTATGATGACGGAGAACAAATAACGGGCGAAAATCTTTGGCGGTGGTGTGTGTGGTGTGTGTGGTGTGTGTGGTGTGTGTGGTGTGTTGGTGTGTTGGTGTGTTGGGTGTAGATTGGAGTATTTCTGTAACGGTGCACTCGCAGTACCGGTATAAACGGGTAAACTGAAAAGAAATGGGTCAGGATGGAAAACTCAGACCTTCTAGATCTTTTATGTATGTATGCTGTATGCAGAATGCCGTTTGACGTGTTATCTTCTTTTTTGTTTGATACAAATGTAATTAATTACCCAGTAGGTACTTCGGAGTTGTCCGTTCTTTCTTCCACGAATCTTTGATATTGAAAGTACTGTGTATTCATATATTTGATATTTTATGGAATTCGATAACAACTACAACTACTACAACAACAACAACAACAACAACAATAATAATAATAATACAATTCAATAAAGGTTTGAGGTTATCCATATCAAGCTTATTCGCCGGTGGCAAAGGGTTTCGTAAGAATCAAAGCGTACCCATCACCAATTTGCATCATCTCTCATACCAGTTGGTACAGGGGATTCATCTCTTACTGCTTATTGCTCACATCTTCTTTCAATTTACGGGTACCTTACAGAAAATAAAATAGAATTATTCGAGGGAGAATATCCAATTATCTTCATCAATTGTTCTTCTGCAGGTACTTCGGAAGTACAGATTAAGCTTACCGGTATATTCCATGCTATCCGAAGGAAGATGATGATGTTTGACATCTCCAGACAATTCTTGTAACATGATTCTTGGAACAGCACAGATATCTTACACATGAATTTCTACTCCATGTATTGTATCTGGAATCTAATCTACATTAATACATTATTGCTATGACAAATTCATTGATTATTGCATTCTTTTATTCATATATTTGCATTACACAAAACCCTTACTAACAAAACCCCTTGTTCCTCCCCCTTGCAATTGAAGCTGCATTACATACTCCATACTTGCTTCTCCTCTTCTCCAAGATATCCAATACATTCTATCAATTCTATTTCCAGATATTTCCAGGTACTCCGTATTCCTGTAGTCTGTACCAGGAAGGAAAAGCCCAAGTTCCACAAGATTGTTCCGGGATTTCAACTTTCTTACACCATCAACCCAGTGTGTGGAGAAAAAGTAAATCAAACCTGGCTTTGATCCCCTCTTTCAAGCATTATCAGCATTAAGTATCAGCATCCCGGTAATTCTCAATCAATCTCAGCATTTCGTTTCCAAAGTGGGTTATGCACGCATAGGATAGTTCCATATGCGTGTACGAAGTATCAGAGACACAATTCGCCATTTAAGAAGGGTTGCGCATCTGCCATTCCAGCGTTCCACGTCGTCGTGTCCTCTTTGGGTCTCTGCATCACTCTTCCAGTTTCTTAGCGAGAGGTCTCGATTGTTGTATGTTCCCACTTAAGTTGTTCACTCCCCTGCTTAGATTCATGAGACTCGTCACTCGTTGTACCTTGCCCAATTCGATCATTTAAGATATCTAAGGCTGGGCCGAGGATATATCACTCACTGAATTGCTTTCTTTTATTGCTTCATCTTATCATATCATTTGGAATCTACCAACTATCAACTTTCGTTATTGGGATCTTTTGGTCTTTGAAAACTTTAACTATATCATTCATCAATTCTGAATCGAGATCTTTGATTAGCATCTCTTCACCCTCATCTACACACACACACACATACACAAACTATCTTCCAACCTTACACTCAAAACCAACCAACCTCAAAACCACTCTACACAACCAACAACATGCGTTCCTTCTCCTTCAGCAGCATCCGCGGTTCACTCCGTCGTTCCTCTTCTCCCTCCGGCAGTTCCATAAACTCTAATTCCAGCGGCCGAGAATCCTGCGCCTCCCGATCATCCAGTCCCATAAACACCATCAACGATATCATGCATCAACAACCATCAATGCTCGATCTAGAAGAAGAGAAGAGGAGCTTTGGAAGTGGACTTGAGATTCTGGAACCGAGACCTATTGTTTATTGGGGAGGTATGGAGGAGAGATTGGGGAGATTTTAGGGGGTTGCGGGGTTATAAGGGGGTGGATGATTGGATATGATGGGATTGGATTGGAATGGAATGGGAATTGTGGGAGAGGTCTTCAATTTCATTCCTCTATGGCGTTATGTATTAATGAATACGGATGGTTGGGTGGATGGATGGAAGGATAGGTTTTTGAATAATCATCATTATTCTTCTCAAAATATGGATTTGGGATGGATGGATGGATGAATGGAGGGGCGTTTGGAACCTTTTTTTCCCTCCTCATGGCATACTTGTACTAAGGTTACACAATACAGCAACTTTTTTTCACAACAACAATTCAACAAGAGGAGAAGAAAAGATGTTGGTGATCTTTTTTTGAGAGGGAGAGAAAGAAAGAGAGAGGAAATATTTATATTGTAATGGATTGGAATGGAATGAATGGTTCTGATTTTTTATCTTTCGTTTGAGATGAGATGGATAGTAATGGATGGATACAATACGATAGAAAACAATAAAAACAATTCAAACAATAAAAATTATTTCCCAAAAATTATTTGTTGTTCATAGGTGTCTGTTCATTATTGTTTGATTTTGTTGATAATGTGGTAACTTGGTAATCTATACGTGATGAGATTAGGAACAGAGGCTCCAACTAATAATAAAATAAACCCCCCATACTCCATCCTCCATACAAATCCATCATCCCCTTATGATTTTAATCATATATATATATAACAATATCAACACCAAGCCGTATGGTGTTTCTTTTTTCAGGCATCATTCATTAGTGAGTGAATTGGTGGATAGTAAGATTATGTGGATAGCACACTAGGATAAAGTTAAAGAATAAAGAATAAAGAAGCAAACCTAGGTGAAGATTAATTGATTGAAGAGGTGGTTTTTGTGGTTATTGTCTATTTATAATATTGAGTTGCGCAGAGAGGAAATCGGAGTACAGTGGTTGGTTTGGGGGGAAATTGAATGTTTGTGAAGAAGAGGGAAATTATTTGCTGTGGGTACAAACAAACATTGAACCATAATCAATCAGTTATTTGAACGGAAGGGTGATTTTTTTTTCAGCCATGGTTTTGATTAATTGATTGATTGATTGGGCTTAGTTAACTTTCTTTTGAGTCTTCGTCTAGAATCAGAATTCATCATTTGGTTTTTTGGGTTTGGTGTTGAGATTCGAATCGGATTTGGAATTGGAAGTGGAGGGGAAGAGAAGGGTGGCACAGAGCTTTATCTGCTCTTTTCTTTTTACTCATTACATTATCTGTCTATCGCATTTATAAATATCCCGGTTTCTCGGCGAGGCCCTAGGAAAGAATTTGAGTCCCAATATAGTACTGTACTTACTCCAACGGGAAAACGAGTGAACAGAACGAACAGGGTTGGGCTCGGATACGGATACGGATACGGATATTGTGATTGTGCGAGGAAATGGGCGAAATGGATGGGAAACGACACGAAGAGGGTAGTGCACAGAAGTTTGGAAGAACGGAGGATGAGGCTTTGAGGTTGGATTTTGAGGTTATGGTTGAGGTGTTGGAGAGGGAGATGGAGATGGGGCTTGAGGATATAGATATTGTTTCGAATCGTGATGGAATGATGGATGAGGATGGAAATGGAAGTGGAACTGGAAGTGGCGGGGTCCAAAATGAATCCGATTCGGATAATGGGCTTGGAGATGAGGAAGAGGATGCTTTGATATTGAATGCGCAGGAGGAAGCGCATACGGAAATGCAGATGGAGATGGATACGAATATGGAAATGGAAATGGAAATGGAAATTGAAACAGAGATGGATAAAGCACAAGCTTGGAATCTCTATCTAAGTCATTCCTTATCAACATGGAATGGGAGGAGTTATGAATTCGCTGCTGTAAGTTATACGATGCTCGGTCATGATCAGTAAAGATGAACATCCCTAATGGTTTTCGATAGATTATCTTCACGGCAAATGCGTGGCCTGATACTCTGGTTGCTGCTTCTATACGGTATGTTTTCTTCTCTTTTTTGTGCAATTTGGGGTCATGGAAAAGAGAGATGGAGGGGATTGATATCACGTGATGGACTCGTACTGATGATGACTTGATTTTGGCAGAGGTATTGTGAGAACTTTAGCATCGATTTGCTTTTCGTCGAGTGTGGGAAGATGGGTTGATAAAAGTCCGGATCGATTAAAGACACTTTTGACTACGATTACTATTAATAGAATTGCAGTGATATGCGCTTCTACATTATGGTTTTTTGTCGTCGAACCGGAGAGCGGTAGCAACGAGGGAGTGTCGCCTGGGATTACAATAGAAGATATGACTGTTAGAAATTCAGTCAAGATTGCCATGTTTGCGCTAATTCTTGGTTTTGGAATTTTGGAGGGATTAAGCGCTAATGGGAATATGTTATCCATGGAAAGGGATTGGGTAGTTGTTGCTGCTGCTCCAGACGGAAGGGGATATGATCTTACTCATCTAAATTCGACGATGAGGAGGATTGATTTAAGTTGTAGACTTCTTGCGCCGATATTAATTTCGTTCTTGATCTCAGCTTTGGGGATAAAGATTGGAGTGGTGCTTGTAGGTGGTATGAATGCTGCAACTTGGGGAGTGGAAATGTGGTGTGCTAGGAGGGTTTGGAGGTCTCATGTCCGATTACAGATGCGGAAAGATATTGGAAATGATGAAGTGACTTCCGATATTCAGGTACGGAGTTTGATGGAAAAGATCGCTCGAGGTCTTCTATTGTATAGGGAAGACTTCCAAAATTACTTTTCGTCAAAAGTATGGATTCCTTCGTTATCTCTATCTTTACTTCATCTTTCCGCACTTTCATATGGAGCGACATTTATTACTTTTCTTTTGAATGCGGGATTTTCTTTGGATCTTATTACGTTGGCAAGAGCAGCAGGGAGTGTGTTTGAAATTAGTAGCACGGTTGTAACTCCTTTTGGAGTTCGACATTTATCAAAGGCTCATGGACATGGTCGATATGATCGTTTATATCGATCAGATGATTCTAATGAATCCTTGTTGGAAGAAGAACATGAGATTGATGAATCGGGAAGAGTTGCGACTGGATTGGAACGATTGGGTCTCTGGGGTCTTTCATGGCAACTTATTAACCTCGTGTGTATCCCCTCATATCTTTCACCCTAACATACTAACCGAATCCTAGATACCTGTTACTTTAATCCTCTGGACACTTTCTTCCACCGTTCCTTCCAATCCCATCCCTACCCTACTACCTCGCATCGTCCCATCAACCAACTCAATACTTCTTCCCCTTCTTCTTTTTACCACCCTCTCCTTTTCACGCCTCGGTCTCTGGATCTTCGACCTCACAACCCAACAACTAACTCAAACCCTCGTCACTCCTACTCATCGTTCCTCATTTACCGGATGCGAATATTCTCTTGTTGCTTTCTTCGAATTGGGCAATAATGTAATGGCGATGGTTTGGTCAAGACCGGAACAATTTAAATGGGTGGCTCTTGTGAGTTTGGGGGCTGTAGGTTTGAGTGCGGTGATGTATGCTGGTTGGGTAAGGAGTGTTCGGGGACATTTGGTACATTGGGAGAGGGTTTGTAAATATGCTGAGAGATGTGCTAAGAAATGTGGAAGAGGATGAGATTTATGAGATATGATGATATGATATTATGAATAGGTGAGTGTTATTCTTCGCTTACCAATATTTTTTACTAAATATCGAAAGCGTTTGATACCCTATCCGGCCATTGTGCAACCTTCTTCTACAAAGATTCGAAGTCGAGAGTCAGAAGTTACTAAGAGGCAAACAAATACCACAACTTTCCAATGTCAATATCTTTAATCTCAATAGTCAAATTCTCAAAGCAGTTCTACAAGACATTCCGTCCCACGTTCGTACTACTTATTTGAGACTTTCCACATAACAAACAAATACCACTTCATATAATATACACGAGCCAAGTGGTAGTGATTCATTCATACTTTCAGTGTTGTTCCGGTGTATCCCTTTACTTTTGTAACTACGTCATGTATACCCTTCCGAGATTATATACATCCACTCTCGTCCATTCCCCCCCCCCCCTACCCTCGTCTCTCAATATCGTAGCGAGCTGAGCCACAAGGCTACAATCACTCCACCCCGCTTTGCAATAAGTATTGATGTTCATTATTCAAAGCATGTACCGCCATCAATAAGTTTACTTTATAATACGGGGTTTTGTGATTCACAGTTAGCTTTCGATTCTTCATTACAGTACTATACGCTATATACTTGTTCATAAGAGCTCTACCTATCATACAACCAGCCAGCCTTTCATCCATAAAAGCACACAGATCTTGAGATTTAATATCATTTCATGAGTACATGATGGGTCTACGTCTTATTTTATATCCAACGACGCTGCAAAAGATACGAGAAGGGGAAGATATCTAGTAGACGCGTCTTTACACACATTGATATTGATGGCATACATGTTCATGTCCATGGTCAATTATCATCTGAAACATCTACAACATCTCATCGACTTCGCCCAGCATAATCTTCTAGATACCTTGATATGCGCGTTAACATCTAAAACCTTCTTCTGCCTACTTAACAAAGAGAATACAAAACAAAACAACACAACAAAACACATCACGATTCCAAAATACCCCAAAAAACAATACCCTTCCAGTAAATTCCACAACCATCTCAAAAATGGCAAATCCCGAAATCTCGCGACTTTTCTTTTCCCAAGAAGGTGGTTCATCTACATCCCCAACAAAAAATATCAAAGACTCACATCACCACCACTCCAAGACCGTCTTCTCCCTCTACTTCCTCTTCTACACGCTCATGCTCACACTTACACTCACGCTCATCCTCCCACGACTCTTCCATAACAACACCCTCAATACTCACCACAAAAATGCGCAGTTTATGGAGTACCTCACATACCAAGCTTCTTCCAAATCTCCACGTAAATCTCAATCCTCTAAATTTCTCCACTGCTACCAACCTCTCCAACCTTCCCAACCTAAAAACCCCAAATCTCACATCCACAAATTCACCTCATTCATTCGCCTACGCTCCTTCTCCTAATTATACCCCGATACCGAATTTATCTAGTCCAAACGGATTACCTGATAGACAGTATGAGTATCAAGTTCATAAAGAGCAAAAAACAAATCCACTTTCGGGTCCCTCGACACGGCATGCGGAATACTTGTTTTCGCGTGTTGATGGGGGATTTCTGGGACCGGATACACCGCCTTTGATGGGGTCTTGTGGGTTTGATACTGTGGGTGAGGGTGAGGTTGAGGTTGAGAGTTCGCAGCTTGAGTATAAGACTCTAGGTAGGAATTATGAAAAAGTATATGAGGGTTTTGATGAAAATGAGAGATATGGAAATAATGAAGATGAGAATGGGAAAAATGAGATAAGTGCAAAAGAGGGGGAAAGGGGAAGAGAAAGAAGAGCGCTCACCCCGTGGAAAATCATTCGGAAATCTTGTAAGGAGGTGTTGGATGGTATTAATACGCATATCAATAGCAATCTTAATACTTCGATGATCAAATGCGCAAATGGGGATAGAGTTACTGGACAGGAAAATGGGAATAGGACTCCTGCTTATGTTGATATTGAGGAGGAGGAAGATGGCGGAAATAGGAATGATGGCTATGATGCATATACCGAGGGACGCTATGGATGTGGTGATTACGGAGAGGGAGGTGTAAATGAATGGAATGAAGGTATTCGTACGAGGTCTAGGGAGAGTATCGTGGAGGTTCTTTTTGATGTTGAGGAATCTTGTTCTTCTTCTCTCACTTCTTCGAATCAGTACTCAGGGATATCTAGGCAGGAACAGAATTCAAATCAACTGAGTATAGCACTCTCACGCCAAATAAAGCTACCGACGCAAATATCTCATCCTGTCCAGGTCGATAGTCTAGGCTCGGATATTGATTCGTTGTATGAAGGCGAAAGGGCGGGACGAGCGAGGATAGAAAAGAAGTGGAAGGAACGGTGAACGCATGGATTGATCCGCACGCAGACTGTTATGAGCAGAAGGAAAAGGGAAAAGAAAAAGGTAGACAGGTGATCGTGGGGGATTTTGCGTATATGGAGATGCGGCCTATTTCCTATTCGAAGGATAAGGGTGGGGGAAAGATTAAAAGGGTAGGTGAGGGAGGTAGCTATAGGGGAGAAGGTTATGGATATGGAGAGGGTTATGGGTGTGGAGATAATTGGGGTAGTGGTTCAGGATATGCAAAGTCTTCGCTTGATCTTGAGGATTCGATGTATGATGAGGGTGAAGAGATGGGGCTTGGGGGTGAAAGTTCTAGGAGTGATAGGATTGGAAGTATGGATACATATACAAATGCATCGATGGACGCACCTCGAAATAGCTACAAATTCAGCCCCGACTCCAACTCCAACTCCAGCTCCTACTTACCACCGAAACTAAATCCTTCCCTTTCTCCTCACTATCACCAATCTCACCCACAACCTCCGCACACGCCTTCATCACCCCCAATCTCAACATCCCTCGCTCTAATCCACCTCCCCCGTACCCATCACCCCAACCCCACAAATATCAATATCAATCTCTCAACCTCCCAACTCTCACTCTCCTCTTCAATACTAGATTCTACATATCTACTCGGAAATGATATGCCTGAATTTTTAATGAGTATGGATGATATGGAAAATGCCGAAACATATACAGATGTCAAAGAAGAAAATGAAGCGGAAAAAGAAGAAGAAAAGGAGTCAAAAATGCAACTCCAACTTCAACTCTCGCCTTATACATTCCCGGGTACGAATTTGTATTTATATGAACCGAAAATGAGGATGAGGATGAGGATGGAAAGGGGGATGGAAAGGGGGATGGAGTGGAAAGATTATAGGAAAGGAGATGGTGGGGTGTTTGGGGAGTTGGGAGAGTTGGATGGAGGAAATGGGGAGAGTAGAGGAGTGATGATGCATTTTTCGCGGGAACCGACGGGGTTGGAGGGGTTGGGGTTGGGGTTGGGGATGAAGGTGGGGGTTGGTGAGTGTGGGTAGAGGTACTTGGGATATAGGGAATGTGGAGTAGTGGGAAAGCTGGAAGTGATAAGTAAGAGTCCTATCAAGGATTGAATGAAGTAATTATCTTTTGATGGCTAGTGTATTAACTACCGAATCTGCGGAATGGAAAAATGAGAGGAAGCAATGGAGGAAATGTGGTGAATGTGGAGAAAGGAGAGGAGAGGAGAGGAGAGGAGAGGAGAGGAGAGGAGAGGAGAGGAGAGGAGAGGAGAGGAGAGGAGAGGAGAGGAGAGGAGAGGAGAGGAGAGGAATACGTATATTAGGAATAAAGACGAAGTAGTGTTTAAGAGATATATTTCAGAAATATAGATGTAAAGAAAAAGAACAGGGAACATAAACATGGAATATACATGAAACTGTTATATTACATCGATTTGGGACTCATGACTATAATTAAGTTTAAAGACTCGGATTAAAAATGAAAGAGAAGAGATAACAACACTACATCCATACCCCGTATACTAGAATCCCTTGAGTTTCAATCGCATCCAATCTCACAAAAATATAAAGATAAAATAGCAACCTATTATAAATCCATACATGACAATTCTATACCCAAGTAAGTCTTACATTAACATACGAGTATACAAGCAAACTAACCCCTTCACTTACCTAGGTACTATCAATTCACAAATCCCAAAAATCCACCCCATGAAAATCGAACATAAAAAATATCCTTCAAGATTAAAACCACCCAGGAGAGCAAACTCCTAGAAATTCACATATGATTTTCATCTTTTGTAAAGAATTATATTATTAGTCTGCTGAGATATTTTTATATCACTCAATCTCCATCACTCATCACTCAGTACCTATCATTTACTATCTGACTACTAAATTCTAACTTCTAAAAATATATCTATCAAAACTTATCATTATATAATGTTCCAGGCAACCATCTTGGATTCTTGGATTCTTGAGTTTCTGACATGTATGTATGTTGCACAGTTAAACCTTGGAGTCTTGGTCTCGGTAAATATAAATCTCCTATATGGAATTTTCAAATTTGTTCTGCTGCTGCTATGTTAATAATAGTAATAGTTTATTGGTCATGAGTAGGGGGGTATTTTATGAGGATGTTTGGTTGTAGGTTTGTGTGACGATGGATGGATGTTTGGTTGTGAGGATTGTGTGATGATGGATGGATGTTTGTGTGATGACAAGCATCAAATTCCTACCCGTAAAATTTCACATCTCAACAGATTTAAAACTAACAAGCAGAAAATGTAAAAGAAGAGTACCTGTACAGAGGCTTTTTCTTTACATAAATACCTATAATGATTTAGAAAATACCAACATCTTACATTCCATTTCGTGAAGATAAATACTATCCATATCTTCAGAACTCAATATAAATACGACCAACCATTCCATCAATCTCCAACAACACACACAACCACAATACAACACTCACCCCCTATCACCATACCACACCACACCAAAAAAACGCTCAAAATTTTCTCCCAAGATTCTGCAGTCAGCATGTTGTGCATCGGCTCGGCTAGCTCGCTCCTGTAAATGATTCTCAAAGATTTTTAGACCCCATACATATATAGCCTTATACTATGCAGCTCACACCTCACCTCGCAACTCGCAAGGCAAAATACCAAGAAACCAAGACTCATGGCAATGTAACAATGGCTTGCAGAACATAAGACGGATGAACTTTTGATATTGCTCTTGATCTCTAGTGTACGCCGCATACTGCATGCATGTAGCTAGCCGGTTTACTATCGAGAAATTCTCACTTGAGATGCTCTCATAGCACCCATCCACCCAAAACTCCCATACCCAAAAAAATCCCAAATCACAAATCACAAATCCAGTTCCTAGATCCAATTCCCAGAAAACCCAAGTTATCCACACCGCATACTTTTCTAATCCATCTCTTTTCTTCCTCTCTCCATCACAATGGACACCAACCAAACAACCTACATAAACACTTCCGTAATAGTCTGTATGGTCATATCCGGGCTTGCGCTCATCGGACGCATTGTTTCCCGCAGAATAAAACATGTCGCGCTTTCTGCTTCTGATTTTTTGATTATGGGTGGGATTATGGGCGCTTGGGTTATTTCTTTGATTGTTATTGAAGGTTTGTTGTTTTTAACTTACTACTTCTTTCCCAAATATTCAACACATCCAGCTATCAGACACCACCTTGGTCACTATCCTCGGTAATATGATTCGAAACTGATTTTGATGATGGATGCGTAGATACTAAACTTGGATTGGGACATCATATCCAATATGTACCTTTAAAAAATGTGCGACAAATTCTCCTTGTAGGTTTTCTTCTCACACCCACTTCCTCATGTTAGCTACTAACCAAGATAATAGACGACCTACATAGCCGAAATCTTCTACAGCATAACATTCCCCATGATAAAAATCTCCATCCTCCTTCTCTACCGCTCTATCTTCCCCAGCAAAACAATGACACTAGCCACGAATCTCATCGCCATTTTCGTCCTGCTTTGGGGAATATCATTACTACTCGTCTGCATATTTTCCTGCAAACCCATAAATGGATTTTGGGATTTGACTATTGAGTCGAAATGTATAGATTCTAAGTGGTTTTTTGTGGGGAATTCTATTCCTAATATTTTGGCTGATGTTGTTATTTTGGGATTGCCCATGCCGGATTTATGGCATTTGAAAATGTCGAGACGGTCAAAGGCTGCTGTTTCGGGAATGTTTCTCTTGGGAGGTTTGTAAGTCTTGATTCTGCAGAAATTATTTGGAGAAATTATGGTATGCTAATAATGACTTTAGTGTTGTAGTTGCAAGTGGATTGCGTATATATTTCATGTTGAAAATGGATGCTATGGATATAACATGTAAGGAAAACATCGTATAGTGATGAATTTTACTGATACGTTGTAGGGAGCTATGTCGGTGTTGGTCTTTGGAGTGCAGTGGAAATAGATGTAGCAGTCATTAGTGCCTGCTTGCCAACACTTCGTCCCGTGTTAACCTATCTTGTACCATCGATTTTAAGGAGTAAAAGGTCGGGTACGAGACCTTTGAAAGGATCGAAAGAATCCGGACAAATCCATGTGAAAGGCGAGAAGATATATCGTCTAACGGAATATACTATTGAGTCCATGGAAAATGGATATCGGACTACTTAGACTGCGGGGTTTACGACGAAAGAAAGATAGGGATACCGACTGAAGGGGATTCGGAAATTTAAGTAATGGCAGTGCAGACCAATGTTATAAATTTGAAGGGTAGCGGATGCGAGACGATCTATTGAAGCAGGGGATTGATATTTTACCTCAATTTATCCTCCAAGGGAAAAGTATGGATGGGGTGGAATAACGGACTTGAAAGGAAGAAAATGACCTTATACCCAACAAGTCTTAATGGCCATCTCAACCTAATGAATCGTGATTCAGGAGATCCAAGTCCTTGTGAAACAACAATAGAGAGTACGGGTGTTAGAATGGTTGGTATATAGTCCAAAAACTTAGTTTAGTCCATAATTATGTGCGCAATTGTAACCGGAGAACGCAATGCACATGTGGTTCGAAGTAATTAATACAATAAATATGATACGATGAGTCCAGGGAAATGAATACATTTGTAGGCTTTTGTTTCTTCTTAGGAATGGTGAGTCGTGAGGATGTTAAAAAGATTATGAAGTGGCCTTGCTTTGAATAAAGAAGAAAGGAACGAGAGGGGTAATTTTCCAAATAGCTTCTAACACTAACTTAGCGTAAAAAAGCCATTAGTTATCTGGAACCTCCTTGTCGGTACATCGTGGAATTGGGGATACCTCAGAGAAAGTTTTCATATCTCACACTCACAATGAAGCCATGATTGAGGGGAGTAATTGCGGAGATATATTTTGGGCATAAATGCTATGTGGTTTTTGAACTTTGAAGGCGGAGATGATTCAAAGTTGCTTTCGTTTCCATCTCCAACTTGAGTATATTTACAAGAGCTTTACGGATTGATGCAATACAGTAGTAGTAAATCATCTCCAGAGCATTTGCGATGTTTATTTGCATCAATTGGACAGACCCGAAATGATCCGACGAACACCAAGGACTTAATGTTCCACACAATTTTATTGCTTGGGAGGAAGAACGAAAGTAGAATAGGAGACAAACAACTTCTTTGGCTATCTAAAAAGCAGAGATTTAACTCTCAGATGGAGGTATGAACATGGGAAATGTTTTAGAAGCTCTCTTCATCTGAATATTTTACTTTCCGTACTTCGGTTCGGCAGTCCGAATATCAGGCCCAAGTTGACCGAACGGAATACAAACAGATGCAAGTACACTGGCACCGTCATCAATTTCAGAAATTTTTTCTTCATCTGAAGTTTGCATACTCTTCGCCCAACCATTCATTCCCATTCATAATCCCCCCGCCAAAATCCCCAAGCATCGGCAGACGTGGCATTGTATCCACATCTTGAGAAACACAACGTTGGAAGCAGTGTCTTGCATATAAGACCTACAGACCGAGTACTAGAGTGGTTATCCGATCTGGGTACTTGCTGTCAAAGTTGAAGTCGTCTGTTGTTTGATGCGGAGACTCGAGACTTTGTTTCACATTTCAATGACGATGGCTGCTGGATCGTATTGAGTGGATTTCTTCGAGCGAGTGGGATTTTCATCCATCGGGACTTTTCATTGTGTGTATTACGAAGTGCGTTTGTGCTTGCTGAATATTCTTTCGGTTTTTGCGGTAAATCCCCCGGAGTAGAAGAAAGTTTAAACATCAAGTTCCAAGGAATCAAATCTTTCGTAAACCAAGTCTTAAAATAGAGTAGGCTTAGAAGTCAAAAGCAGGTACTGACTGACTGACCTGATTGTGATAACGCCATCCCATCGGTTTGGTGTCGGTGTAAGCTTGTGGGGTGTTAACCGTGTTTCAAGAGTTATTTCTATTCGGTGAGCTCCATTTTACCAACTTTTCAAAACAAACCTCACCTACAATATGCACAACTCTTCTCCATCTAAAACCCGAATGGGCTATTTGCATATATAGTAAATTCGATTATGGTTCTTCTTTACTCCGTCCTTCCTCACTTCTCAAGATCCAATTGCATTGCATGCATGAATCTAGAACAATAATTTGGGAAGCTTTGATGCAATACTGATCGTGGCGAGTTCTCGTTAACCACTCTTTGATCTCTATCAGTGCCCAAATCTGATTGTTGCCCCGCTAGCGATAAATGTAAACAATTCTCTTACCGAATAGCTGCAGGTACTGATGTATAGACGATAGACTAAAAATGTCCAAAGTTTCAATATTCACCAATCAATCTTCAAACAATAATAATTTTCTCTACTCTCCACCAAAAAATTCTAGTAAACTTCACAATTACATTTACAAAATTTATTTCATCGGAATCAGATCCATTCAAAATACGTGTGTACACAGTACATACATACTCTTAAAAATCAAGATATTCGCCTTGGTAAGACTACCAAAATTTGGGTGGTTGGGAAAACGGTCAACTCCATTCCCAGCCCAGCAATTTTTTAGAGCCAAAAAAAGTTCAGCCATCGACATTTTGAATAAGTGGTATTCCCACCCACAACAGTTCCGTTGCAGTTTCTCTTCTTTTCCATTCCTCGAAAAAATTACTTCCATTCCAGAGATACCATTCTGAATTTGTTTTATCGATATCGATACCGACAATTCATATCGATAAGAATTTCCGGAGTGATTTACATTCGTTTGACCGGAGACGACCTTTGCGATTAGAGAGGATATACATACATACATACGGAGTGGTAGTCTTATCGAAAGTGGGGTTTGAGGACTTTTGGATTGGCCATTTATCTTTGAGCTATTTCACTTCACACCGCTGCTGCATGTGAAGGAGTCATTCAGTACCTGAAGATCTTTTTTTGCTGGAGGAAAGAGAAAGAAGACGAGTCAATAATCAAGAGATTGATTTGACAGTACATACGATTCTTTTATTGTACAATCTTTTACGAGTTAATTACTCCTCTCTACGACTATCATACATACAATCACATCACCTAACAACCGACAAAATGCGACTTTCTCAAGCACAACCACAAGTCCTTTCACTTATCCTCCTCACCCTCTCCCATTCCTCACCAGTATCCGCTGGTCCTTTCCCTAAAGATGATATTCACGATCTCGGATTCTCCTACCTCATGGACCGATCCTGCGTTTCCTACTGCGGAACGGACAACCAATACTGTTGTACAGCCGGTCAAGCCTGCTATACCTCCTCGGGCAACATAGCATACTGTTCCGCCTCGAGCGGTGGTTCAGGAGGTTGGGCGGTCTACACAACCACCTATACTGAAACCGATTTACACGTAGGAACCAGCACATACAGTTCTTACACCGCAACCACCACATCCGGCGGAAGCGCCGCTATCTGCGATACTGGTTTGGGACAAACGTCATGTGGACCAATTTGTTGTGCTAGCGATCAAATGTGCGAATTTAGCGGACAATGCACGGCGAGAACTTCATCTTGGACGTATACAGCTACTTCTGGCACGTATTCAGCTCCACTGCGTCCGACGGGTGGTGCGTCGACGAGTACGGCTACGGTGAGCGCTACGACTACCGAACCATTTATTCCTCCTGCTACTGCTAGCGGAAGTACACTTCCGATTACGAGTAGGAGCTCGAATAATTTGAGTGCAGGCGCTATTGCGGGGATTGTTATTGGAACCATTCTTGGAGTTATTTTGCTCCTACTTTTGTGTTTCTGTTGTTTTGCTAAGGGACTCTGGGACTCGGTAGTTGGTATTTTCGGCGGTGGGAAATCGCGCAGACAAGGTGGCGGCGGTGTGAGAACAGAGCGTATTGAAACGGTAGAACGTTATTCACGCCATGGATCTACAGTTGGGGGAGCAGCAGCTGCTCGTAGAGAACAGACAGGATTTCTTGGAGGTGTTCGAGCGGATAAACCAACGAGGGTCGTAGAGACCAGAAAGAAGAAGAGCAGTGGACTTGGGGGATTGGGAGCTGTGGGTGCGGGATTAGTTGGATTGGCGGTGGTGCTTGGATTGAAGAGGAAGGAGGATGAGAGGAGGGATGAGAAGATGAGGCCTGGGCCTACGACTACGGTGACGGATATTAGTAGTACTTATTATACGGATAGTTATACGGGAACGAGTGCTAGTGAGTATTTTCCCGTTCTTCAAAAAGACGAAACAAAATTTTGTGGATGGTGACTAACGAGTGGTCTTTTTAGGTTCCGCAAGCTCAGATAGAAGAACGAGGAGTCCGAGGAGAGATCGGAGTTCGAGGAGATGAGATGATGCATAATTTCTAGCTCGTCTTCTTCTTCTTCTTCTTTTTCGGAGATGGGAACATTCTTATCTCGTTAATCATTCTCTGTTGATTGATTGGGATATCATCTCATCTCATTTCCACGAGAGATTTTCCCCTACACGGTGAATAAAATCACAATATACGATGTTAAATATGAATACGAAGTTCAAGATTTTTTTGATTTTTTTCGGCATGCATTAGCGGTTTTGATTCATTTTTCTGGCGTTTGGTTGGTTTTTGTTCTTTTTTGCTTCTTCATTAGAAGAATGGAGAAGAGAAAAAGGGAGAGGAAGAGGAACAGGAGAATGCAGATTCAAGAGAGGATGAGGATGTTAGGGATGTATTTTTATGATTTTATACGAGGGATGATTTGATATGGATGAATGGAAATGGGTGGGATAATGGGGCGGGGATAAGGTGGGGTAGGATATGAAAAGGGAATAGATGCAGGATTGATGAATGAATGGATGTGGATGGATTGATGAATGTCGGTTGCGATGTATATACTTGGTACGTACTAGATAGATACCGATTGTCTTATGATTAGGTATGGTTGTGGAGAGTTGCGGGGGATGGATATGCTGAATGAAAAATATTAGATATTTATGCGTGGTTTTTTGGGTTTTGCTTGATGTTTCTTGTGGGAGTTGTGTGTTGTGATCTTGAATGAATGAATGAACGTATAGGTTCTAGACAAGATTAAGTCGAATATATGCGAGGAATTTCATCCGATGGTAGTCATTGGAAGGATTCTTTATCAGGTACGCGTATTGGCGATTAGTGATCTTGATTTCAGGAAAGCCATTTAGGAACTCATCGCATCCCGGAGGGATAAAGAGCATGAATGGGAGGTATGGATGTATGTGGATGTAGGGGCGATGTATGTGTGGAATGGGATAATATGTGATGGGATGGAGATTATAGTTTATAGATATAATTAGGGTTATAAAGAAGTTAGAAGAAGAGGAAGAGGAAGAGGGAGGATGGAGAGGTGGAGAGGTGGAGAGGTAATTAGTAGGTTTGATTTGAGTTTTGATTTCGTGGGTTATGTGATAATGTGTGGGATGTAAGATAGATAGTTGAAGTAAAAGAAGAAATGGGATTGAAAAGCAGGATAAGAATAAGCATGAAAAGGATTTAAACGACAGGTTGGATTAAATAGTATTGGAGTAAAGGAGAATATAGGTAGATAGATGGATGTATAAATTCGGAGAAAGTTACAGATTGGTAGTGAGAAGTCGCATTATGTATATTGTGATTTTTTTTTACTTAATTGAAACACTCTTCTCTATTCATGATCAATTAGAGTATATAATAATAAAAACAAATAGCATACTGGTCTAACTCGGTGAGGTGAATTGACTGAAATGCTCCCAACAATGCTTTCCTACAAAAGAGAGGAAGATGCTCCATCATTCCCAGAACCTCAATTACCATTTAAATTCGTCGGTACATTTGGAATGAGCTCCTCAGATGTTGGAGTAGAGCATATCCAATGGCAACCAATTTATCGTTACACAAAACGCAGAGTGCCTCCCTTGTGCCTTAAAATAAACGTCAGGAATGTGATTTCAGAATCCTCAAAGGGATGGCCATCAAGCCTCGTGCTGTCCTGTCTCATCACATCAACTTTCTGAAATCTAACATCATGGACATCAACGAAGTTCCTGCCAACAGCAGTGGCATTACATCTTCATTCAAGCTCCGCATAGCAATCGTAACATTCCTAATCGCGAATTTGATTTACAAATATGTCAAGAAACGACAACAAGATAATGTATGTTGTGACATCTCGAAAAGCAAGTGCAGAGCGCTCCTAACATTAAGATAGGCTGACAAGAGGTTCGGTGCCAAACACCACTGTCTACCGGCTCATCAAAGGCTGTCATATAAATGGCCCCTTGCTTTAGATATCTTCAAGATGCAATATGAAGCGTTGATGTCGGGACATTTATTGAAAGCCCAGTCTGAGTATCTCCAGAAAAATTCCCTCGCCAAAACCTATGAGGTCAAACCCCCCGGAAGGATCGGAATCTTCACGACAGATCCAGTAAATGTACAAGCAATAATCGTAACTCATTTTGAAGGTCAGAACTTAGCTCTGATTCCCTCTAGAATCAATCTGCTCATACTTCTCTTCTTTAGATTATGGACTTGGTTCTCGACGAGAAGGATTCTATCCTATGATCGGCGAAGGCATTTTTACTCAGGACGGCGAGCCTTGGAGGCATTCTCGAGACGTCATGCGACGACAGTTCGTGAGAATGCAGTATCAAGACCTCAAAGTTTTTGAAGGCCCTGTCGATACGCTACTGGCTGGACTCAAGAGCTCAGCAAGAGGCATAGTAGACTTGCAGCCCTTCTTCTTCAGATTTACGCTGAACACAACAACGTCACTTATCTTTGGTGAACCTTTCGCGGGCCTCGATCCAGCGGAGAATGAACAGTTTCAAATCGATTTCAACTATTCGGGCCTCATTACAGCGATGCGCGTCCGTCTCGCAGAATGGTATTGGCTTTATAACCCAACTAATTATAAGAAGTCGTGTTCGATGGGTAAAAGATATGCCATGCAATACGTCGACCATGCACTCAAAGATATGAATGAAAATGGGACAGAAGAAGCATCGAAACGACATCCTTTCATCATTGATCTTTATCAAGAGCTCCGAGATCCGGTCCTCATACGCGATCAACTGATGAACATTCTCATGGCCGGAAGAGATACCACGGCTTGTCTAATGACCTGGGCGTTTTGAATAGCTATCCCAACTTAATGTCTTATGGCTGATACTAATTGAACGGGCAGTCATCTCTTGATTCGTCACCCGAAAACACTTGCACGATTGCGTGATGAGATAATATCTACCACCGGAGAGAGCAAAGTCATAACCAGAGCTCAAATAAATAAAATGACGTACCTAAAATATGTTCTGAACGAAAGTTAGTTAGCTGGCCCCAAGGACTTGATATTTACTGACAGAAACGTTTTCCAAGCCAACAGACTTTACGCAGTAGTCCCAGTAAATGTGCGAATGGCGACGAACACTACCTTCCTCCCGCGGGGCGGGGGTTCCGATGGTCTATCACCTCTCCTCGTCCCGAAAGGCATGGGCATTGTCTTTTCGCCATACCATATGCATCGAGACCCAGATATCTACGGCGACGACGCCAACGAGTTCCGACCGGAAAGATGGGAAGACGACAGATTAAAAAACATCGGACTAGGCTTTATGCCTTTTCATGGTGGGCCCCGAATATGCTTAGGAAGTAAGTACCTCGGCGTGACTATTGAGTACAGATGCTGACCTCATTTTCAGAAGATTTCGCTTTGACGGAAGCGTCCTACGGCATCGTCCGGGTTCTGCAGACCTTTCCAGATATTCATTTGCCGCCGAGTTGGGAAATACTACCTTCCGGACGAGAAAAGCAGGCTCTTACTCTTGTTCTTAGGAGTGGGGAAGGTTGTAACGTTGTTCTGGAGTAAAAAACAGAAGGTTGAAAATTCCTCTTACTAAATCGAGGTGGTCGGCATGTAGAAAGATTTGGGAAGATAGAATTTAAAAGAAAGTATAGGCGAGCTGGTCTCAAAGAGACGTTCTCACAAACGATGATTTATGAAGTCTATGAATATTGGAATTTCCTATGGGACGAAGATGTCGACGTGAGATGATTACAAGAGGGTTGAGTACCGTAGTACCGCGCAGTACAGCATTACTCCGATCAGAAGGAGTACATTATTCCGGACTGTAAGCCACATTGACATAGTGTGGCTAATGCCATAGCTAAATTTTATCTTCTTCGGCATTATCATTATGGGAGCGTTCAAGAAAAGCATACATTTAATTCGTTAAAGTGGTCAATAGAAGATCTTAATATATGTTGGTGGTATTCTAAGTACATAACGTTTTAATTTGCGATTTTACGCGTATCAACTTTTTTCATGCTTTTTAATTCTTTAATAATGCCACCAATTCGTACTCTTTTGCGTTCTATCTCAGGAAATGAACCAAAGTTTGTCCATTAAACACCATATCAACGGGACTAAATCGCAGGTAAAGCACAAGAGAGTTGCTACGCCCACCCAAATCGCGGAGGACCTCGGATTAGTGCGGCAAACAGTATCATATACTATTCAGCAGGACGCACTACACAATGACAGTGCATCTTTAGCTCGAACGCCTCGAAAGAAGTCTTATACCGATCGAGACGAACAAGTTATAATGCACTATACTATATACGCCTGCAACCTCAATTGCAGGGTCACTGCTGTCAAATGGTTTTGAAGAGGCATAGCATAATGAATTGGCGGTGTAAGAAAAGACCTGAACTTACACAAGAACACGCACTCAAATGGCTTGCATAATGCCTAGCACGAAGGGGGTGGACTGCGGAGGAATGGGGACTTATTGCCTGGGGTAATGAGTATTCTGTAGAGCAGGGGCAGGGTAAAAGGCAAGAATGGGTATTTCATACGCCGGCACAGAAATGGGAGCAATGCGTGGTCCAAACATAGAAACGAATAAGAACATAGTCTGGGAATTCTTTTGGGAGCTAGGAAGAGCCAACCTCTGTATCATGAATCGAACTCCTACCTCGAGGTTCTTGGCGCAGAAGTGGCACCTACATTTGCAAATTTGAACAAGGGATACATGTCTGCAAGACAATGCTTTGATAAGGTACAAGTATAGTTTTGCGATCAATATGGTGGAAGAATAGCCTCCCTACTCCCCCGACCTTAACCCAATCGAGCATATTTAAAATGTTCTCTGAAGTAGCTATAGACAAAAGTAGGTTAAAGTATACTAATCAAAGATTAAAGTCTCATTTACAAGCAGTCTGAGATTTATCAGATAAGGGGTTGTTTAATAATTCGAGTGTTAGTATGCCCGCCAGAATCAAGGCTTGTATCGATCGCGGCAGATGTATAATATATAGATACGGGAACACTATAGCCTTTGGGGATTTGATAAAATGCAATGTGAGCTTCAAAATAATGTAAAAACAGCGTTTATATAATGGTTAGTAGATTAATAGTAGAATTAATTAATAAGTGGTTGAGATGTTAGATTGTGAGCTGTGGGAGTCGCACAAAATATAAGTTGTCTAGTACTATAACAGCTTGCTCGCTAGATATCAGACAAATATCTTCCTTCTGATCACTTATCAGAACAATACTACTGTTGGTTCGATCTGGCATCAATATTACAAATGTGATACAGATGATATGTGGGTATTATTGATTGGTATTAATTGCTTGTTATTTATAAGTGATTCTGTGGAAAGTATGAGGATATACTTTCTGCTTAGTAGTCAAGTTACCCCACATCTAGCTAATATACCAACAACAACCATACCCTCCCTGAAGGGTTGTTTGCGACTGGGAACAGTACAATTTCTTCCTTGCCAGTATATAATCCTCAGAGAAGATTGCTGTAATTTGAGAATTAGTTCTTGACAGCGCTGGCTCCGGTCACGTATCCAGTGTTTTTCTTAGGTTTGTTTTGGGATGCAAGCAATGTCCTGCCTCGAAAATTGAGGGATTCCGCACCGATTTCTTCCAATGGTTTCGACTTCATTTCTTGCCCATTATCCGAATGCCGAGTGGTATGGAGATCTTGTTCTTCTTTTCCTTTCGACTCGGTTTCTTCATTCCATTTTCGTTTTCTGCCTTCTCTTCATTATCACTCCTCGTATCATCCGCCTTCCCTCCCTTCAGCACCTTAAGTGCAACCTTCAAAATCATAGAAAACCATATCAAAGTAAGGACTTGCAAAAAAAGAAGTGAATTCACAAAACCCCACTTCACAGGACCAGTCCAACATACCAGTCCCTCAGGTTGGATAAAGGGTTCGAGAAGATGTGCGTAGCGGTCGGGTGGTGGAAATGGTCCTGTGATTGATCCCATCTCGCCCTTGTAGCAGCCTGGTGAACTAGCGTATCGCTATGTGCGTAGACGGAATAGGTAGCCATCATGAAAATGACATGGCGCGCGGCGACCCAGACGATCATGAAGAGGCCGAACATGATGTTGCAGAGGACATCGTAGCCGGCGTATTTGAGACATTTAGCGGTCTGAACGGCTTGTTAGCTGAAGATTTAGAGAAAGGGTTGGGAGACGGGTACTGGAAAGAAGAGATCAACTACATCCATGATGCAGAGAATTAGGTTGGCAACTCTTGTTTGATGATAGCAGTAGCTGCAGAATATTAGGAGCGTAGTGACGACATGATGGGCAAACATTTGCCAGTGATCTTTTCTACGTTTTTCGACATGTAGGACAAGGAATTGCTGCACCCAAAATGCGTATTGCGCCAATGTGTACCATTTGGATAACCCCGAGATCTCACGAATAGGAAGATTGGTCCACATATTTTTGAGGTTGAGCCAGTAGTCTGATGTTATCATGATGTACTACGATTATTAGAAATGCAAAACCCATAGTAATAGGAGTAAACGACTTGCCATTCCCATTGTCCAGAAGACAGAATAGTAAACGAGCAGCCATGCCTGCTCGCAGAACCTTGCCTGATCTCTCACCCGCTTGACGCCAGCTTTTTTTGAAAATGGCATCAGAACATAATCCATCACGATTGCCCGCAATGCTGTGAATACAACGATCCAATATATAACGATCCAGGTGTCATTTGGACCTAGGGCATAATTCCCACTATTTTAGTTGTGATAGGAAAGTTGAAAAAATTTCCGAGTTTGTACGCGAATATTGGGAAAGCATATGTGGGTTGTGGAAAGAAGGATAAGGAAGTTGATTGAAATCCCTAAGAACGAAGTTAATTATTATTAAAAAAAAGGTCTAGTCGTGTCAAATACCAATCTGATGATCGATAATCCATTGAGAGATGGTTTTGGTCTTCTTAAGCTTCATGGAAGATGCAAGTCTTCTCGATTGTAAATTTTCTTTATCGGAGGTCCTGTCGAGCTTGTTTACTATAGACAGCGTGGAAGAGTTGTGGCAGAAGTCAATATCAAGAATGCCATTACCATTGGGCTTTGCGAGCCTTGCTGACTGCGAATTTTGCTTGATAAAGATTGTGTTGTTGCTGGTTGGCTCTATCTCATCGTAGCCCGCAGTTATGTTACTCATTATGGGCGGTGTGAGAATGGAACTGTGATTGAAACACGAAGGGTAGCTGTGATCAGTTGAGAATATCAACAATTGTAAGTGTTCGTGAGGAAGGTAAAATTCTAAGAAAGCGTATGGGATAAATGAATCTGGAGTAATGGCGAGTCCCAAAAGATGCTAGAAACTTATTAGATAAGCATGGTATGCTCGGTCTTATAGGCTCACTGGACAAGGTCCCTGTCAGCTGTGCCAAAGGGGTAGTGCACGAGGTAAGGAGTTTTGTGCCTTCGTGTAGCTGCAGCAATATTGCAACATTCCGGCGCATAAGCCTCCCAAAAACATGCTGGAAGCCGTATTCGGTTTCAACACTTAACAAATCATTGCTTAAATAGAACCAACTTGAGTAGAAGCTGTATTCACTAAACCTCCCTTGGAGTTGTGGTATTCAATTATACGCTAAGCCTGATACGATTATCAGTTCATAGTGCTCTAGACAGGGAGATCAGAACCTCAAGATCTCCAGATTACAACCGGCCCCACCAAAATCGCTTTCATACACGACTGCAAATCATCTCGGACCCTGGGACCCAGTTTGGAGGCTCTTCGATTAGCAATCTCTCACTTCTAACTAAAGACACCTCTCCTGCGACAATGTCACTGTCAACTACAGCATACGTCAACATCGGAATTACAATCCTCTTTATGACCATAGCCCTTTTGGGTAGCATTTATTACGATAAACCGCAATGTGAGTTCACATTTCAGCAGCTGCGCTTGCCTTCCCTAAGGAGAATCCATCTAGCTTGGGCTAAATTTGATATTTCTGCAGCGCGGTCGCAAAATCCGAGATCTAGACACTCAAATGCATCGTCCGAATCTGCAGATGACTCTTCGAGAACAAAGTCTTTGAAAGATCCAATATTGGATTTGCATGTGTGATAGCAAATTAATAGATGAGCATGAAATGTATGAGGAGGAAATGGTATTGCTTGGAAAGAATTGGATAAGGATGTGCAGGAGCTTTGGATAATCCGTTTCGATTTGTTTGAAATTGAAATGCTTCTCGACTTGAGAATTGAGCGCGCACATGGGTGGGTCTAAGAGGTACATTTGCGACGAAATGGGGGAAGGATGAGGCAAAGAGAGCCATAGATTACGTTGCTGGACGAACGTCTGGGACGTCGTGTATAAGTATGCAGCGGTTAGCGGTTAGAAGTTGGTCATGATCAATTAATTGCAAAAGGTTAATTTTAAGTGTACTGGTGTGGAGCTGGTGGAGCAAACAACGTTTAGAACGTTCAGCTATTGGCCAACCTGCGACCATGAAATGTGGCTGCGGCACCCTGCAACACAATACCCCATTACACCATACCAACGTGATAGGTGGGCGCAGTATTCTCCGAGTGACTTTTTGGGGCATTCTTACGGAGGTTGGAAGGGTATAAGACATTTTTTATCCTGTCTTTCGATGCTGCTTTAAATAATCCGAATAGATATTGAGCTGTTCTCTGAATTTTAACGATTTTGATAATTTTGATGAAATTTCAACAATCTTATGATTTTAAAGCTTTTGAAGCTTGTGTAACCTCTTTTAATAAATTTAAGATAGCTTTAAAATAGAATTAAGAAAACAATAATTTTGAATGATTTCTATTAAAAAACTGAAAATTTACAATACTTTGGCCTTCTAATAAGTTCTATCATATAAATTTTCAACCAGCGTGATTATATGATTGGTCGAAACCCCTGCTTGTGGGGAATGCACGGCCATTTTTTGGCGTGGTTTATTTGATCTGAGTCTGCAGCTATATCTATTGGAGAAACCCTGGTTAAGCCCATCATCAGTGATATCGCTTTCGAGAAAAACATCCTGTGCATCGAATCTGTAAATGTTATTTATATATACTCTGTTGAAAACTTCAGTAAAGGGGTCGTGTCTCATAACCTGATCAGCCCATAGTTCTAATTCTTTAGGCAAAATCAATACGAATAATACAGAGTTATACATTAAAGCTTCACTCCCCCATATACGGTCCTACCGACACTTATAACAAGATAATTGTTCAATAATTTAAATTAGATTTTCATATTGTATAAATCCAAGATAAATAATCTATATCGATATCTTGCTTCCTAGGGTGAGTGAATTAGATAACCCAAGAATGGATTGTTTCTCGGATAATCTCTTTTCCAAACCCGAACTGCCTAAGGCTTGAATCTTCAGTACAGCATTCCATCAGGTGTCAAGTACCCCAAGAATAAATTAATATGGAGATGAGTTAAGCAAGTTCGCGTCAAGTCAAATCCAACCGCGTCCATCAAAATACTGTGCATCTCATACAACATTGGAATACATGATCCCTTGCGCAAATAATTCTACAATTCGAGAAACAATACAGCACACACTTGCTTTGCGAATATCTTCACAAATTATTCTATTATACTATTATCAATCTATCTTTCCTTAATCGGCTTTATTAGTTGCATTTGCGACAACAACTATCACTGTCTTGCACAACTTAATTCGAGACCTTGAACTTGCTTTCAAGATGGTCTCTGCCAGGAAGCGTGGAAGGCAGGAGATGGAAGCCAGTGAGATTCCAAAAGAACCGAGTATGATTGATCGACTTAGGAATATGTGGGAATTTGCAAATCTTGCGCAATGGATTTTCATCTTTGGCAGAACTGTCAAAATCGATGAGAATATCGGAATCGAGGTAAGATTTCAGCCTTCCCTCTAGCCTTATCCAAATACTACATCAATACTTATTGTAACATGATAGGAACTTGAGTTGGAATGTTCGAAAACACACTCGACTGTTCTGCCAGAGATTGGCCTTGCTTTATTAAAATTCGTCTCTTCTCATCGAGGACTCACGTAAGTTAACTCCTTAGATATCTTAATTTTCTATCAAACCCTTAGCTTAACCGACCTTAATAGGCTTGAGATTTTTGATGAATATACAAGAAGACAATATGTTGCCAAAGCACCCGAGCGCAATCCTTATGGTACTGAGGAGGAACCCGCAAGGTTTGCAGAATTCGATGCTTTTACTAAGGCAAGCACTTACCGACTTATATCATCGGCTTTTGTTAATAGTTATATAGATTCGCATTTTGCAACAACTTACTCAATGGGCTATGATCAGTCCAGAACGTATCCGTGAGAGAATGGAAGAGACCAAGGATATCGAGCAGACCTCTTGGGTAAGCAACGATTTTGTTCAACACTGAACTTTACTAACTTCTTGGAAATAGCGCATTGAACCTTGTGGATGGGACTCGGATGATTGCGAATACTATGTGCTAGATGACAATCGACTTTATCGTCGTACTGAACCTCCTCCGCCACCTCCTCCAGCTCCAACATACAAGAAGAATTCTAAGAAGGGCAAGGCAGCTGCAAGAGCAAGTAAACGAAGAAAGACAACAGACACAGTCGAGAGTGAAGCCGAAGGATCAACAGAAGTTCCGATAGAAGAGAAGATTGATGATGGATTCGGAGGGGCAAAGTGGGAATGCATCGCTGTTTCGTTCGAAGACTTCACCACATTTGCGGCATCAATGGAAAAAACCCGGGACCCAAACGAGAAGATTCTGCGAAAACGTATTGTGGATAATGTCTTACCACTATTGGAAAAACAAGAAGAAGCCCGGAAACGCAAGGAGGCGCAAAAGCAGCGCGAGTTGATCAATATCGAGAAGTTAGCCACGGCAAAGAGATCTAGCAGAATTGCTGGCAAGATGGAGCAACAAAAGCAAGAAGAAGAACTCAGAGAGGCTGAACGTAAGAAGGAGCAGGATTTAGCAATGGCAAAGAAAGAACAACAGAAATGGCTTAAGCTGGAGAAAGAAAGAGAATCACGAATGATGACTAGGGAACAGCGAGTAAAGGAGAGAGAAGCACGTCGCATTCTTCATGAAGAAGAATTGGCCAATCTTTCCGAAGATAGTAAGAAGGTCGGATCAGGCGAAGGTCGTCTCTCTGAACGTCATCTCAAGGCCGAAATCGAAAGAAAGAAGCAGGCGCTTGAGCAACTTAATGAGGAAGATGACTGGATTTTTGACTGCATCTGTGGCGCTTATGGCCAAATAGACGATGGTACTCACAGTATTGCATGTGAGAAATGCAATATTTGGCAGCACAGCAAGTGCGTTGGAGTTAGTGAAGCTGAGGCTGATCGCGAGGACTTTCAATTTATCTGCACTACTTGCAAACGTCGTGCTGAAGACGCGGAGAAAGCCAAAACTCAACCACCGATTAAGATCAAACTCGGTCGACCCGCATCTTCATCTTCGCCAATACCACCCAAACAAAATGGTGTCTCAAATATGGATAATGAAGCTATGCCAAATAGTAAATCGTCAGCATCTCCAGCTTCACCAAAAAAAGCATTACCCCAAATGCATCTATTCTCTACTACAAACGGTGCACGTAAGCCAGCACAATCACGAAAGGTTTCTTCGCCTCAGCGTCAAACCAATACTGGTAATCGACCGCCACCTATCTTACCACCGAAGTTCACCAACAGAAATGAGCGCGCAGGTTCTCCGGTTGGTAAAACCGATGTTAGGCCATCCATTGAAATCCCTATGGGGGAAAGTCCATCTCTACCACGATACAATGGCTTAGCTAACAGTAATCCTTTCTCTTCACCTGTTCCTCACAGCCCAACATCTCTTCCACCTCCAAAGAATTTGACAACAAATGGTGCTCGGTACAACCAATCTCCTTCTAAGCATCAAAGCTCACCAATATCATCGCCAATTCAACAAAGTTTGGATTTGCCTAATCTCAAAAACAATGGAGATGTACCAGTTCAACCGCTTAATGGTCTTCATCGAGAGCAGAATGATCGTCGTAGCTCATTCAACTTTTCATCACCGCTTACAGGAGTTCCAGTATTGACACCATCTCAAAAGAATGGACCCATACCAAGCTCATCTTTTGAACAAAATGGTCATGCCGCTACACCAAGTGGAACCTCAAGATTCACTATGATAACTGCATCGTCTCCAGGATTGGATCAAGATCCACTTGACCCAGGTCATGCATCGGCTTTGCCCTCTTCAATTAGTGGAATATCTCCTACAAAACATTCTCCCCCTCGTCCAGCATCAAATGGGACATCAACACCCGCCATTCTCCCTCCAATTGCTCCATTATCACCAAGTCCACGATCACAAAACCTTACTCCACCAGTAAAGCCGTTAGAGCCACAATTGAGTAAAAATACTGCTCCTTAAACGCCATAATTCTGGATAACAATAACTTTCCAGTATTGGTCCACAAAGAGAGTTCAAAACTCAGTTTCTAGTTGAATAGTCAAAAGTGGTCTTGTCTTTCAACACAATTCATGTTTCATTTATTTCCTGCAATCGCCGATCATGTTCGATCTTGCATTGTACCAACTTCATATGACATTCATCTATGCGAGATTCATGCGAGCATTTTCTCATTTTCTCCCTGTATTACATTTTTTTTGTGTGTGGCGTTAGGATAGGGGGATTAGAGGGAAATAAAATAGCGAATTTGCATATTATGAGGACGAGGATGAAGGATGGAATCGAAGGATGGAATCCTTCGTTTTCGAGGTGCATGAATGTATGGTATGTGTGAAAGGAGTGTTATTGGTGATGTTAGATGGAAGGGTAGATGCATAACTGCATCTATCCCCGTTGCTTTGTTCTGGTTGATAGATAGGCCCAGTTTTGGGGGAAGACGGAGGGTATGGAGAATGGGAAGTGGAAGGGAGAGGGGATCCTAGAGCTAACTGAGGATTAGTAGTTCAGGGGGGAAGAAACTATTAAGTGCATGAAATGCTAGATGAGATTATAAATATCAATTACATTCAATATTATTATGTTAGTGGTAGCAAGTTCATTTATACGCACGTGTTTGATTTGCGGATTATGCAATGTGTGTATGTCGGTCGTATGTGAGGATGAAATCACCTTTGTGAATATCATAAAATTCCTTTGAACTTGAATGGCTTTCCTTTCCTCCCCCTTTCTCATCATCAATCATACTACTAAAGTACGTCCTGCAATTTGAATTCCACACTCCGTATAATTATCTCGTCAATTTTATTTCTTGTGAAATGATTTATATAATTTGTGATATTGTGTATGATTCATTGTTATTTAAATTATGGTAGTTATGGTAGTTATGGTTTGTAAAGGTGTGGTTGTAGGGTGAAGGGTTGAGGAGATGAGGAGAGTAAAGGAGGAGAGGAGAAGAGTGGGTAGAGGAGATTCTCGCAAACTGTAACCGCAGACCTCTCCCCTCTCCCACACCCGAAATAGTAAGATAGAGATACCCATAGATACCATACATATAGATATAATACTATTGCATACAAACAAATTGAGAGAGAATAAACTTAAGATAAACATAGTTGGAAATGTGAATTAGAATAAAGATATAGATGGATGGATGGATGGATGGAGAGTGAAAATAAGAAGAGAAAATGAAGTAAATGCAACAAGATATCCTCCGGGTATCGTACCGTATTGTGAAATTGTGAAATTGTGAAATGGGTTTGTGAAATACAGTGAAATAGAGGAAAAATCGTGTATTTTGGTATCCTCCATTGCATTCTTGAAATATAAATGTAGAGGGGTTTTCTCAGAAAGATGAGGGATGAAAGAAGTAGTTGAGAGTTGGAGAGTTTGAGATCGATGTGGTGGATCGAGTGAGGATGCTGAATGGTGGGTGGGTGAATGATGAATTTCGGATGATGGATGATAAAAGCCCAAATTTTGAAGTTCGGATAAGGGAGACGAATCGTATGATTCCATAATTCGATGATGTATTTGGATATAGATATAGAGGGATCGATCGATTGAGATTTTCGAACTTCGAACTTCGAACTTCGTGGAGGTGAAGAGCTAGAGATTGCTCAATAACAGCAATGATAAAACCATCGATTTTAGTAGCTTAGTATCTATCCCTCAACACCGCACCTCTCTCCTTCCTTCCTTCCTCCCTCCCTTCCTTCCTCAGCTAAAATGCCATAAATTCGTAGAATATTTCCGCAGTATAAAATCACCGTAGCCGAAAATTAAGGGGTTCGAATTTTCGCTTCGAATTTTCGCTTCGATTATTAATCTTCTGGCGATCCAACCCCTTGTTCGGATTCAGAATCAGAATCTAGGGGGTAGAAAATTTCTATGAATGCCTCTGCTGCTGTTTATTGTGGATGTGTTAGTGTTGTTCTTTATTCTCAAGTTTTATATTTTGTTCACTTCTTGATGATTTTCTTCCTCTTGCTGTCTACCTTTCCCACCTTCTATGACTTGATGTTCACTACAGAAAAGCACGGATAAATTCTGCAAGAAGAATAAAAACTCATCATCAAAAATCATCAAATCCCTTCAAAAAAAATAAGAAGAAAAACAAAAAAACATACCAGCCCCATGCACAAAATATAATTCAAATTCCCCATGTTTCCTAACCTGCGTTCGGCGAGAATATTCATCGCAGAATACATAGAGATGTAAATCTTTAATCCAAACGCGATGGCGACTATGGCGCGCCAGCCAGGTATCAGAGGAGATTTGGAGGTCGGTTACTTGGGGGATGGGGTGTTAGTGTGATGTGTGGGATGAGTGAGAGAGGGAGGGAGGGGGGTAAGCGAGAAGAATGAAGAGTGGGTGATGAGGGAAGTGGGAAGGAGAGCAAGGTGGAAGTAGAGGCGAGAGGAAGGATAGGGGAAATAGGGGAGGAAGGGGAGATCTACTAAAAGCAGTCCAAACAGGACATTTCCTTAACTCTCCATTTGCAACCGCAGCATGAAGTCTTAACGTATGAGTATGTTGATCTTCATAGACGTAAAGTGAGTGGTAGAACCCGTCATCTACTATTTGACTATTATTTATGAGGTGTCAGTAACTGCCCAATACAATCACAACAAAATCTCATTCTGTACCCTCCTTCGTTTTATATCATCTGGAATGAGCGAAAATAGGAGATGAAAGCAGTTAATGAAATAAATGAGATAAAAGGAAAAAAAATAACTACATACCCTTGAAAAAGTTGCACTTCCCCAGAAATTATATAGTCATCTCTTGGTATAAGATTTGTAAGTTGAGAGCGTGCTTTCAGTGCTACAAATGAGCAGTGGAAGAGTACCATTCCTGTGATATTGAGTTAATCCTACTCTATCCTAACCCAGAGTAATGTAGTCCAGTTCGATGGAATAGATATTTATGAAAGTATACTAACGTTGCCAAGTCCTATTAAATACATGTCGATCAGCACATCATTTCCAGTCGGTATATCTATCCATTTACTCTCTTCGTTCCTCTTCCCCTTTCCCTTCTTCTTCGTCTCGCCTATTTTCCTCCCCTAAACAGACAGACAAAAGAAAACTCACTTAAAAAATAAAGCCATCCAAATAGTAGGATGTTCCCTATATTCACTCCACCTCTTAAAACACAATGCACTTCCTCTTCTCTTAACACATAGTTCATGTACGCCATAGGAAGAATAATGAGGATTATTATGTTTATCCATCCAGCGACAGAGGAAACGGGGTGATTGGTCGAGAGTTGTGTCGTCGAGGTAGAGGGCTATGGAAAGGCGATTTTTGTCAAAGGGTCTAAGGGGTTTGGTATTAGTGGGGTTGAAGATGGTAGAAGGAGGGCCGGGGTAATGGACGGGGGTTGGGGGGGGGGGAAGAGGACGAAAAAAGTGCGGGGATAGAAGGGGAGGTGGAAGGAAAGGAGAAACATACAATTTAAATAAAACTTTTGAATGAGGAGGTATACCTAATCTCATTCCACTCATAGACGGACCGAAACATCTCGAACTACATCCATTCCATCAGTCATTACGATCCCAACCACTTTCTCAGTACACTGCACATCACATCTTCTCTGCATATCACAACTTCTGGCAGCCCAAGAAAATTTCCCTCTGCTTCTTGCCCGAACTTCCCAAAAATTTATCCATATGAACGAAAAGAAACAAACATACTCTCGTCTATGTTTCAAACACGTTTGCGAAAGGGGTTGCGCATGATCATCGAAGATTTTTTCCGCCCAATGACGTCTCTGCTTATATTATATTAGTATCTCGATATATGTTTTCTCTCTTCTCATCTTCCCTCAATCTTTCCTATACTCGCTAGTCCCTGGTCTCCTTCACGAGGTTCTTTTCACTTTCCTCACAAAGGTCCTCGCTCTCTCCTCTCATCCCTCAAGCAAAGATTCACGCTCAATGAAACTCAAGATTCCAATAAACATTCGCTTACATACCTCCATATCTACAAGATTTGGTTGTGCGGGGGCAAGATGTGGTTGTACTGGGATTGGGGGAGCTAGAATATTGAATGTGAGTAATTGATTTATATCTGCATCTCCTATAATTTCTGAATTTTCGTAGATATTTGAGATGCGATGCTATAGAATGTAGAGAAGGAGATATGCCTAGCATGAAATGAGAGAAAAATTAAAACATACCAGGAATCCCCCTCAAAGCCCTCAGCCTCAGTACCCTCAACCGTAATAATTCCAGCGTCGTAGGATCATATGTTGGAGATCTATACTGATGGTCATTACCTCCATCCATCACTTTATTCAATTCGCACACATTTCATCACATCAAGCCATCCATTTCACCAATCTAATCCCTTACCCACCAACCCCCCTTTCCAGCCCAGAATCTCTCCAGAAACCGTAATCGAAAAAATTCAACAACTCACCCAGTCAATAACCTAACACACTGCACCAAAAAATCCACATACATAACAAACCTCAACGTCAACGTCATGCCCCCCTGTTCATTCAATCTCTCATACATACGTAACCACCTCAAACTCAACGAAAAATCCTCACACAATAAAAATGCCAGCATATCTCTTAGAGTTTTTTGTAAACAAGGTAGTATAATAGTGAGATAATAAACAATAACCGGAACACGAATTCGATAGATGGGGAAGAGATCGTACAGGTCCCGAAGGAGTCGAGAGGTTTGTTCGACGTGTCGCAGGATTGCGGTGATGATCTCGGGGTCGTTGATGGAGGGGGATGAAGAGCGGGTGAGGGTGCTGGGATATGGGGAGGGGGAGGAAGATAGAAGGGGGATGGGAGAGCTGGTTAGGTGGGTGCGGATTTTTAGGAGTTCTGTTGCGACGGTATCGGCGCGGATGGCTTCAAGCCAGCATCCGGATAGTTCCTCCATGCTGCTATTGCTGCTGCGGATTGGTGCTGGAGAGTCGACATTAAGTTATGATGCGATGCTATATGGATATGTTTCTGTCGAGAAGAAATGAAAAGGTAAAAAAATGCTCAATCATTGAGTGATGGGATTCCGTATATTTCCTTCAGAAACCCATTATATTGTATTAATTGCCCCTCAATTCAAATGGAAGGTCAAATGAAATCGATACATCAAATCAATTTAGTAGAGTGTGCGTCCCAAATAAGTTATAAGTTATATCCAACCCATACATACCTACATAAATAGAACGAAGTCGCTAGGCCAAGCACCTATCCATTCATTGATTGAATCCGTTCCTCTGATATCCCGAAAATCTAACTGTGAGAGTAATTCCGTGGCTCTGCGGATGATTATAAAATGAACAGGTGGATGAAATACCACCATATAATCACCACGACTGACGTGTCAAAAATCATTGGAATATCACATTATTATTTGTATGGTCGTCCATTGATTCCCCTCTTCTAATCACTATAAATCCGAATCTTTGCATTCTTATTGCATTCCCCATTCATAAACGGCACTGCGTAAGGTTACCAAGGAATTATCTTCTGTTGCATGATCAATTTTAGCCAGTAGATATTCGTGGTTTCTTTTCTAGATACTATACATACCACTCACTATTGTATGGATGGATGTATGTATGATTATGTACATCCGAACATGCATGAACTCCAGTACCGTCCTCTCAAATCCATTTAGATGATACGCTTGCAGCGCTGCAGCAATGTTGATTCAACGGGTATGTCTATATCCTTGTGGATGGTGGATAGATGCCACTTGTGCTGCCATGATAGAAGAAAAGAATTAATGGCGCAACGGTAGAAAAACAATAACGACGAGCGATTCGTGCAAGGCAGTGGCCACGGCTGATGGCATGGAAATGTGTTGTTGAATTCTGCTTTTTGACGAATTGATCAATAATAAACATATGCAATAATAAACATATGGTGAGAACCTAGGTATAGTATGGTGGGTACGAGGCCGAGACCGAGGTCGCTGATGACCTTTTACCCTTCATCGTCTACTTGATTTGATTTTGACATTAGAATCACTTGATTATCCAATCAATCATAAAACAGTTTTTAACTTCTAGGTAAATTTAATATGTGTTGGCATTTTAATTCGAGTCTATCCACTGATCAGGAAAAGAAAAGAGTACAGTGTTCCGGTACTTGAATCGATTCCGCATCTGTATGGTTGGTTATATAGAGCATGCAGTGTTCCGTGCAGCATTTAAGCACCAACGGCATCAAAGACCCACGGGGAAGATATCCATCATAATATCTTGAACTCTTCCTATCCAACCAATGAACCGCCAAGAGAAATAGAACAAGAACAAGAAACTTTTCTAGCATCATTTAACTGATATAATCTAATCACCTATCACCGATCCCATTCATCCCCAATCACCAATTGAAATATTCTCCTCCCGGAAAAGTTATATGCAGATGCAGATGCACATGTACTCCAAATTTGTCTACTGCGTATCACTTGATACAGAGGACTACTTATTGTAAGATCTTACCTCACATCTGATTTCTTATGAATTACTTCCATCAATCGAACCATCAGCCAAACAATCAATCCAATAACCTCAATCGCCAAACAAGACGGCAAGAAATACTTATTTCAGCCGATCCTTATTCTCACACATATACTATACATATATGAGTACCACTTACTGCAATAACAATTCCCCATCCGAATCCATCGGTTCTCATTTATCACCATCAATCACAATACCGAACTTCCATTACAACCACCAAAACCAATAAAGAAGGCTCTCTCCCGAAGTGAGGAAACCCTATTCCTCGCTTGGACTGGGGAGACATGCAAGCTGCAGGTCAGAATATACCTAGTAATCACGTTCTGACTGTACATACTTAGCAACTGGGTATAAAAGAACTACCTCGCACCATATCCACACATTCCCGTTCCCATACTCAATAATCTCAAACTTTCCATCCTCATTACATAGAAAAACTCCTTATAAAACAACTCGCACCTCCCCAAAAAGTCATGCAAAAAAAATGCAATCTAAATTTTGCTACAAAAAAAGCCAAAAACACTCACACTCACTAAACACTCTCCAATCACCAATCATCCCCAAGTACCTCCAATCCAAACCAAACTTCCCCAGAAAATGCATATGCAGCTGTTGCACATACACATGCACACGCAATCCGAATATAGCTATGGAAGTACCACTTCTTACATCTTTTTCTATCTCTCTATCTCCCTCAGAATCTTCTTAGACTCCTCAACCTCCTCAAACCCCATTCATTATCCAAAAACCAAAGACCAAAAACCACCTCTCAATCATCCGATCTGATCTATCCATCTAACCCATCCAATCCATATAAAAGCATCTAGCATCCAGCATCCAGCATCTCACATCTAATACACACTACACACATAACGAACCCATCTCCCGCTCCATTTATTATTATAGCGCATCATCCACCTCAAAAAGAATAAGAAATTTATAGCGAATGGGTGTGTATACGATTCAGATATAGATGGTATGAGCGCAAAATTGCAAATATAGACAGGTATAACTATAGGAACCATCTCTCACCATATCCATACAATACTTACTTACCTACAAATCTTATCTTGTCTTCATCTTCACACTCATCCACAAATTTCTCCCAAATTTCCATTTTTTTCTCTGTACTACATGTATTCTTTTATACAAAGGAAAGCAAATTTATCAGACCCGGTATGGAATTATGGGAATTGATTTACCTTACCCTCAGTCTCTCCGCCTTCATCCTACTTCCTACCTTTCTATCTCCGTTCTCCCACCTCCCTTGTCTCTCCTTCCCCGTTCGCCCCTCCCCCCTCACCACAAATCCATCACTTATATCACTTCCATCACTTCCATCAACTCCACCAAAAAACCCCTCAACTTCTCCTAAAACAGCGAGAGGCCCAGAAATCCCATCACTTATAATATACCTACACAACCCCTCCGTTATTTGTTTTTACACCTCCGTCCTACCTCACCCCTTCTCCCACCTCCCGCACCTATTCCCCGCCCCTCTCGAGCTAGACCGGCCCATCAACTTCCTCCCTCCGTCAACCCTCCTCCACAATCTTTTCCCTACAGTAATTTACGCCTCACACCCTCTCACACCATCTCCATCAACCTACGCCTCACAACCTCCCCTCTCTCCCTCTCTCCCTCTCCCTCTCTCCCTCTCTCCCTCTCTCCCTCTCTCCCTCTCTCCCTCTACTCTCCCTCTCTCCCCTTTCTTCCCCTCTCCCGATCCCCCTTATTTTCCCTTTTCCCTCCTCTCTCAAAATATATTTATCCTCCAAACAAAACCAACCAAAACCAACCCAAAAACCCAAACAGAAATGAAACCCTCAAACCCTACCTATCTACCCATTCACCCCATCCACCCCATTCACCCCATCCATTCGCACATCATAACAAAGCAAAACCAAACTAAACCAAAACAACAACCCCCCGGCACAAAAATATCTCTCAATTCCTTCTCCTCAAAACCCCCCATCTCATTTACTTCAAAATCCTCGAATCCTAAGTCCTAATTCCCAAGTCCCAATTACAATTATTGACTCGAGAATACCATATTATTTATCTACAATCTATATACATCTATACACATCTGCATCTACATCTACATCTACAGCATACATCACATCACATCTATCAATCACATTCATCACAATTATCACAGTCATCCCCCCCAGTTCAAACACACATAAATGAGAGAGAGAGAGAGCTAGAATACAAACGAATAAGATTGTTACACGCATTGAGTTTGGTTGTGGTACTATGGTACTTTGGTACATTGGATAGCTTGCATATGGAACATGAAAAACCACCATCCAGATCATCCTTCGAGAGAATCCTTCAAGTAAATCCATATCATATCATCATAAGCATATGAGGGAAGCCATATGAAGAAAGAAAAAGTGTGAAATTAAAACTTCACCATCATTCTTTTCTCTTGTGTTAGATCTAGACCGACCTAGATCTAGACCAGACCAGACCCAGACCAGATCAGACCAGACCATTAGAAAATCCATCGATAGCAAAAAAACGATACCACAAGATCATTCATCAGTTATGAAAAGGAAAGGTAACAAGTGCACAAGTTGAATCATCCCATATCCCCTGTGCAAACACAACACCCCAGCCCAAATGAAAAGTAGTTAAAAGAGAACCTGGAACCCCGGGAGAACCTCCTAACTTGTATGTTTAAATCATCTTTGATACTGATGGTCTTAAGATAGGTACTAAGTGAGTATCAAGACTTTCAATGTTGAGATGATATGATTGAAGTTTTGAGTGGTTGAGAAAATCTCTAAGAAGATTCTTCCTCCTCGGCATCGGCCTGTGGAAAGTATTTTATTAGTACATGTGAAGTTTTGATCGCATCGATAAGGTTGATAATCACTTACGTTGTAATTGGCCTTCTCCTCTTCATAACGCTTCTTATCCTTAGCAGCAGACTCCTCATAAGGACCTCTTTGCTTCTCATTCAAAGCCTTCCAGCGCTCACCAAGAACCTTTCCGACTTGACCTATAATTTTGTTATGTTAGTGATGCAATGATAAGTAGAAGGAATTTAGATCATACCGAAAGAGATTCCGGGGTTCTCCTCACGAACGTTATCACGTTGTTCATTGGCGAAGAACATATAGGCAGAGAGACCACGCTTTGGTGCATTAGGATCTATTGAAGAATGAGTAACTAAATTCTTGAGAGTGGCAGTAAATAAGGAGTTAACATACCCTTCTTCTTCTTCTCAGTTCTACCCTTGGTAGCGCGCTTGGGTGCCTTTTCCTTTGGCATGTTGAATTATGTGTAAATGAGTCTAAATAAGAAGAATTAAAGTCAGTTATTGTTGATTGAAATGTTTATGCGATCGTAATAAAATTGCGACGATGACAATGAAAAGTGGTTGTGGTTGAGTAAAAGATGTCGAAAAGTTGAAGATAGAATGATGGTGTATTTTTTTTGGGGTTGTGAGTGATAACGCGTCGTGATGGTGTTGTTATATTTTTGTATGGAGATGTGAAAGATTTTGTGAGGTGAATTCAGTCGCAAAGGTAATAACTTCCTCACGACGTTGAGATTGAAAGATATGAAGATTGTAAATGAAAGTAAAAACTTACATGTAAATTGATTTAAAGAGTTATTGAAGTTGTAAGTTGAAGTGGTTGATCTATAACGCGATGAAATTGAATTAGTTATATATTCTTGGTATGGAAGTGGAAGTAAGTGTAAGTGCTGGCTGTATCGCGAGCCAAAAAAGGATGACGCGCCGATGAAGTTGAAAAGAGAAGCAATTGTATGAAGGTATTTTAGAATGAAAAATGAAGTACAATTAGATCAAATAGTTATTGAAACATCGAGTTTTTGATATAAATAAAAGCGCGTTTTCAATAGTATTATGATATCGAGGTTCAATATAAAAGTATTTGATATGAAGGATACAGTATGAGAGTATTTTGGGTGATGCTTACCAGTACCAGAGAAGTTGTTGTATGGTGAAATTTGCGTGTACAGAGTTCGTAGGTAGAGATTTGGTGAGGAAAAGAAGTAGGAGAGAGAATTTGGGTGGGTGATCTCAATTTTGGTGGGTGCGGGTGGGCATTTCAAACTGTAGGGGAAAAAAAGCAAGAGCTTACGATTTGATTACTTTTCGCTTGATCATTTAATTTTGATTGGCTCATTCTCCCTTTACATGCATTCCTGGTATTTCGTATTTCTTCCACTATCCAAGTTAATGTACTAGGTAATGATATTATGGATGATATGATATTCTTTATTTACATTGAAAGAAGAATTAATATGCGAATGACCTACTGACTGTACCGATCACTTTACATACTACTTTATTTACTACTTGTACTTACTATTGTGCTCTCTACTTTAACTTACCTACTATATTCCTTTTTGTCATGGAAAGCCTCTTCTTTATTTGTATGTGGAGAGATGGTAGTACGGTAAGTACTCTTACCCTTCTTTATTTGTATGTGGGGAGAGAGACTCTCTACCTAGGTAGGTAATGATTGTTATTGTTTCTTTTATCAAGATCGCACCTATATAATGCGGAAAGTAGCACTACTACCTATACTTATTGTTTCTTTCTTCAATCAATCCAACTTCGCCTCTCCCTTACTTCCCCTACTATCCTATTTCACACGGTCCGTCAGTATACCGAGTAAGTCCACGGGTACTAACTACCTAGTATTATCCTAGGTAAGAACCACTACTACTACTATCCTAGCCAAAAAGTACTACAATTATCCTAGCCATAGCCAAAAAGTAAGTGGAGTTTTATCTTTTCGTCCTTCTCGCTCTTGCCGTCTCAAAAAATAGTGTGTGGCTCTTTCTTTCTTTCTCTCATACCGAATTCCGATACTATCCTCTTTATGGTGTCATAAAATCACGAGCATGGACAAGGAAGAGTAGTGGAAGGAAGCACCAAAAAATCCTTTTACCTTTCTGTTACAACAAAGATCTCGACTTTCCAATTCCGGGGTATCTTAACCTTTTTTTCATTCCATTCATTACCAAACTTCAAAATGGATGTTTTCATGTTATTTTGATATCACGTGGTGATAAGAATAAGCTTTTCCCAAAAGAGATTAATGCGGGATTTTAAGGGGACCGGAATCAATTCGATTCTTCTATGGAGGATTTCTAACTTAAAAATAGAAAGATTGGATAGGATCAGCGTAGCGTTTCCAAGGTCTTCGTCCGAGTCTGATTAATGAAGCAAGTGATGGAAAATAAAATCAGATGAAAAATTCCCTCTCCTATCTTATCCCATCTCAATTCCCAATATTCTGTGCTATTCCAATCTATTCTGTTGTACTGTTCCATTAAATTATATTGACAATTGGCTGAATTGAATTGTTTGGTCTCCGCATATCTCGGCATAAAACTTCCCTTGAACATAATGTAGCAAAGAGAGGAAAAAGTCTACTCCGTATGTTACAAGCAGACAAGCCATCAAACATTTTCCACCACCCACGTAAGGATTCATTATGTAGATGTAGGGTGGCAGCTTACTTTTATTAGTTTAGTACGCCTCTGGGAAATGTCTGAGCATGAATAATACTTGCTTGCACTACTGTTTAAGTGCGATAGGTGTGACAGAGATATTACGAAGCGGTAGAATTTACCCCCAACAAGAAACACGAAACAAGCAACACATCTTTTAATCGACAGTAAGAAAGAAGAAAGTTTGATGGCCTCTTTTAACAAGCTGACTTTTGTTACAACTTTGATTTTCTTTCTCAATCTCAATTTCAATGATGTTGTAAAATTAAGGTTTATAGGTCTCGCCGATGATATTAGTTAATGGGAGCAGCCGGGTGAAGACGGACCGTTACCGTTACCGTTACCATTACCATTTTTCTTTAATTTTGATAGCACATTGATTGATCTGATTCCTTTCCTAACTGATCCTTTTTTTTAGCCGGAGCCAATGGAATAATAGCATTACAAGAAACCGGAACTCTACTATTTATATTATCATAACTGTATCGTCACATTATATCATCGCAAATAATCTTCGTACTTACGGAGTACATCTGTTACTACGGAGCCCTTTCTTCATCCGGCCTTGCGAATTCGGACCCAATGCCAAGACCAAACCATAACTCTGGGGCTTATCGATAAGAACAAATTTTGCACGTGATACCGGCGAAAGATTTCTCCGATTTCTGAAAAAGATTCAAACTCAAGTAAGAAATATTATATCACCAGTAATATTTTCAATAGCAGTTGCTGCCGGGAAGAGGAGCACCTCAATTTTCAGTCTCACGGTTGGGAGAGATATATTCTCATTCGCCATAATGTCAGACTCGAAAGTACCCGAAGCAGATGTAATTCCCCTCCATGAAGACTCATCTAAAGAGCTTAAACTAATAAGATCTTAGAAGTCAGCTTCTGCTACAAATGCAGAAGTTAAAATCGATGCGAAAGCTACTGCGAAACAGAAACCTCCCAATCCAATGTGGAAATATCTAGGATTTGGCGAAAACTTTCGACCTAGAGTTCCCTCTCGAAATTGGATGATATTCCTCTCAATTACTGGATCTTTCACTGCAGCCGTGATCTACGATAAAAGGGAAAAGAAGAGAGCGCAGAGGAAATGGTGTAAATTGGTGGAACATATTGCGAAAGAACCTTTGGGGGATTCTCGTACTATGCCAAGGAAACTTACGGTTTTCTTAGAAGGACCTCCTACTGATGGATTAAGGGTTGCGCAAGATCATTTTAAAGAATATGTTAAACCGATATTGGTAGCTTCTGGATTGGATTGGGAATTTATACAAGGGAGGAAAGAGGGAGATATTCGAGCTGAATTGGCGGAGAAAATTCGTAATGCGAGACTACCTTTTGAAGAGAGTGTTGAGGGACAGGATCCTATTCTATCGACACGGAAAAATGCTGGGATTAAGGAATTTGATGGACCAAGAGGTGATATAGTACTTGGAAGACATACTTGGAAAGAATATATTAGGGGTTTACATGAAGGCTGGTTAGGACCATTAACCGAACCCCTTAAGCCACAAGAAGAGAACCTAGAAACAACTCCAACCACAGAAGCCGAAACTCCAGTCGATTCTCTCATAGGGAACACAATTCATACAAGCACTAATAGCGACCCCTCTAAACCAGATGATGCATCACCTACCACTCCTCCGCCATCTTCCGAAGAAAAACCAGCCGAGGAAAAGAAGGAAAAACCATCCCATCCACCTCCCTTCATCTCAACCTCAGACTACGCATCAGCAAACCTTCCCTCATCTTTCCCAACAGAACTAGACCCCTCAGCCGCAGTCTCATTCCCCCACATCCTCGGATTTCTCAACACACCCACCCGACTCCGTCGATTCCTCAATCGTCGTCACCTAGCCGATCAAATCGGTCGCGACACAGCTGCTATAATCCTCTCCACCTATCGACCCTACCACGATTCCTCATCCTCCCCATCCTCCACTCCCGAAACCCCACAACCAGAACAAACCACCCTCCTCCTCTCCGAAGAAAAAGAATGGCACAAATCCATCCACGCCCGTACCCCCACAGACTCAGAAAGAACATGGTTAGAACCCATTACTCTCGATCCGCGCATCGCCTCCCGAATGCGTAAAGCGGAATTAACGCCTGAAGAAGAAGAAAGAGCGAGGAATATTATAGTGAAAGAGGAAGAGATTGAGGGCTGGATTAAAGGGGGTTTGAGAAGTTTGGGTCGTAAGGGGTTGAAGTGGTGGGATGGGGATAAGGGGAAGAAACCTTGGGAGCAGGGGGAGGTGGGCGAAGAGGATCAATGAGGAATGGGGAATGATGTATGGTTTCTTGCACTTTTATTGGTGCTTTGCTGTAGGATATTAAGCTGTGGATGAATGAATATCCAGTATGGATGAATGGATGATAGTTAAGTGAGTGAGTGATATATAATACGGATGGAAGGTCTACAGCAAGCACATCACACCCTATCATCGCCTCTCGCCTCTCGCCTCTTCTTCCTTCCTTCCTTCCTACTATATGGAATTGGTACATATTTACCATATATTCTTGAAAAGAAGGGGAATGTATGCCAGGAAATGTATAGACGGAAGGAAGCAGCAGAGGAGAAAGAAGGATGAAGTAAATAAATAAAGCAAAAATCAATCTCACTCTATATAGTGCATGTATTATATTATACAATAGGGAGCATTACATCTCTCCAGCTCCAAAATCCAAAATCCAAAATCAATATCTGAAAAAGATAAAAAAAAAGAAAAAAAAAAGATAAAACAAATATCAAAAACTCAATAAATAGACAAGTAAACTTTTCATCTATCCATCTAAAATTCTAAATACCTACTCAGTAAATAAATGAATGAGATACTGTGTCAGATACAAGCTAGACAGATAAGTAAACTTTTATCTACCAACACATCGTTTTATTCATCCATTCACTTCATCCATCTAAATATCTAACCAACTAAACCAAATTTCTTCCCCATCTCTCATCTTTCTTTTGTCACCCAAGAAGAAAGAAGAAGGTAATTCATACCATACCAAGTCAAGCCAAGCCATACCATACCATGCTATGCTATACTATGCCTTAAATCCATGATGCTATGTCCTTACAAACACTTTGAAGCACTATATAGAGAAACTTTTGTATCCTGCACTCATCGCAGTCCTTCCACCCCTCATCTTTTTTCCCCTTCCCTTCCCATCCCATTCCAACCCCCGAGTAACAAGAATACATCTCCCACCATCTACAACTTAGCAAATTCCTCCTTGATAATCTCCACAACCTTAGCATCCGTCCCCTCAAGTTCCGTCTCTACAACCTTCTGAAAGCGCGTCTTTTGATCCTTTACACTTTCATTTTCCTTATCGAGAGATGAGGATGCCATGAGACATTTGAGAGCGAGGAGATACTTTTCTATTCATATATTAGCATCATACCGAACATTCATCATCAAAACCGTAATCAAAGAGAGATGAAAAACTTACTTCTACGAATAAGTACCTCAAACCCAAGAATTTGCGCCTCAATATTCTTCGGGCTAAACTGTAACAACGGATTCAAAAACTTCATGGCATCATTCAAAGGTTCCGTAGTTGCCGCCAGTTTCTCTCCATTAGGATCATCATCCTTCTTCTTTAATTCCCCATCTTGATCCTTGGTTGGTTTATTCGGCTCATTTTTCTTAGCCAAAGCTTCTTTTTCAAGTCGTTCTGCTTCCTTTCTAGCCTTCTTTGCTGCCTTTTTACGTTCGACGGCATCTTCTTGAGTATCATCCGTGGATCCATTGACTCCATTTGATGCGGGCTTGTCGTACATAGATAAATAGACTTTGATTGCTGAAAGAGCTGTTCGGCTATAAAAAGGGTGTTCTCTAATTTTATCTTCCCACTTCATCATATCTATGTAGGCTCTGATTTGACCCTTACGTAAAAAGAATGAATGGAAATCAAATTGATCTTCATACCAAACATCAAAAATGTTATACACTGCTGTGAATCGTTTCAGAGCCAAACCAATTTTGTTTTGGCGAGCATAAGACTCTCCATCTTCTGTCAAAAACCAAACGCATTGCATATCATGAAGATCTGCTAACGGTCCACCAACGGTATCGGCTTTTGTAAACATACCCATAGTCTTCTCAGCCTTTTCGTTTTCATCATTCCTGAGTTGATATTTGGCGGCCTTTGTATTGATGTGACGATCCCTGGTGTCAAGACTACGAGCTTCTTCCATAATTTCAGAAGCCTTTTGAGTGTTTCCTTGATGCTTAAATATGCGTGCCTTTGTCATATGGAAGTCTACACTCTTGGATTCTAATTCAATAGCCTTTTCAATATACTCCATGGCTTTGTTGAGGTCTCGGCTCAAATAGTAGTTGTAGTGTTGTGCGAGGAAGTAATAAGCCGAAGAATTGCCCTTGGATGTATCACCATTCCTTTTTGGTTCCGAACTTTCTTCACTCTTTCCACTCTCAATATATTGCTGGACGATAGATGGTAAGATTTCCTTTTTCGAGTCATTCGCATACAAATGCTTCAGGTTTGCAAATGTAGATGGTACCCCCTTATCCAACATACGATGAATATACTTGTCTGCGACTTCCCTAAACTCCTCACCTTCTAAGAAGTCCAACGGTAATCGGCGCGCAGCGTCACATCGTGGGTATTTCGCCGCATATTCATCGTAAACAGCTTTTCGAGCCTTCAAATCGGTTGGATCGATCTCCATAGCCTGGATCAAGGAATCATAGTAGGTCTTGTATTCCTGATTGCGGTCGATCAGCGCGCGATATGCCTTTACAGCTTCTTCTTTTCGTCCAAGCTCGAACAAGTATTTTGCTCTTAACTCCATCACAGCCAGTCTGTCAAGATTGTATTTTCCATCCGATTCAAGATGTTCCAAAGCTCTCTTAATATCACCCTGTTCCGCGATCAACGAATTTTTGTACATAATAGCTTCCGAGTTCTCGAAATCGACTTTGGAGGGTGGGTTCTTCAAAGTTTCCTCATAGGTAGTCAAGGTCTGCTCCGCCTGTGCCAATTCCCCATTGAGATGAAGTGCCACAGCTAACGCAGTCCAATTTTGTCGCATACCAGATCTAGCAGTTAGCATAGCTCTGCGACTGGCAAGATAACCCGAATAATCGCGCATTTGTACTTGTAGAAGTGCCAAATCTCTTTGGATCTGCTGTGATTCCGGTTCTAATTTCAGAGCAAATTTGTATGCTTTAATAGCCTCCTCGAAGTTTTTGGCGGCGCGATAGAGCAACCCGTAAACATGCCAGCAAACGTGTGATTTGAAGTCGCATTGGAGGGCTACTTTGGCAAGCGCAAAGGCTTCTTCGGATTTTCCTTGAGAGTTTAAAATTAAAGCTTTCATAGCTAAAGTATCTCCATGTTTGGGGTTCTTTTTCAGAATCTGGTCGGCAGCTTTCAGACCTATAGATTTGTGAGTTGAGGATCGCGAGGAAGTTAAATATATAGCTCACCTTTCTTATACTGCTTGTCTTCATAATTTCGAACTACAGTCCTAAAGAGTGAGGACTCTTTCGAGGATAAAGGTTGTGGCATAGCTGCTCAATTGAGTTTACCAGAAAAGCTATTTAACCGCGTGGGGAGAATTAAAAGATTGTTTCTATGATTCTGACGTCAGGATTGACGGAGCTTCAGTTTCCTTCTAGAGAATGTCAATATTATATCAAAGAGCTCAATAATAATTGATAAGGTCAATATAATGTTATTCTGATTTGCAGGTGAGAGGTTTCCTGCTTTGGTGGAAAGTTGTGTAAGTTGGAGGGGTTGTTTGTTCATAATAAAGTCTAACTGAACTTTCGAGGTTGCAATGGTCCGGCTATTCTCCGGGAAAAATATAATCCACTTTCAGATATGTTGTGCCCTTAAGTTATCACTAGTATTGGTAACAACAGATTGTTGGTGTAATATAATGCACGTCTTATAATTGTTTTCCCTATTTGATCTGTGAGTTACAACCAAAAACTGTCTAGGGTTGATTTCACAAACTTTTTGATGTCTTGTCAATAACTGGATATCCCTAGTACACATCATGTTTTACTCCTGTGCAATGGTGTAAGATATAGGTATTTTTCCATGTGTTATACAGAGAGTTGATAGTTTCTCTATTACTGCTCATACGAGATCCTCCCATTTTTCCATTCATAACAGCCATTTAGGGCTCCGTATATAGTCTGCCAAACCTATCCAAAAACTCCCGCTTCTATACAATCATACATTCAAACACCCATACACACTACCCATCTTACTGACTCTTTTCCCTCCTCTTCCTCCACTGATCCAGAGCTTCTTCCCAATCCTCCGTATCCCCTCCACATCTTTCCCTCACCAACCCCCAACTCCTCGCTCTTACAATACTCTCCACCCCTCTTTCCTGTCTCACAATAGCAGCCAACCTTTCCGTCCGCGCCTCTTTAGGAAAGAACCTCGCCGAATAAGGATCCAACCTCTCATCCACCACTCTTTCTCTATCCCTCGCACTCTCCACTTGTCTCTCTAACAGATCCGGATCATCAGGGTCGGGACTCGTAGCAACCGAAGCGCAATAATTCAGCACATCTGATCTCGTCTGCCACGAGGAAAATAAAACCGAATCCTTAAAACGCTGGCATGCAGCCGCAGGTATCTGTTTTGAGTGAGGAGGTCGAGGAATGCGGGTTGAGGTAGATGAGGGATCGAAACCTTCTGTCGAAGGTGTTACGAGCGCATTGAGATTTTGCGTTATAATATCGTCGACTGAGGCGCGAGATATACGAAGGAAATCTATAGAATATCAGATCTAGTAATGCATAACATTAGAATAGACAATGAAATACCTCTTAGCGCAACCGTCGAGAAACAAAACTGGGGAGTTAATGTTTGTGGTAAGAAGGCAGGTTCCGCCATTGTCTCTCGAGGAGCTTTCTTTCTAACCTCAGCTCTAGAGGTTGTTGACCAAAACCAGTTCGCCAGTGTGAAGATAATTTGAGATATATTTCTAATATGTGAGGTTTATGCGTAAAATAAAAATTGTCTCCCCAAGTGCTGAGTGGCCAAATGAAGTTGAGGCGAGAGCTCGACTTTTGATTACAATACATGGACGTATCTTAGCGTCTGATAAAGCTCTTTCTATGACGACGATTGAACGGGTCTATCTCCTACTTCCAACATTCTTAGTGAAGTTTTTTATTTTCTTCATTATGATTTCAAATGTCGAATACACATACAGATGTTCTTCTCGTAAGTTTACTTAATTCATAATGGTGAAAGCAAACAAGTGTTTGCGCCCGGAAAGTTACCCCTCAATAAGCTTCTGTTTAGCTCCCGGTGAGCTAGAAAAAGATGTTATATACAGAATTCACCATCAAGAATGAAACAGGCAGAAAGGATTTTCAAGTTTCAATTTCTAGCTTGTTAGGCTGTACTGCGTTGGATTTCTTATTCTACAGAGGTTCTTTGGTTTGAAACTGTACAATTTATTTACTCAAAAGCCTGTCGATTATCACGTTTTCTAACAAACCTCAAGGCGGGAGCGTGTGCAGCAGTAGCTGTCGACCTTCTAGTATACCCATTGGATACCCTGAAAACCCGAATTCAAAGTCCAGATTACAAAAAGATCTACTACGATGCATCCAAAAAGGCAATCAATCGAGGTGTACTATTTCGAGGGTTATATCAGGGGGTTGGACCGGTAATTTTGGTGACAATACCATCATGTATGACCCCTTCGGCCCTAGAACCTACCTCAACATTAACATCCCGCAGCAGGAGCATTTTTCACCACATATGAAGGAATAAAAACTGTTCTTACCAAAGCAAATACAAGCTTGAGTGGGAATAACACTCCATTGATTCCACAACCTTTTGTTCACAGTGCAGCTTCGGCAGTAGCAGAACTTGTATCATGTTTTATTCTCACACCTGCTGAGGTATTGAAGCAGAATGCACAGATGATTCATCGACCAGCACACTCATCAGCGTCCGGAGCTTCTGTCACAATGCAAGCTTTGAAGCAATTCAAAAGACCTTCCCAGTTATTCACAGGATATACCGCGTTAGCTGCTCGAAACCTACCGTTTACTGCAATGCAATTTCCTATGTTTGAGCACATGAAAGATTCACTTAAGAGCTATAGAAGGGAAAACGGAACTATGACTGGTTCATTACTCGAAACAGCAACCATAACAGCTGTGAGTGCTGGAAGTGCCGGTTCTACCGCAGCCGTAATTACAACTCCAGTGGATGTTGTGAAGACTCGAATTATGCTTGCGGCATCAGGAGAAAATTCCGAAAGCGAGGCAAAGAAGAAGATAGAGGAAGCCAAAAAGAAGGGCCAACCCCTCGATAAGCTAATTGGAAAGCAAAAAGGTAGTCTCACGATTGCTCGAGAAGTGGTTGCGGAGGCTGGAGTTAAAGGCTTGTTTCGAGGCGCATTGTTAAGAGCTGGCTGGACGGCGCTGGGTAGCGGCCTTTATCTAGGGGTTTATGAAAGTGGAAGGGTCTGGCTTAGAGATCGACGGGAGGCTAAAGATGGAGACGAGTAAATCCGGGGAAATGGTCCCACTGCGTCTAAAATGCCACCAGCGTTCCCGGTAAAGCCACTGTGTATATGCACGTTAGAAAGCAATGAGACGAAAGACTTGCTACCAAGATTATATCTTGTTCTACGGACAGTTCGACTTCTGCGTTTACCACGCCGACGTCTTCTTTATGTACACGCTCAATATTTTACTCACAACCAATTTCATCCGATTTCTTTAAATGAACGCAACGCTTTGTGAAATCAACGCACACTCTCGTCTGAATCTATAGAATGCCAATAGTTTCGATGAAATATTCAAGTGACGAAGAAAATGGCCAGCCGGTAAGTTCGTGAGCAGACTGTTGATGGCGACAGTGAGTCTTAGAAGAATGCGAAATATAGACCAGAAATAGATATAGACCTCTGAGACGGCCAGTTGAGAAAGAAAGAGGTTTCTTCTAGATTGTTGAGACGGGTATCGATCTGAATACATACGACAATGTACTTTCAAGCCAAGCGGCGTGCTGCTACAGATGTTGAAATGAGCATAAATCATATACACAGTAGTTTCAATCCGACCTCACAAAAATCTGAACGAATCTTTGTCTTTGCACATAGAAAAAGTCCAACGTTCGAATATGATTGAAAATATCAGTAGTAAGATATTGATGGAAATGAAACAATGTACCTGTTGGGTTTCCTCAATCGTTCGTTCTAAAACTACCTAGTATAGTCAGTTCAATGTCCAGATCTGAGTGATTCGTGGAACTTCGAATCTTTTCCACCCAAGTAGAATCAGCAGATATATTTGATACCAGGTGCTCAAGCCAAGTTACCTAAGGATTGGATATGGGACTTATTTGCTGCGATGAGGTGCGGTTACAATTCACCGCCTCGGTGTCATTGCGTCAGAACGTTTATATTGACACAAGCAACATGAGGCTTCAAAAATAAAGTTCATATTTCATATACAATGCCATAGGATCTTTAATGCCCACATGTAACCTTAATGTACCTATCTTTGTTTTATGCATGGGCTATTTTGAGTTGGGGATTTAACAATCGGAACAAAGAAAAGCTTGATCATCTTCAATACCCGAGAATGGCGCAATAGGTACTAAATTTCGTACCATCCCGAGTCATTTAAATGCCTGACGCTTCATCCCCCGGGATTATTTGTAAAAGTGAAATATTACTGATTACTGGAACATGTCGTGGTATCTTTTTGGTCAATTGCGTCTTGGACGCTCCTTCCTGGATCCACTACCTTCTTCCAATTCTTATATCTTTGACTTTCCGTTGGGCTCACTCCAGTTAAGTCTAGAAGACATCAAAACCTTTTCTTTTCTCCAATCCTCAAAACATCTCTTTAAATATCAATTCTCTTTCCTCTACAATTTCCTAAAATCGATCAGATCTGAAATTTCGATACCTTCTTACATCATGGCTGCCGTTGCACCTCCCATTCTACCATTCGACGATCTGGAACGTTATGCAGTTTCCGATGAACTTGAATCTTCAATCAGTTTGAAAGTTCCTGTTTTCGACAGCAAGACCCATAGCTCGAGTGATAGATACCTGGTGGTTAGTCCATATGACGAAAAACCTCATCTACTGGACCTTGGGACTTTGGATACACCAAACCAGTTGCTTGCTAGAGCTCTAGTTGGATTGAAATGTCTGAGAGAAGATTATGCGACTGCGCCATACATCGAGACTTTCAATGTATGTGTTTTGACGTCTCAACCAGAAATTGTGATTATAGGTTCACTGACTTTTCCTTAGTGGCAAGAAATTATAGATTCCCTTCGAGAGCTAGCAAAAACCTTCAATCATAAGTGGGAAGAGGAATCTTTCTATATTGTTGTTTTCAGATCTCAGGTACCACCCGAAACTGTCGCCCACTACTCTGATCTTGGTGTTCTCGACAAAGCTGCTCATGCCGAGGCAACTGAAAGTGGAGGATTTCTCAAGTAAATATAAATTTTCGGGTACCCATAGCAAATGACTGATAATCTCTAGATACTGGTTTGGAGTACCTGACAAGAACGGACGAAACCTCGCAACTTGTGTTTGGCGTAGTTCTCGAGATGCCAAAATAGGTAGCGTGGGCCCCCACCATCGCGCCGCGGCGAATGCTGCCAGACACATGTATACGGAGTGGAAAAGTAAGCTCATCTCTATGGCGATATTCGCGGAAAAATGCTAATCAAATCTTGTAGTCGAACGATTAAGACTCCTCGTAAAGGACGATATCAAAGAATGGGAGATTGAACAATGGGTCGACTAAAAGACAATATCTCATGCCTGAAGTCTTTTCAGGCCTGCCGATCCCCGAGGTCCATCGAATGAATATCGCCGTTATAAACTGGCCCGGCGTAGAAGGACTTACCTATGATTTTATAGACTTACTAGAAGTTTGCTTGTTTTCAAGATACCACAATAGATAGATAAAATAGAGACGAAGATCGTTTGAGATTACCTGGAACTCCCATGTTCCTAGTTATTGGTACTGTAAGTCCAATATATATTGATCGTGAGAATATGAAAGGCCTAAAAATGTATTGCATAGATGGATTAGGAGGTTGAAGGTTGATTTCTTGGGACATTGCTGCTGTCTTGTTGTGTTGAAAGAGTGTTGAAAGAAGAAGATTCGCGCGGGGTTCAGATTTCCGCCATCGCTAGTGTGAAAAAACGCCAAGACTTCGCACACAAATGAATACAATCATCTTCAAAAAATAACCCACCTTTTTGCGACAACGACTACTGGACGCGAAACTCTTCGACTTTGCGCCAGAACCTATCGAAATATTGGTAGTAATTATTCGGAATCGGGAGATCACGAATTTGGACCATATTTCATCATGGCGGACACTACTAGCAAAGAGGTGCCTTTGCACTCAGTACAAGTTGAGGCATTGGTATGAACAATCACAAGCAAGCTGTTGGAATTTTGGCTAATGGGATATACAGGTCGTTATGAAAATTGTAAAGGCTTGTGCCGCAACTTACCCAACTACAGCCACTGGATCTATCGTTGGTATGGACTCAAATGGAACTCTTCAAATCACAAACTCCTTCCCATTCCCAACGGCAGACGTCGCCGCCTCGGATTCTCACCCAAATGACCACATGGCCGCCTCGAACATTGCTGCGGCAGCCCCAAGATCAAAGGCCAATATCGTTTACCAAAGTGAGATGATCAAGATGTTGAAGGAAGTCAATGTTGATGCGAATAATGTTGGATGGTACACAAGTGCAAACATGGGGAACTTTATCAATACCAGCTTGATCGAGAATCAATTCTTCTACCAAAAGGAGCCAAATGAGAGAACCGTTGCGCTCGTCCACGATGTCAGCAGAAGTGCTCAAGGTGCTTTAAGTCTACGCGCTTTCAGACTTTCACCAAACTTCATGGCCGCTTATAAGGAGGGTAAATTTACCACTGAGGGGTGCGTACATGAAATATGCTATTGTAATGCCATCACTGACAAGATGACAGCATGCAAAAGTCGAAGCTTACATACAAAGACATTTTGGTCGAATTACCTATCATCGTCCACAACTCTCATCTTTTGACCTCCTTCTTGCACCAAATGCCAGTCGAATTACCAAAGAAAGAACTTGATTTCCCCGCAAGTTTCGCAGACCTAACCCGAAACACACCATCAACTCCACTCTACCCTAACTTGGAATCCTTGGACTTATCCATTGACCCTTACTTGGAGAGAACTTGTGATATGCTTTTGGACAGCATCGAAACCCACTACACCGAACTTAACAACTTCCAATACTTCCAAAGACAATTGACTCGCGAGCAAGCCAAGGTCACAGCATGGAAGACCAAGCGTGCGGCGGAGAATGCTAGTAGGGCCACACAGAAACTTGCACCTCTACCAGAGGATGAGTGGGAGAGACTCTTCAAGCTTCCAACAGAACCAAGCAGATTGGAGGGTATGTTGAATGCACGACAAGTTGATCAGTACTCAAGACAAGTGGACGGATTCACTGCTAGCATCACCGGAAAGATGTTTGCAGTAAAGAGCAGCCTCTTACCAGAACAATCTTAAAAAGGAAACGTATGTAATGCAGCTGGTAGTAGGGCAATTACGGTTGCTAGCTAGGGCACTTATGAGGGATTTCTTGCATGGGCATGGCGTTCAGAGGGTTATGTCAATATGTGGGATCATATTCATGATCAAAAAAGGAACGATAGACAGCACCTTGAGGACTTTTCTCATGGATGTATAGATATCTCGTATATTCCTTCAAAAATGCACGGACTTTGATATCGTCCACCCACCAATATGCATATCAACCCCACTTATAGGATTTTATTGCTATCAGTGATATCCACCCACATGCCTAATTCATTTTCATGTTGACCCTGAATTTTCAAACTTTCACTTCACTTCATACAACAATCATATGATATTTTATATACTAGGTAAGCAGTAGGGAGGGAGGGTAGCAGTGGGAGGGTCTGCCACCTGTTAAAAAGATTCTACTTTCCGTTGTTATAGTAGATACTCATGCTAATCTAATCCATACTCATGTTGATGATGAATATTCAAACCTTCACTTCATCCAGCATTCACATGATATTTATACAAGTACCTAATAGCAGCCAGCAGTATGAAGGCTTCCGCCCACCTACACTTACACTGTAGTCCTTTTGAGCAGATTCTACTTTTTATTTATACAGAGTATATCCGATATTCAATGCTTATGTGTTACATTTAGACAACTCACTACCTAGTAATTCATTAATATTTACAATAATGCAAGTCTTACCTATCCAACTGTACCTAGGTAGTATTTGAATATCTACGGAGTACTGTATCTCTTTGTCAAACGTTTCCTATTGTTGCGTTTGTTTGGATGTCCAAGGATTCTATACCTAACCATATTTGGATTAGTGTTGAATTTTCCTCTTTCTCACCCCTCCATCAACTAGTTGAAGTGTCGGCCCCCGAAGTTTTTCTGTTTATCCTCCCATTTCATCTCTCTTTTCTAAAACATCCAAATCTCTTCTCCTTTCTCTATCCATTCCTCAAATAAATGTAAGTATCAAAGCCTCATCTATTCCAATTATCACTCTACTTTTAGAGCTTTGAATTGACTCTTATCTTTTAGTATCTTTCAGATCTCTCTCCCTCAATATCTTCTTCCCCTCACCGATAATGTCTGCCCCAGCATCCAAATTCAAGGTAAATAAATACACCATCCAGCACTTGTTAATTCCCGTATACTAATTGAATCCTCTTAGGTCGCTGACCTCAGTCTTGCTGCCTTCGGTCGCAAGGAAATCGAGCTTGCTGAGAATGAGATGCCAGGTTTGATGGCTACTCGTGAGAAGTATGCTGCTGATCAACCTTTGAAGGGTGCCCGTATTGCTGGATGTGTACGTATTGCCTTGATTTTCTATTGATTGGAGTGAAGACTAATTAAGCTGAATGTTGTAGTTACACATGACCATTCAAACCGCTGTCTTGATCGAGACCCTCACATTCCTCGGTGCTGAGGTTACCTGGTCATCTTGCAACATCTTCTCTACCCAAGACCACGCTGCTGCTGCCATTGCCGCCGCCGGTGTCCCAGTCTTCGCCTGGAAGGGTGAGACCGAAGAGGAATACAACTGGTGTTTGGAACAACAACTCGTTGCCTTCAAGGATGGCAAGAGTTTGAACTTGATTCTCGACGATGGTGGAGATCTTACTCAACTCGTACACAACAAATACCCAGAGATGTTGAAGGACTGCTATGGTGTTTCTGAGGAGACCACCACTGGTGTTCACCACTTGTACAAGATGTTGAAGAACAAGGGTCTCCTCGTCCCAGCTATTAACGTCAACGACTCCGTCACTAAGTCAAAATTCGACAACTTGTACGGATGCCGTGAATCTTTGGTCGATGGTATCAAGCGTGCCACCGATGTCATGATTGCTGGTAAGGTTGCAGTCGTCGCCGGTTTCGGTGATGTCGGAAAGGGTTGTGCTATGGCTCTTCACGGAATGGGTGCTCGTGTCATTGTTACCGAGATTGATCCTATCAACGCTCTCCAAGCTGCTGTCTCCGGTTACCAAGTCATGCCAATGGAGAAGGCCGCTTCTGTTGGTCAAATCTTCGTTACCACCACTGGATGCAGAGACATCTTGGTTGGTGAGCACTTCGAGGCCATGCCAAACGATGCTATCGTCTGCAGTAAGCACATTCTTCCTCTAATATTATTCAATCACTAACCTTGCAATAGACATTGGTCACTTCGATATCGAAATTGACGTTGCCTGGTTGAAGGCAAACGCCGCTAGCGTTCAAAACATCAAGCCCCAAGTCGACCGATACCTCATGAAGAACGGCCGCCACATCATCCTCCTTGCCGAGGGTCGTCTCGTTAACTTGGGATGTGCTACCGGTCACTCTTCCTTCGTTATGTCATGCTCCTTCACTAACCAAGTCCTTGCTCAAATTATGTTGTTCAAGTGCGAGGATGAGGCTTTCGGTAAGAAGTACGTTGAGTTCGGTAAGACCCAAAAGCTTGAGGTTGGTGTCTACGTTCTCCCAAAGATTTTGGATGAGACCGTTGCCAAGCTTCACTTGGCACATGTTAATGCCGAATTGTCCAAATTGACCCCAGTCCAAGCTGAGTACCTTGGTCTTGAGGTTGAGGGACCATTCAAGTCCGAAATCTACCGTTACTAGATTTTGTTTATATGGGTTTTAATTTTTTTTAAGGCGAGCTGTGGATAAATCTTTCAACATGAGTAATGATTTCAATGATACCGGGGAAAAGCATTTTGACCTTCAACGGCATATACAGGGGATTTACAAGGGAAAAGTTTCAACATAAAGGGTTTATGGATGAATTTTATAAAGCGGGCGTTACTTGGCTCTTCAACCATGGTCAAGTAGTACAGGTCGGCCTTTTGCCTTGACCTTAGAGCATATAAATTTGTGCTTAAATAGAATATGCATTGCATGTTCATTTATGTTTAGTTTTGTTTGATGTTTTTGTGATTTTTGAGTAATTGTGATGTGGTTGTGATGTGATGTATTGTGAAGCCATTGTGATTGTATGTTCAATACTAGAGAAGTAGAAGTAAAAGAAATATACTTGTTCCACATTTTTCTTGTAAGTATTAAGCCATCTACACTTTACTTCAATATACTTTACTTATGGCATTGCATTGCATGGCATGGCATATTTGATATGTATGATAGGTATGTATGATACATATATACCACATCGTCGGACCCTTACTTCTTTTCTTTTCTTTCTTTTCTTTTCTTTCTTTTCTTTTCTTTCTTTCTTTTCCTTACTCTCCTCTTCTCGTCTGTTTATATTCTTGATCTTCATGATCTTCATGATCTTCATGATATCCTTGATGTGGTCTAGGGTATATATCATACTAATTAATTCGATGGTCTAAACACACACTTGCTTAAGGTTGGTCGGTTATTGTGGAAGGATTTGTATATATATATATATATATATAAAAATGTAAAAACTTCAATAAATAGTTAATCATCGTATTTAATTACTCTTTTTATTTCTGATATTATACATCCATCCATCCATCCCACCCCACCGCATCCCATCCATTGCCCTCTTTTCCATTCCCACCCTCTTTTCCATTCCATTTCCATTTCCATTTCCATTTCCATTTCCATTTCCATTTCCATTTCCATTTCCATTTCCATTTCCATTTCCATTTCCATCCCATCCATTCCCATCCATCCCAAGCAAATTACCCACCAAACGCCAACTAACACTAACACGCTAGAAAAAACATAATCATATGGTAAAATGGTAGAATGAAACTCCTGTAAATTATGCAAATTATGCATCGTATCTAAGCGTATTGCAATTTCTTTGCTGAGGGAATAGCTATTCGTACCTAAGTAGATATGGGAGCGAGCTATTCCATTAGATTCCCATGCCCGTTCCCAGTCCCATTAGCAGCCTGAGGGAGAATTAGAATTAGAATTCGAAATTGTACTCGATCTTGAAATTGTCCCGTATATCCATACTCCCTAACACAAGCAAGACAAGCCAGTTATCCCATAATATTGCACCTTATCTTTTCATCCATCCATCCATCCATCCATATATCCATATATCCATATATCCCTATCATACAATCAATCCCCCTATTCACCCTCCCACACCCACCAAACCCTACACCTTAAAAAACCCAAAGAAAACTAGAAACCTAAAAACCCCTTGCCCTAACCCCCTTTCCACTCTCCAAACTAAGATCTATGGACCACAAGGAATCCCAAATCATTGATCTTTTCATATGGTTTGGTGATGTATTTGTGTCTTCCTCTGTTGATCTCCCTTCTTCTATTCCTGTGACTGTTGTCGAATGCTCCCCGAAGCCTGTGCTTAGAGCTGAAGGATAGCCATGACCATTGTGAACATGATGAACATTCTAAGAATACTCGCACTATCAGCGTATGTTTTGCTTGGAGAAGTATAATGTGACATAACATAGTATGACGACAGAACGAGAATATCCACAGCCATACAAGAACTCTTCAAATGGCACAAGATAGACACACAAACAAGTCGAGATCAAGGACCCAAGAGATTATCCAAAGGATTTCGAACCTCGTTATTTGCCTTCCCATCAGCAATCCCATCACTATTTCTCACAAGTATCGAATTCGCACCGGTACCCATCGCATCATCATTCGCCGCATTTCTCAACCCAATAACCGAAGCCGTAGAGTCTGTTTTTCTCAGTGGTGATGAGACAGCCGGAATAGCTTTCTTAGAATTACTACTACTTCGACGACTATCAAGACTTTTGGCAAGAGTTTTATTGAGACCTTCAGCACCGGTAGTAGATGATTTTTTGGAGCGACGAATTGTTGCTGTGGCTTCAATATTTGCGCTGGCAACTGTGCTTTTGGCAAGGCCGGGAGTAGATGGTGCACCAGGTTTTTCTTCCGCGGCATCGATAAGATACCAGCGGAGACCGTCGGAAAGGTCAAAGGGATTATCGTCTTCGAAGGAATCGCCGCCTGTACTTGCAAAAGAGCGACCGTCGGTCATGGATTTGGAGAGATCGACAACTCTGTCTTCAATCCTGTGGATTCGAGCTAGTAACCAATCGCGGGAGCGCAATTTATGGGAATCTTGTTCTCGAAGGAAGTAATGAGGAGCGCCAACGTTGAACGCAGCCCATGCTCCGGTAGATTGATTTCTAGTTGGTAAGAACAGAGCTAGATCGCCTTCTTTGAAATTCTTGAAAGCAATTTTCTCATGAGCTTCCTTTTGGGCTCTATGAGACTTTTCCCTGTAAGAACGAGCATCTTTGGAATATTTCTTGGCTGTATATTCTATATCCCTGACTCTCTTTGCAATGACCTCACAAAAGTTATCCACATCAAAACTGCCAATAGAATTGATATAAGCATCATACTTTTCGGCTTCTGCTTCAGGGTCATCGTTGTGCATCCAATATAACAAGTCGAGATCTCCACTGTCAATCATGGCTCTCATGGTTGTAGAGCCTGTCATGCTTCGCCTGATTTTATTGCCCGCATCTGAGGAATCATTTCCATTGATGATGCTACGATCAGGCTTTGGTAACTTTTGAATCATCATAGAGCCGTTCTCCTTGGTAACCGAATAACTCAATCGCTCAAGTAGTCGAACAAGTTTATCGTTCTGTGAATACAATCGTTGCGTGAGATCTTTTGCACGTGAAGTACGTGAATCGAATCGATTGTTCAATCTCTCGAACCTTTCTTGTGCAAATTGGTTCTTCTCTTGATGCGATCTCATTTCTTCCTCGAGACTCCCAATTCGGGAAAGCTGTCCAGCTAGATCTTCTGACAAAGATGTGACCTTTTGTTCCTCTTCCTCCAGACGACTGCGTAGAGCTTCGGAGCCCGTCTCGCCATCCGCCATCCTAGTTCTTAGGGAGCTTAATTGAAGGCGTTCATCAGTAAGTTCGGCCTCGAGAGCGGAAAATTTAGCTTTTTCGGAAGCTAATTCTTCGCGAAGGGATTGAGACGCCTTTTCTTCGAGATCAAATTTCTCTCTATATTTTGTAAGTTCGTCTTTAAGTTCCGATATTGTCGTCTCCGCGTCGTCTCGTTGTGACTTCGCAAGATTGTAATCCCGCTTCGTATTCTCAAGCTCAGATAACAGGTTCAGTGATTTGTTGGTCAATGATCCTGAGAGTGCTGTGAACTCTTGTGGCATCCTTAACTTAGGCGATAGTTGCAAATGGATATCTTGCAGAGCTTTGAGTTGATCCTCAGCAACTGATTCTGCCTGAATAGTCCGGGACATCAATTCCTTATTTTCTTCTCTGAGGCTCTGCATTTGCCTTTCCAAAATCTCATTGGTCTCCCTCTGTAACTTCGCATCATTTCTCAAAAAGTCAACCTGACCTTGAGCTTTCTGAGCCTCCGCAGCAGCATCCTTGCGTAATTTTTCCAACTCTTCTTGTAAGAGACGAACACGATCATCAACATCGGACTTCTCGTTCTCTCTGGAACCTATATATCTATCAATCTCGTCCTCCAGCTCTTCTAGTCTCGCCTTGAGGCGCTTAATTTCGTCCTCCAAAGATTTGCGCTCTTCCATGAAATCACGCTGCTGTGCTTTAAAGTTTTCCGAAAGGTCTTGTTTCATGGAATTTACTTCTTCAAGTTGAGAGTTCAACTCGCTCATTGAGGTGTTCTTCGCAGCAACTTCCTTCTCTAGACCCGAAGCACGTTCACGTTCGGCTATCAATTCTGCCTCCAAGGAAAGCAATTTCTGCTGGAATGCCTTTTCTTCCTCTCCTCGATTTGCAGAAAAGCGTCGAGATGAGATTGAAGAACGACGGGAGTCGTCATTGAGACGTGGTGATGCCATGGGGTTTGTTACATTTTGAACATCCGGGCTGGGATTATTGGATACTGTAAACACATTACCACTTGAAGTCCTGCTAACCTGAGTCTGCCGATGAAATAGATCTTCAAGCCTTCGAACTCGACTTTCAGCAGTTTTAAGCTTGTTCTCGAGCTTTAATTTATCATCTTGCAGGCTTTTTAACACGTCATTATCTCCACGCATCAGAAGAGCACTTTTGCCAAGAGCAGATTCATGAATACTTCCTGCTTTGAAGGCATTTGCCCTCCTGCTTTGCTGCCTCGTTGGACTGTTAAGATCTGAAATGATTCTTGAGATGTCGCTTACAATCGGAGATTGAGAATCATCAGCTTTAAGTATTTCGAGAATTTCTTCTAAATCCCGCCGAGATGCTTGAGGCCAATCATCTTTCTCTCCATGCAAGATAACTTCCAAAGCCATGACTTGCGTTTCGGGCTTTTCTTCCCACAAAGTGGCCCCGATGTTTTTCTGCCACTTTAGTCGTCGCCTAGTTTCCTCCTCTTGGAAATTTGCCATTTCGTTAGCTAAGGTCGAAGAATCTGATCTGACTTTCTCATCCCATTCGCTTCGCCTGACTGCCTCAGCCAAGAATGAGGCATACGTGACTGGTAATGTATCTAGCATGGAGATCATATGCAAGGCATCAATCACATCACTATCTAACTCCAAGGCGGCAAATCGACTATTTACTTCGGCAAGCGTTGTTGTCAAGCTGGCGATGTCATACATGAACTCTAGGGACGAGATTGCGGTAGAATTTCGCAATTTAGTAACAGTCTGCACCAATCCCTCCATTTCCAGTGCTCTTTTAGATAAAGATGGTAAAAACTTCTCAGTGTGAAGCAGAGCCGATTTTGAAGCTTGTGAAATATTTTTCGAGGTGTTGGCAAAGCCCAGAACAGTTTCACAGTCAGTGTTGACTTTTTTAGAGATAGCTTCAATATCCTCCATCAAAGAAATAGGCTCCTGGGCATGCGGAATAGCCGCTCGTGCAGGACTCTTCTTGACCTTCTCAATTAGATGATCAATCCTTCGCATAACCTCGTATACTTCTTGTCCGACCTCTACACTCTTTCGCTCGAGATTCGTCGATATGTTCCGTAACAGCTTTCCAGATCTCTTCACCTCTTCCGCATCAATCAGATCCCCCAAGGTGGTCGGGCGCTGCATTTTCGACAAATCCCGGCGTGTGATGAACTTGATCACATCTGCGCTCGCAGGCAGCGATTCTAGTCGAGATATTGACGCTTCCCAATTTCCGTTAGTAGTATTGAGCTTTTGCATTTCTTTGACGTCGTTTTGAACCTCTGTATTCTTTTGATCTAGCGCCCTGACATGCTTCCCCAGGTTCAAAACGGCGGTATCCACGCACCGAATAATCACCTCTGTTTCGATATATCTTTGCTGCGCTTGATCTGACATGGCAGCACAATCATCCACCACCTTCACAGCCCATGCCCGTCTCTCGGCGAACAAGTCCTTCCATGCTTGTAGGTTCTTCTCGTTTGTGATCGAATCTGGGGGTTGAGAGACGGTGTGTTTGCGCGGTAGAGGAATTTCGGATATCAATGACTTCGCAGATGCAATGGAGGATTGCTGGATGATGCGTCTATCGTATACGAATATCTCTTGCTAGATTAAATTAGTAAATATACAGTCTAGCAATGCCGTCATCGGTACCTCTGAGGAAAGCGCTTGAAATCGCACTGCCTTGGCTGCTGCGGTAAGAGATATGTGATCACTGGCGGCAATAGGCGTATATTTGGCTACCCATTTCTTGAAATCGTCCAAACTTGAAAGGTTATCAGCATCTATGATCGAACTAACATAATGTAGAAAACTTACGAGGTGAAGGATCCAGGGTCTACCTGAAGATGTTGGCCCGTATGGGCAATGTATACGTGAAGTTCCATATCCGTTCATGCATCTCACAGTTTCAGGAACTTGCCATATTACTCTTCGTCTTATAAAAAGTAGAAAATGTTTTGTCGCATAACGATCAAGATACTAAGATCACTAAGGCTGGTTAGAGACGGTAAGTGTATAAGTTAAGGTTTGGCCGCCTCGTCTGGGCAAGCCACACACAGATCCAATGAATGATTGAAAACACCTGTATTTTGATGGTATACAACAATATCGATAATGAATTGGAAACAGTTTAATTTAAATTTTCTTAATGAATCAGAAAACTCCGATTACCCATAGTAAAGTTTCAGCTGAGAATATTGATGGATCGATTTAATATAGAATTTTGAAAGAGGTGGGTTATTTCGTTCACCGCGTGCCACACTAAATGTGGCTGGCCGCCGTTTGGACTAATCTGTATCTGGATCTATGTGTTTTCGAAGAAGACGCGTTTCTCACGAACAACAAATTGTAGATATCTGGATCCTTCTGTATTCAGAACTAGAAGGCAGATAGATGCAAGAGACAAAATGTCGCGTCAGGAAATTGTTGAGGGTATGGAAGGGGTTGAAATGACGGGATCAACCAACGATACACCTCCTTTGAGTGAGCAAGAGAAACGCATCTTGGAAGTGTACGACAAATTGGAAGAACTCCAAGTTGAGATCGCTTTGTTGAAAGCTCAAGGTGTTATTTCTTCGGGAGGTATGTTCCTATATACAGATTTTTTAGAGCACGTGTTCTGACCATTTTTAGATCAACCAGAAGAAGTCGGCGATGAAGATATCCGAAAGGCAGAGAAAGATCTTCTTGAGTCAAAGGCTAATTACTCGTTACGGTCAAAGATCATTGAGAATGTCGTTATTGCCAATCCCATATTGAAGGCAGTTCATGCGGGTAGTAATGCTTCGGTTATAGAACAGTAAGTCACTCTCTTCCAACCCATTTCTTGCATTATTGACAAAACCATAGGGACCTCTTACCACTCATTGGGAAACGTGATGCTCTTTCTGAAAATCTGGCTCAGATATCTAACAACCTCCAATCATCAAGAGAAGAGTTGATGAAAGAGTCCAACGAGAACATTATTACGGGCAGGAAGAACATTGAACTAGCTACGAAAATGATGGCTCTGGCAGAAGAGGCGAATAGTCAAGGGAAAGAGAACATTCAAGATCCTGAAGTTCGTGCACAGTTGGATGAGTTGGAGGGAGCGATGAAGAATAGTAGACAGAGATGGAGGATCATGAAGAATACTGCTAGTGCTGTGGTAGTTGGTAGTGGTGTTGATTGGGCGAGGGATCCCAAGTTATTGGAAATTGTTCTTGATGATGATGGAGATTGATTATTAGAAAGTTCAGGAGTAATAACTATAGATACCAATTAAACATCCGGACTCCATTCGTAACATCTTCTCATTCACGTAGGCTTCATTTTCGCCCCAACTGCCCACGGTAAGGTATTGGTAGTTTAGTGTCATTGACTTCCACCCGTGTTCTAGGGATTTGATCTATCATCTAAATTTATGGAGACATTGATGTGTGAAGATCTGTTAAAGTAAATTCTGTCTATCCGTGTAATCTCGTGGTATTGATTTCGCAACCTTTGACGTTTTATTATCGTAGTAGTGAATTGAGGCTCAAAGTATCCCGCGGAAAGACCCCAGTTCCTTCAAGATAAGCATGCACTAGGGGTTTATCGACGGACTACCTAGGAGGCTCACATTTTCTCCCTTGCGGCTGCTTACTACAATCAGAGGAGTCTTTTGCTGGTGTGACTACGGTACTTGTTTGTACTCAGAATATGTGGGTATAAATGCAATGCCTCTACCCATTGTACTACTCAAAGCATCATTGACATTATTTCCACGTGCTACTCGGAAATATAATACGGTACTAAATGCTAAAAGAGGAGGTTGGCTTCTGGGCTTTCCAGGGGTTATGCCAAGAACAACTTTCTATTGTATCTAGGGAAGATGCATAGAACGCATGGAACCTCCAAAGTTCTCCTGCAGAAGACCCCTCTGCAATGAAAGATATGCACCTCCGTAGGTGTGCAAATTGAAGAGACTCTGTTACTACCGATTTGACAAGACCCGACAGGCTCAGGCTCAGGCTCAGGCTCAGGCTCAGGCTGAGGCTGCAATTCGAAATCGTATTACGAGTAAACTTAACAATATAATTAATAAAGGGAAGACAAATTGTCTTTCTCCTCCTTTCCCCCTGATGATCAACAAAATCCTAGTAGAGTAGTTTTCCTTTTAAAGCAAGCATTGATCCGTTGAACCAATAGGAAAATGTTTATGCAGTGATTTTGGACCCAAAAGCTAGCATCAAAGCTTCGCTACGAAAAAGTTACATATCACAGAGACCAAAGCTGGTGAGCCAGCCCAGAGCCAAACGAACTTCATCCCTTAATTAGGTCAGGGAAGAAGCAAGAAATCAGCCAGTGCGAGAAAGCCCTGAACAATCCCCCTTTATAAATCTAGTAGAATTTGTTTGTAAAAAAAATTCTCAATTCAATTCAATTCAATTCAATTCAGTTCAGTTCAATATTTTTGGGAGACCTGTGAAGAGAGCATCTTTCCTTTTCATCTAGTGTTCATATCAAAAATAGAATGAATGCCTAATAGAGGGACGGGAAAGCAAAAAGTGAATCCATCCATGAACAACGCACAAGCGGTGGACACGGAACTTTAACAGTTAGCAAACGCGACTTCCTTACGCTTTATTCCTGTTCTCTAGGATCAAGAGATACACTACTCCGTTTCACCAATATCGGTCGAATATCCATACAATTAAGATGGATCCCAATGGCAATAGTGCCAGTAGCAATAACGCCAATGGTAATCCGATGAACAACCGACTTCACTTGAACTTCGGAAACGACAGATTCTCTCCAAACGATCGTGCATACCCAACAACCCCATCAACATTTCCAAATCCAATATTTCCAGGTGGAGGACAAGGACAAGCTCAGCAACCACAACAGCAGCAGCAACAGCAAGCTCAACAAGGCGCACAGCAACCTTATAATCAAGGATTCGCACCCCCCGCAGGATACTTCATGAATAACCCATATCCCCCTTCGTCAGGCTACCCGCAACAACAGGTTCCTGCTGGGTATCAACAACAACAACAGCAGCAGCAACCCTACCAACAAAGATCAGTCAATTTACAAAACGATGCCACGAATGGTTTGGCTCATCAGTTCTCCCACCAAAACCTAGGTGGCAGCAGGGGCTCACCATATGGTAATCGTCAAGCATCACCGGGTCAAAGACCAAGAACTGCTGGAGCACCAGGCCAACAGCAAGGTTACTCAAGCTACTTAAATCCTATGCCGACTCAAGCTTCGCAGCAAATTCGTCCAGAGTTTCAGCCAGCTCCAGAGAGGAATCCGGATCGATATGGCAATTTGACACAAAACAACCAAAAGAAGTGCTCGCAATTGGCTGCAGACTTCTTCAAAGACAGTGTCAAGAGGGCTAGAGATCGAAATGTTAGGTGAGAAATTTTGAAGGAATTGATGTTAATACTTGTACTAAATAATTATTTCCGCAATAGACAAAGCGAGATGGAGCAACGACTGGCCGACCCCAATCAATCCCAATCACGCCGAGAACAAACTTGGTCAAATGCAGGCAAGCAAGAGGGCAAATATTTACGATTTTTACGCACTAGGGACCGACCAGACAATTACAATACGTTGAAGATCATTGGAAAAGGAGCCTTTGGAGAAGTCAAGTTGGTGCAAAAGAAGCAAGATGGCAAAGTTTATGCTATGAAATCTTTGATTAAGACTGAGATGTTCAAGAAGGATCAGCTAGCACATGTTCGTGCTGAGAGAGATATCTTGGCCGAGTCCGACAGTCCTTGGGTTGTTAAGCTCTTCACAACCTTTCAAGATCAGGATTTCCTTTACATGTTGATGGAATTCTTGCCAGGAGGAGATCTGATGACTATGCTTATCAAATATGAGATCTTTTCGGAAGATATCACAAGATTTTATATTGCGGAAATCGTACTGGCCATTGAAGCTGTACATAAGCTTGGTTTCATTCATCGGTAAGTTGATTGAAGATAGGAGAAGGTCGCTTCGGACCTCCCCTTTTATTTCCTTTCATTTCGGGTGCTGATTTATATAGTGATATCAAACCCGACAACATCTTGCTTGACCGAGGTGGACATGTTAAATTAACTGATTTTGGTTTATCTACTGGATTCCATAAACTACACGACAACTCATACTACCAGCAATTGTTGCAAGGAAAGTCGAGTAAGCCAAGAAACAATAGACAATCAGTCAATCTCGACGAGATCAATCTCACAGTCAGTAACCGAAGCGTCATCAATGACTGGAGGAAGTCCCGAAGAGTCATGGCTTACTCAACTGTTGGCACACCTGATTATATCGCTCCAGAAATTTTCAGTGGACATGGTTATTCTTATGATTGTGATTGGTGGAGTCTTGGTACGATCATGTTCGAATGCCAAGTCGGATGGCCTCCTTTCTGTGCCGAAGATGCTCATGATACGTATCGAAAGATCGTCGCCTGGCGTACAAATCTTTACTTTCCCGAGGATGTTCAACTTGGGCCGGAAGCCGAGAACCTCATCCGAAGGTATGATTCTATAAACCATTTTCTTTTCGAGTCAATCATCTAATCCTCTGTGCACTAGTCTTGTTTGTAACTCAGAGAACCGACTTGGACGAGTATCAGCGGATGAAATCAAGAGCCACAAATTTTTCCGTGGTGTCGAATTTGATACTCTACGTCGTATCCGAGCTCCATTCGAGCCCAAGTTGACTTCCAATGTGGATACCACGTACTTCCCAACTGACGAAATTGACCAAACTGACAATGCAACCCATCTCAAACAAGCTCAAGCCGCAGCTGCCCACAGTGGTGCTCCTCGAGAGGAAGTACCAGAAATGAGTTTGCCATTCATTGGTTACACATTCAAGAGATTCGAGTCCAACTACAGATGATCGTTGTAACTCCTCGAGTATTTGGTCTAACCAGTCAGTTATGAAGCTTTACAGCTACCACATGGGCCGGTTTATGGACATTTGATAGTCCAAGCAAATTTCACCTGGAGTGAAGTATTTCTATTGGCTATTTGTTATTACATGGCCTTTTAAAGGTTAATCTAGTCGGATACCACTGATTACATGTTCTGCAAGATTAAAATTAGACGTCTTACGTCTTACATCTAGCGGTGCTTTTATTTTTTCCTGATTTTATTCCGACTGGATGTACACATGAGCGAATCAGCCTAGTTCTAGACTTCTGGCATAAGGGTGGGTTTTAAGATGGGAAGAACTTTTTAAATGTGATCATGGTGGGAAACATTAGGTAGAAAATGATGTACCTGGGTAAACCTTGGGAAACATCTATACATTCAATCAAAAAATGAAATGATATCGATCTCATATTATAGTACAATTTGGCCATTACAAACTCCTCTGAACTCCATCCGACATGACCCTTCCGATTCACCTAACTGGAGCCAAACCAGGCACACCACTGTATCTCTCCTCTCTCTCCGTCTTGAACATAATCTGGACCCAGAATTCCTTCAAATCAGAATCCCACCAAGTCCAATACCTATCATTCGAGCGATCAATCTCCCTCGCCTGCAACTTAAACCCACACGTCTCATAGGGCTCAGCCGCTACCAACATATACTGAAAGTCCTTATCCGGATCCTCCACCTTCTGCTCATACGCACTCATAAAGCGAATGCGCGGCTGCACATCCGACGCTATCTCCGGATACTGCAACTGAAATAACAATCCCTGCTGTCTCGTAACCGGATCCCGAGTCTTCGTTATCTTATACCCGGGTCGTCCAATCTTCACCATGTTCTTGCGGACGCTGACTTGCGCTCCTACCATTCCGACGGGTAAACCGGTGATGGGATCGATGCCTGCTCGTCCTTCTTTCTCTTCGCGTGCGGCGCGCCGCGCGAGATTGGTTTGATGCTTGCGCCCTTGGGTGTGTGCGAGATAGGAGCCATCGTTTTGGTGGACGGTGAGACAGAGTCGACATTCGAAGGAGCCGACGTGGTTTTTGAAGAAGTAGGGGTCTTTGTCTAGATCGATGGTTTCGAGAGCGAGTTTGCGGAGTCGTTCGCGGCGATCGGCATTGGTTGCAGAGGTAGAGGCGACACCACCGCCGCCGAACTTGCTACCGGCGCGGTTTTGGTAGTCCATTGTGAAGAGGTGAGGAGGAGGTGAGAAGGGTGTAAGAAGTAGATTTCAAGGCTGGTGAGCTTGAAGACTGATGGGTGCTAGTAATTGTATGGAGACGTTGAAATTCGATAATTTCAAAGGCCAATTTGTATTTGCGACTTCGAAACTGATATTGGGTCAAAATTATTGTGATGGGAGAATGGAGGGTTCGCTGAGTAGGTGGGTGTTGTGATGGGAAGTTGATATTGATGTCGCGAAAAAAAGTTCGGCTGTGGTTCAGCCTCTCTTTGCAAGGCTGCAACTTATTTCCTGATGAGCACAATCAACGAATGAACCTTTTTTACAATGTCACAAAATCACAACTATTTTGTAGGTCAACGAGTGTCGTTTCAAGGGCAATTATGCACAATCCGATATATTGGAGAGGTCAAGGGTACAGAGAAGGAATGGCTGGGGGTTGAATGGGACGACCCTTCGCGGGGTAAGAATGATGGGAAAGGGTACTTTGAATGTAGGTTTCTTGGTATGAGAGATATTTTTGGGGTACAACTTCTAATATCTGCAGGTTTGAGTAAAGCACCAACTCCAGCAAGTTTCATACGTCCTACCAGAAAACCAGATCCCGAGCAGAGCTTTGTGGAAGCGGTATTTCATAAATATGCCTCCGGAGATGGCCTGGACCCGGACATGCAAATTGTAATATCTGGAAAGGTAGCACAGGAGGTTGGATTTGACAAAATTGCAGAGCAGCAGGCTCAGGTGCATGAACTGAAAATTGTCCTGGTTGATGGACAACGCATCAATAGGGCTCATACCAAATCTCAGACAATGGAGGCCTCTGCTACATCAGCGATAGATAGACCAGTGGTAGATCTTACTGTTGGAGAAGCATGTCCAAGCATCGTTGAGTTGGACTTGAGTAGGAATTTGTTCAGATCTCTATATGAGATAGAAACCATTTGTGAGCAGTTGAAGAATCTGAAAATCTTAAGATTAAAGTAAGGACTTCCAAATGTTGACGAAGCTTGACTAATATGATTATTGTAGCGGGAACAGATTAAAGCTTGACACAAGCAAAATGTTAAATGCGATTATGCTGGGATCTGTTGAAGAAGTCTTCAATATGATTCAGGCTCTAGAATTAGATGAAACCCTCATTGATTGGAATGAACTTTGCACACTCATGCAAAGGTTCACCTCTACAGTATCTCTGACGGCATCATCAAATGGCTTCCAAAAATTGAGTTCACCTATCACGAATTGTTCTCTTGCCTCTTTGACTCTTGAGTATAACGACTTCACATCATTGACAGATCTGGAGGTATTGACTCAACTCACATCCCTCGAATCGTTACTTCTTAAAGGAAACAAAATATATACAACAGGAACGATGTCAGTGCCAGGTTCTGTCAAAACATTCACACCATTAATCTTCAACAAGAAGTTATCATACATCGATTTATCTTCTAACAAAATCGACAATTGGGATTTTGTGGACGAACTCGTCTATATATTTCCTGGGATGACATCTTTACGAATATCTAAGAACCAAATCTATCAAGAAAAAAGCGACGATTCCACAATGGGAAGTCTTAATGAAGAATTTATGTTAACATTAGCACGCCTTGGGAGCCTCCAAAAATTGAACTTTAGCAGCATCACCCCTCAAGATCGAAATAACGCAGAATTATTCTACCTCTCCCAAATTGGCAAGGAACTTGGAGCTGTGGGATCAGACCAAGAATCGACAGTGATTTCCAGACACAAACGATACAAGGAGTTATGTGATCTTCATGGCCCTCCGGTAGTGGCGAGGAAAGAGAAAGCGGAGATTAATCCTGCTTTTTTGGAAGCACGTTTGATTAGATTCACATTCTACGTTCCGGCAAAACCAGAGATTCATCAAAAGGAAACCATAATAGTGAAGGAGATACCTAAGGCGTTTAGTATATATAGGATCAAGGGGATTGTGGGAAGATTACTGGATCGTAGACCCATGAGTTTGAAGCTTATTTGGGAAACGGGAGAGTGGGATCCAGTCGCGGGATACGAAGATATTGATGAGTATGATGACGATAATGGCGTAGACAAGGTCGGAGAAGTTTTTGCACCTGTGAGCTTGTCCGATGGGATTCAAAAACAATCTAAAGGAAACGATTCTGGCACCGAGATTGACAAAGTTGCTGCGCAAACTGACGAACAATCGAGGAAATCCATGGCAGGCAAATTCATGAAAAGAGAAGTAGAGTTGGAGGATACAACGAAAGATGTTGGTCTTTGTGTGGATGGTATGGAGGCTAGGGTTAGAGTGGAATTCAAAGATTCGAGGAAATTTCCTGGGGAGGAGAGGACAGATTGATTAGATTGAGATGAGTATATCTTAGCATACAGTACATTTGATACCCAATCGCATAGCACAACACTGAAAAGAGAATAGAATAGAGCAATTTACTAAACCGCAGTAGGAATGAGATTCATAAGCATAATGTTATTCTTTACTTGTGTTATTCTTTACTTGCATGCAAATCTTGTTTGGAGATTTCTGTTACATCTTTCCGAGTTTTTATCTGCCGTTGTCTGTGTATACAAGCAAAGTCAGTTTGGATTTTGCTATCGCACAAAGTTTGTTGACATACACGGGAGAAAATTGTTTGGATGCGTAATCGATTGTACGATATGATATACATGAGGCAAATGAGAACAAGCACATAGCAAACTTGAGGGGCTATCCAATGCTGGATGCGCATCGACATTATATATTCATCTCCCACACCCCTCCAATCTTTCTTCCTCCGTGCTACCCACCATACATCCATTATACATGACGCATGATACATTAACAATACTCACATTCTTCACAAGAAGACCACAACCAGTCACAAGTGCACAACATGTCCACTAAACTCAACAAAAGAGAGGTTCCGGCTCGAGACCGCTCGGTTCAAGATCTTTCGACATCGCCCCAAGGTCCTCGACCAGGATACTTCATAGTACGCAAATCAGGAGAAGTAGTGCCGCTAGTGGCGGTTGATGAATTACCTCTAGGTGTGGATTTGGTGGGGGTACCGAGGAGTTTAGATTTGGTGGAGACGGGGGGAATGTTGAATTTGGGTCTGCAGGGGGGAGGTGGGGAGGGGTTTTATGGATTGATTGGGCTGGAGAAGGAGGAGGAGGAGGGGGAGGAGGAGGAAGATGTGGTGACAGGGAGCAGTGGGTAAGTTTTTGTATTTGCTTTTGTTTTTGAGTGTGGGTGGATGTAATGGAGGGGTATGAGTATTGTGAGGATGATGTTTGCTAATAAGTTGGAAATAGATCCGATACAACGGTTTCAAGTCCTCTTCTTTTACCTATCCGATTCTCTACCATGACCACGCAACCCAGACCTCCATCCTCCAAACAACACTCCCCACCCGGCCTCTCAACATCAATCCACGCCCCCAACCCTCGCATTCAAAACCACAGCACATCCTCATTGGGCACACAACAACAAGCGCAACAACAAACATGCAGACACTGGTGTACCCACAACCGAAGATGCAAATGGGGTGATAATTGTCGTTATAAACATGTGATGCCTCGGACGAGATTTGAATTGGGATTGATTGGGTTGAGTGATTGGCCTGATTGGTTTAAGAAGGAGAATTTGGGGTTTTTTCCGGGGTTTGAGAGAGGGAGAGGGAGGGGGTTGGATAGATTGAGGGATGGAGGGTTGGAGGGGGATGTGGTGGGTGGGATGGAGAGGATGGAGAGGGTGAGGGAGAGGAGTAATAGGAATGGGGGGATTGTGGGGATTGTTGGGAGAGAGGTGAGGGAAAGAGAGATGGAAAGAGGGGTGGGAATGGGAATTGGAATCTTGGAAGGTGAAAGGGTATTAGAGAGATTACGGGAGATGGAAAAATTACTCAAACTCAAGGGAGCTTCGGGAAAATGCAGGGATAAGAATGCAGATGCAAAACCTAGAGATGAGAAGAGGATTAGGGAAAAAGAGAAGGAAAAAATTGGAGAGAGGGAGAAGGAAAGAGAGAGAGAAGATAAATTGGAAATTAGAAAAGCAGAAGCGAAAAAGGAGAGAGAGAGGTTGAGAAATGAAAAGGCGAGGGAGAAAGAGGTTAGTGGGAGGATTGATCGCGGGGATGTGGAGGGCGCGAGGAGGTGGGAGGATGATAGTGTGGATGAGGAGTTTAGTGGGGATGGGGGGAAGGGAAGGACGGGGGAGGTAAAGGAAAGGATTGAAAAGGGAGGTAAGAGGGAGGCTGCGAGTGGAGAGAAGGAGAAATTAGTTGATGTTTGAAAGTCTTGTTTTGAGAAATGGGAATGAGAAATTGTAGAGAAGTTTTCTTGGGTGGAATTTTCATATGTTGCTTTGCTTCGAATTATGGCGGGGAATAATATTTATTTGTTTTGATGTAATCTCTAGTAGGGATAAGTTCTGATCTTTTTGAGCAATCTTGCATTTTAAGTAAGAATACAATGTTAGACCATTGATACAAAAGTTCTCTCTTCTTTGAACTTTACCTGTCCTTCCTATTTCTGCTATGTACTGCATTGTTGTAGAGTTAATCTTACATTTTATCTCAGAATGTGGGTTTTAGAACGGCCCCGGGGCAACGAATGTATTGGAAGAATGGACTGGGAATAATTGGCTTCAACCAATACGAGGGTCTAGGCAGCAAGGAGTATCAGTGTAGATTTATAATCTTTATACTCGAACCACAGTGCGGGTTCTAGGGGGGTAGGACTTGGAATATCGGTGAGAAGAGGGGGAATTTATTGTTGTTGATGATACGGATATAGTTTTCCCACCACTGACAGTGTCATCATCAACTTGTGTTTTACTGTCACTCGCTTTTTTGTCATCTCTTGACTTGATTCAATAATACTTCAGATGACAACCTCAAATATCTCTGAGAAGATATGGTCTCTTCTTTAAATCCTTGAGATAACAATCATTGAAGGAGCTAATATCTCAATTTACCATCAACTCTCAAACAAATTCCTCATATTCGACAAGAATTTGTTCAATATCTGGGTCCTAGTAGATTGAACTCTTCAACTTCTCATGGTATTTATATACTTTCGATGAGTCTATGTGAAAGTCAATACTGGAGTGATGTGCTAGTGTTTCTTTGTTCAAGAGTGAATTTTCTCTGTGGTGCATTTATCATGGGGTGGGTAGGGATGTGAATCTGTCATATACTCACGGAGACTGGGGAAGGGGAGAGTAGTAGCGAGGGTATATATATTCTTAGAATCAAGGACCTATTTTCTTCCTGAGTTCTAGCTGTGTAGATGTATGGTTCCCAGACAATATATGGTGGCTTTGCTATAATAAATAAGCCCAGTTCCCTACTTTGATATTGTGTACCTATGGTAGGTAGTAAGATTAGGTGCTCGGATGTCCTTTGAGGTGCTACTAGTTGTTGTTATAGATTTTATATGCTGTCAATAATCAGTCGGTAGATTTTACAGTGTTATCTCAGTTTGAAATAGATGATAGTGAGTATGTAATCCATCTGTCTCCACCGATTCATATTTTAATCTATACTTCCAGTCTAGAATAAACTCTCCTTCATCAAGTGTCGCGCCGCTTTCTCTTTTCTATCTTTCTTTTTGCTGTTGCGTATACGCTCTATCTGCGTATTGGGTCACAGTGGTGACTACATTAATTTGAATTGCCCCTTTCAGACTCAAAGACTCGTTGCTAGAATCACAATATTTGGCCGACCAAGGTCGGTCTTGTGCCGGGTATCCCTGCATCCTTTAAATACTGCATCGAGAATGGTAAGTAAGATTCTCATGATTATCAAAAGCTCTTATATAGACGAGATCACCCCAACAGAGAACCCCAAGCGACACATGCGGAACTGCAATAGAGCTTCACATGGAGCCCGGAATTCAAATTTTAGCCCTTCGAGTACGAATAGCGTGTTTCTGCCAAATCCGCAGTTTCTCACAAAGAGTTTCCATTCGTTCTGACATTTCATACTTATAGGACTTGCAAAGACCAGACAACATGAGGAGGAAAAATCGACAAGAGAACACATTCAGCGGTAATAAATTATCAAGTTGAATTCACCATAGTACTTGATATGATTGCTAACTTATTACAAGCTTCAAATAAACTAAAATACTGAGGTAGAATTTGTGATCACTGCAGCCATGGTCGCGCTCTGGGTCTTCTTGTCTCTTTGTTATAGCAAAGTACATGGTAGCTAGAATGATATTTATAGATACTCACAAATAACAGAAGCTGGAATTATCACTACACTAACGCACAGTCTACTGGCTAGAAAGCTGTATATTTAGACCCACTGAAAACTTCAGTGTAGTTTCCTCAAGGATTGTGTATGTAAGTTAGTGAAGCTACTCCATCCCGAGATCACTCATATCCTCCGTTCTCGTCTATGAGTTGACTGGAGAGGTATATATATAAGTCCAAGCGAACACTGATTTTTACAGTAAGTAATTTTATAAATGTCTCACGCGCGTCTCAGGGGACTGTGGTGGATGTAAAATATGATCGCAGATATGGCTTCATAAAACAAGCTGTGTGGCTCTGTAAATACATGAGACTGAGCCTTTTCAAAGCCCAAGACGTCTTTTCTTGCTGTTATCATGGTTGGAATATCTCCTTGAGATGATAATTGAATAGACCAAGTAATGATCAATTCTAATGACAACGAAACTGAAGACTGTATTCATACTTTCATGAATTTGACTTGCATCAAGCTTTCAAAATTAAACCGCGCAGGACTGAAGGAGTGGGATATATGTAACCATACATTTACTTATTTAGGGATTTCCTCGAAAGCATATCAGAGCTCTCGAAGGGTAATTGGACTTTGAGACTTCACAAGGCTGGAACAGGTTTCGGCTGTAGTACTTCAGGAATATTGACAAAGAGGGTGATATCTATGCTTATAGACTTCACAGTGAGAAATGGTCTCCATTTATAGAGTAGATATACCATGTTCATGGAAAATATCTCACTAAGCTTAGAAGGGCCGCAAGCAAAGGCTGGGATTGGTGTTCGGGTGCAGGTTATCATTACCATTGAAGTTTGCTTTGCTACGTCGCTTGCATAAGAGTGGGGTATCAACTAGACAACAATAAGTCAAATGTATTTTTTCCCTTACACTTACAGGTGTTCTGAGTAGCCAGTATCCTCTAGAGGCTTTTTATGAGTAGATATGAATGAATATAGATCATCATGAATGTGGATCATCAGGAAAAACATAAAAAGTAAACTTCTCGCTCGCCATCTAACCTAACCTCCCTACAAATTCCGATATCTACTATCCAAATTCAAAGGTTCCACATCTCACAAAACACCGCTCAAACAATCATCATGATATTAATCATCGTCCTAGTATTTCAGTATTCTAGTAAAATATCATTCCACACAGGAGCAGATCCCCTGCATTCCCATTTTACATGGCTCCAGAAAACGCCATGCTTACCATAATTCCCATTCCAATTCCCCGAATTAATATCCGTTAATTCGTGATTTTTCGTAACCGTTTTACTCCTAGAGAACTCATTACCTTAATATCCTTCTAAAGATTGGATATGTAGAAGATCAGTTTGGTATTTCGCTTTTCCTTCCATTCCCTTCCCTCCCCATGCCGTATTTAAGCATGAGCCATATACGCCAAAACCTCCGCCGCATCTGTTTCGACAGGTCCTTGGCTCTGCTCTAAAGGTGTCAGATCTCTAGGTGAGAAAGGAGTGCCGCCATTTGGAGACATAGCCCTATTGGGTGTACAACCAAGTCCGCGGATACTTGGTGAGTTTGAGCCCTCGTTCATGGCGTAATTTTCTTCCCCCATTGGAAGCTTCGCAAGCCCAGCCAAGACCTCCTTCCTTCTCTCATGCCATTCCAAATCTTTTGCGATGGCACTATCAAGTATAACTTCCTTTTCCATCCATTCTCTTTTCCTCAACTCTTCCATAAACTCGCATTGTTTCCTTAACGCCTCGCCTTCTTCCTCTGCCCATTGTATTTGCTTACGGAGTAATTTCCAAAGTTCAACTGGTCCTTTTGCTTCTTCTTCCAAAGTGATTCCTAGCTCAGGAGGATATGATGTTGCCAATGACAAAGGGTCAACTAAGGGTGAGATTTGTGCTCCTGCGACGGGATTTGCATCCGGAAATGGCTTCATGACGACTTTGGGTTGAGAGTGGCCGGGTCTTGAAATATCATGTATATGTTTTGGAATAGGATCGGAAGGACGAAGAGCTTCGGTTTCGTGAACTGTTCGCATGTGTTTGGCAAGAGCATCAGAACGTGTAAAAGCGCGATCGCATTCTAGTATACTTGTTAGCTTTGATTTAAATATTCACTTGGCGAGAACAAACCAGGTAAGGCGCAATAGAATGGCTTTTCTCCAGTATGACTTCTCATATGTGCCTTCAAAGCATAAGCACTTGCTTGAGGTTGGCTTTTCCTTGGACAACCCAACCACTCGCATGTATATTTCTTGGGTCTCGAATCGATGTGATCATGATGTAAATGATCAACCAGCTGATCCATATCTCCCAAATCTCCTTTAGTACATCCAAGCCATGCGCAAACCGTAACCTGTTCATGTAAATCATCAAGAGCATCCTCCGGTCGTTGAATAATGCTTGGAGAATCCGGGATATCTCCTTCAGTATCACTAGAACAATAACCATCTGTTCCCTCCATTTTAATATTGCGAGATGTGTGAACGGCGCGTAAAGATTCGTCGCTACTTGTCTTTTGTCTTTTCGCGGGCGGCATAAGAGTTTCTGCAGCCATCCGTTCGTTTTCTTCGTCAATCTCGAATGCGTCTGAGGAAAGATCTGAGAGGGGAGATCCTGGAGGTGAGTCGTCTGCCATGTTGAAGAAGTCAAAAGTAACAATTGTTTAGTGAAATTAATGACTGCAGGTGCGCTAAAGGTGCAAATCCTAAGGTTGAGGGTGAAAGGTGAGTTGTTCGAGTTTAGTTTGTGTTTAAAGAAGCTTTGCGAATATGCAGTTTTAGTTGCACTCAATGATGTTCTTGTCACGAAGGATGCCAAAAGCTCTCGGATCTTTCCGTCAAGCTTACTACTTGAGTAGCACTGTCCACTTTTCTTAATCACTGGTGACCTTAACCTTAACAATTTTCTTTCCCATCTTCATTTAAAATATTTTACTTCATATCACACACAATCCAATCAACTTTCGCAATTGCGATACTCTTGAACTCTTGATCATGAAGGCATAATGCAGCTGTAGCAATGCAGTATTGTAGACCTCTGCATGAGATAGTACTATTTAGGTAAGCTCAACATTTATTGCATCTCTTTCTTTCCTACACTTCCGCGATGATGAATAACCTTCGAGTTCTGCAATTCGGATGGATGGAGGCAACTGCATCTTAAGGTCGACACAAACACATTACACAATTTTATTCTGAGCTCTAATTTTAATACTTATTTCTTTACGCTGCTTCACTCTCCCGTTTCATCATTGCTAACTCCTCTCCTTTCACCAAGGCCTTTAACCTTCCAGCATTGCTGATTGCTCCTTCCCATAACGAGGTCCCGAACTTGGGAATTTCTTCAAAATCGATTCAAGCTCCTCCAAATCATCAACACTTAAAGATACTTCCTTTGAATTCTCCTCGATGCGGTTGATTGTAGTAGCGCCGGGGATTGGGATAATCTCTGGATTACCGTCCTTCTTTGAAATTGCCGTGAGCCAATTTATAGCAATTTGAGGCAATGTGCATTTCTTTTCCTCCGCAAGCTTTTTCACTGCATCAGAAAGCTTCTTGTTGGCTTCGAAGTGTTCTTTCTGGAATCGAGGATATGCTTTACGAGGGTCCCCCTCAGGGATATCTTCTGGCTTTTGAATCGTACCGGTCAATAATCCTCGGCCTAACGGTGAGTATCTGTGTTTCATTAGCCATACAATTATCATCATCCATATCGAAAGGAAATTACATACGCAACAACCAAGATATCATGTTCAGCACAAGCTTTTGCAACCCCATTTTGAAAAATATTCAACGTAGACAAAGCAACTTCCACCTCACAAGCCACAATCTTCGTAACCTTCGCAGCTCTACGCACCGTCTCTGCCGAACACTCACTCAACGAAATACCCCCAATCTTCCCCGTCTTCACATATTCCTCCTCTAAAACCTTCATCGTAGTCTCAATCGGCGTATTCTTATCCACCCTAGCACACTCAAAGATATCGATTTTTTTCGTTCCTCCTAAGAGTGCTAAACATGTATCCACACTCTTCCTCACCCCCTCTGGACTTCCATCCGGCACGAACTTTTGTAAATCTATACCACCTTTGATACTCAAGACTACTTTATCGGCATCTTCAGGATACTTTGTAAAGTAGGCCTTGCAGATAGTAAGGGAATTGTATTCAGGGGTTCCGTAGAATTGTCCACCGTTCCAGAAATTGCAGCCATGTTCGAGGGCAGATTTTAGGGTTTTGATGCTTTCTTCGAGGGATTGGGGTTCTGGACGCCATGAGAGACCTAGGAGGGAGGGTTAGTTGGGTATTCGAGAGGGTATTGGGGACGAGGTGGGGAGGGGAAAGGAGGAGGACATACCCATCATGCCGTACCCAATGGTACCAATGTCTTTTCCGAGTAATTGAACCATTTTGCCTGCTTTTATTCTCTTGCTGTCACTTTATGTTGTTTTGTTGTAGTTGTCTAATCGATTGAGGTTTGATTTTTCGGAGGGGTATTTACACTGCAGTTAAAATTGAAGAAGAACCAATGCAGTAGAACTAGCTGTTACTGATGGAAATAAAAATGCAGACACAAACACTCTTTATATACTCTACTGCCCCTCACTTACTTGACATTTTCGGTGGTTACGTTATACATTATCTCATCAGGAATTCCAGTACAAAGTTCACAGTAACTGTACTTCCATATTCGGTAATTGGAGGGGAGTGGGGGTTGCGTTTCTCCCTGGTAGCTGGCTAATGGTGAGGTAAGCTGGAACTCGGGGTTAGTGATTAAGTCCATGCATGCGGTTGATTTATCACCAGGTATATTTCAACATCGGCCGAAGTATTGTCAGATACCTATCCTGCAACCAGATACCGTATGCAATTGATGAGATTTTTATCGATAGTGTAGAAAGTAAGATTACCTACTCGTGCAGCCGTGATGTCAGAAAGTGTGGAAAGTCCGATGCTAGAGATAGAGAAATCGAGTAGTTGCTTGGGAAGGAGATACCGGTCGTTTGGTGAGATGCTTAACGCCGTGCTTGGTATGTATGTGTGCTTTAAGCTCGTAGTCTTTTTAGTTTCCCCGACACGAATACATCGCGGATTGAGTGTTGGGAATATGTGGATAGGATATACTTGGGTATGGAGAGGTGTGATGAAGTGTGCTGCTAGGGTATTTACTCTGTATTGATTTGAGAAAGATTTGTGCAGTTGGGTAACCAAACAATACCTAAGTAGGTATGTATTGAATCTCAAAATGATATCAACATAATACAAAATCCTTGAAAAATTTCATAAAGTCATTGTTTCCCCAAATATACAATTCCTTTTAAACTTCCTACCCCCCTCACCAACACCTCACAACCCCCTCCTGAGAGCCCTCTTTCTCGCACCCGCACTCTCCTGATTCCCAAACGGCCACCCACTCGTCCTCTTATCCGCTCCCGTCTTCTTACTAATCCTTCCACTCTCCGTCCCAAAAAGTATACACCATCCCCCTATGGCGAATAATGTCGTCGAACCAATCGAGCCCAAAGCAAAGGTAAAAGTACCACTTGTTGTGTAGCGCGCATAGCAGTAAAAAGCTATTAAACCATGATAAATGGTAGAAATCGTGAGGACGGGAACCGCATAGGGAGCTTTGGGGTCACTGGCTGAGGAGGTGACTGCGGAGGAGGCAGTATCGGAGAGGGAGGAGGTGAGCGGGACGGAACCGGTTAGGAGGACGATTAGGATACCGAGGGTGAGTAGTGTTATGCCCAGGGATCTGGAAAAGTATTCTTCGAGTGCTGGGAGGGAGCTGTTAGTAGAACTATGGAGATTTGAAAGGTATGCAATGGACTCACAGGTAGCATCTCGAACTTCAGGTGAGAGCATAGCGATGATGATGGTAGGAGATAGGATTAATGGAACTGCTTGTAACGCCAGCCATCCTGCTGTTCCATATGTGTACGAGTAAAATACCTAGTAGGGAAGTCAGTCAAGCACGTTCTGATATATATCTCGGATTGTGCCATACATCCATAATTATTACAAGTGCTAGATGGAGAGGTTTGGTGTAATCTCGAGCACGATTAATATGTCCCTAGTATTTTGGATAGAAATATCATAGAATTGACAACCCCTCTTATAACTACAAATCCAAAAGCATGATCTCATCCACAAAACAAACACAAGTCATGTCAGGAACCAGACAACAACCACACAATCTTACGTCATTGCTTTCAATATCAGGCAACCAGCGAGGCAGCACTGCATATTTTAGTGCGGGGCTGCAAACCCTCACCCTAGTCAACGCCACCCATCTCCATCTCCGTGCTCCGACCCTCGCAATGCATTTTTGACGAATTATCTCAATTGTGATTGTCAATGATTTACAATCTTTTAATTTTTTGTCCCGATAACTGAACTCATTTTCATCTATCTTTGAGATTTATTTACACATCTCCGATATTCAGATAATATTTTCTACCCTTTTTATTTACAACAATAGAAAACTCGAATATTAATATTGTATATCAATCATACATAAGAACTCCATCCTAAAATAAAGAGCGGCGCATCCAGCGTTCGCAAACCCATCATCGAAACCATGAGCGCAATTCTCTCAGCAGACGATTTAAACGATTTTATTTCCCCAGGAGTCGCGTGTATAAAACCCGTCGAAACTTTACCGGCTGCAAAACCTTCTGCGGATAATGTATGTATTTTCATTCTTTCCCTATTATCCCATCCTAACATTCTCATCAGGAACTCGAAATATCCTTCAATACCGATGCCCCTCTTCCATCCGATTTACCGCCCGCCCAAATATCACTCACAGATTGTCTCGCCTGTTCAGGATGCGTCACTTCTGCAGAAGCTGTCCTTGTATCTTTACAATCGCATGCCGAAGTATTATCACAATTAGATTCAGCACCTGGTCTTCGTCTACATAAAAATGCGACGGGAACAGGTATAACTGTGGAAGGACTAGAACAAGGAGGGAAAATATATGTTGCGAGTGTCAGTCCGCAATCGCGAGCGAGTATTGCTGCCACTTTTGGAGTTACCGAACGAGAAGCAGGTTATATGATTGAACATTTACTTAGCGGGCCAAAAGGAATAAAGAATAGGGCAGTTTATAGGAATGCATTTCAATGGGTTGTGGATACGAATATTACGAGAGAGGCATGTTTAGTACTTGGAGCTGAGGAAGTAATAGCGTCTATGAAAGACAGCGGATCTAAGAAACCAATCCTGACATCTTCATGCCCTGGGTGGGTATGCTACGCCGAAAAGACACACCCACACGTTTTACCTCATTTATCACGGATGAAATCACCACAAGCATTGATGGGAACTCTTATAAAGACGACTTTAAGTCGAAAACTTGGCATTTCACCTGATAGGATATGGCATGTAGCGGTTATGCCATGTTTCGATAAAAAGCTGGAAGCTAGTCGAGAAGAATTAACCGACGCGGTTTGGGAAGGAACAGGAACTAGGGGTGTTAGAGATGTCGATTCTGTTATCACAAGCAAGGAATTACTCATGCTCGCAGATTCCAGGCGCATCGACTTTTCCAAATTGCCTCGGACTCCAATACCTTCATCCTCACGCATACCATTTCCAGATCCAAAAATAGACTCTTTCCTCTTCCCATCCAATCGCAGAGGTAGTGGCAATGGTAACAGCGACGCTGGTACTTCCGGCGGGAATCTTCATTATGCCCTCCATTATTTTGCATCCCAGCATAGAGGATCATCCGTTCAAACGATTAAAGGTCGAAATGTAGATGTTGTGGATTATACCGTTGTCGCAGATAACGGTGAGACATTATTAAAGGCAGCTAGATATTATGGATTCCGAAACATTCAAAATCTTGTCCGACGACTAAAGCCAGCAAGGCCGTCTCGAATGCCTGGTGGTAAACCTATTGGAAGTGCTAGGCGGCCGAATGGTAAAGCTTCTGGCCCTGATTATAGTTATGTCGAAGTTATGGCATGTCCAGGTGGATGTACCAATGGAGGTGGTCAGATCAAGGTTGATGATCCGATAAATACTAGTCGGTTGGAAGGTGATACGAAAGCCGGTCCACAAGAACAGAAAATGTGGCTGGCTCAGGTTGATGAGGCATACTTCTCTGGAGAAGATAATGTGGAGTCATCGAGTGTTGATGACCGTAATGATTTAGTTGAAGGGATTTCACCATCATACATTAAAGATACCCTATCGCATTGGGCGACAACAACGGGCCTAGATCTGGAGAGATTGGTGTATACGACATATAGGGAGGTTGTCAGTGATGTCGGCAAAAATGTCGGGGATGCCGAAAGAGTAATAGAAATTGCCGGTAAAATTGGCGGAGGTTGGTAGTTGGTGACTCTAGAGCAGAAAATCAACTCATTTTACCACCTCGATTTGCGAATCCAAATCCTTTACCTGTTGCATCAGGTCCCCTTGGTGCTCGAATAACTTGTTCATTCTCTCGTGACACTGGTGTAGATGTGCCTGACTCTGGGCGTGATCCTTCCCCATTTTTAGATGTCTTCTGTATTGTGATCGACCCCGGCTTAGGCGTATAGTTCGGATCGAATAGTTCCTTCTGTCCAGTCCTACTATCTGGTCTACTATCTGGTCTCCGAATATCATTTCCTCTGCCCCTTCCCCTTCCCTGTAGAGGCGGTGTCCCATTCCTCGGACTATTACCACCACTACCTCCCCTTCCATTTCCAGAATTACTTCTTGGCGCGGAATTAGTCCCTAGAATCCTGGCTCTGGCTTCATCATATTTTTTCTGTTTTTCCTCTCGTTCACGTTGTGTCTTTTCGCGCAGTTCTTCAACACTTGGCCCTGCAACGATTACTTCCTCTTCCTCCTCTGCTTCAATGGTGATCGTTTTACCAGTTTGAGGATCTATTTTGGTGATGGTTCTAGGCGCGGGTTTACGAGAGAGAAGTGTAAGAGGCGCCTTGTAAGGTGTAGCTAATGGAACGGGTTTGGCGAGATTAGGTGGAAGGAAGGGAAATTCTTCTGAGGTTTCGCTATTGATGAATTGTATTAGTTATTTAGGGCGTAAAATCGATATGGAAGAAGATTATAGGCGTAGAATTTAACATACGCAGATTCCCAGATCTTCTTATTAATCTCGGCGTGTTTTGCTAATCGTTCCGCCTTGGATATTTTGGGTTCTTCCTCGATCACTTTATTTGTTGGAGGTGCGGATTCCCATGTATCGGCTTGAGTTTCCCAGTCGTCGTCCCAGGCACTGGGAATTGCTGATTTTTTGCTCATATTCTAGAGGAATCTCGTAATTTTAAGTATTGGTAATTATCTGGAGAATTGAGGAAAATGTGAAGAGTGAGTGTGTGGAGAGGTGATGAAGAAGGAGGGGTGTACTTTTTGGGTTTGCAAGGGATGTGGCTTGCTGTGGATTTGCAACGCTAAGTTTACAATAGCCCTGCTATCACGACTTGGCTGCATGACAAGGCTGTGGGGTGTTTACTTTACAGTTTCACTTATCACAATCTTCAAATAAATTCACTTCAGTCGTCCTCGAAATACAATAAGACGAATATTTTCACTGTATCGATTCCTAGTACGGTCGCATAAAACTCACTAAAATGTCGGCCCAAGAATCAGCTGGTAAATAACCCATTCCCTTTCCCCATCCCAATCTTCTACCCTCAACCCCCCAAACCAAATATCTCACAACCTCCCAGCAGATCAACACCCCCCAGCCTCGAGCACCGACGCCGAACTTTCCTCGCACCCAGAATCCCATCAAGAAGACCTCATGATGGAAGCTCCTGATTCCCCACCCGATCTCTACACCCACAACTATAGTTTCTCCGATACGCCTGCTACGACTCCCTCGAAGAGTGTGGCCCCTCAGGATAAGATTAATCATGGTGCGCCGGGTAGTTCGTGGAGTTCGAAAAAGTTTAGAGAGGAGTATGATAGAGCTTGGGATGCGTTGGTTGATAGGACTTGGGATGGTAGTGAGTGCTTTTTTCCCTTGCTTGTTGGGGAGGGAAGAGAGTAGAAGGCTAATGTGGATGATAGAGAAATATGGTGATCCGTTGGTGAAGAATTAAGTGGGCTACGAAGACTTCATGATGGCGTATTGAGAGATTTTCCGCAACTGGATGATGGGCTACGGTCGGAGGATGAGCTTGCTACTTGCTGGCATTACTGCGAAGCAGTTACGACAGAAGATATGATGAAATGCATAATGGCTTGGGAGTTGGGAGGATTTGCTGGCGTTTTAGGAAGAGTGGATGAGAGGTTGGCAAGGAATAGTTTCTGTCTACCTCAAGGTGGAGATACAATATATGCCTGATTTCACAGTCTATCTCGTATCATAGTATTCCTGTTTCATCTGTTCACTTTACTGGCTGTGGTAGTGTAATAATCTGCTTTTGATTGCATTATTGCTATTATGCCGAAGAAGCATGAAGTTAACCTGAAGTGAAGAGTCATTATGCAAGTGCAAAGCACGCCTCAACCACATCCAAACATATCACTGCTCATCTGCCATAAATTACTCAGCCTTATAGCCATGTAATAGCCAAGACTGAATTTCTCGCCGTATCCATTGCCTATTCATCCCTCATGCCAGAAGGAAATACCGTCGAATTTTCGTGTCATAATGTCTAGTGGCGTTGCAAATTAGCTGGGGCTTTTATCATGAGGTGTACTGTTATATCATACTTTTTGAAAGAGAAGTGCTCAAAGTTGTGAGGTCTTGAAGTTATTGATAGATCTCTCCAAAGATACCGCGAACTAGAAACTCATGTGTCAGTACGGTCGATCATGTAACAAGGATGGAAAAGGTGCAAATGGTACTCAATGAAAGGAAAAGGAAGTGTAAAATGGCCATACCTATTATCTACTGGAGCTTTATGGCCTAGTGTGAAAGCTTTCGTTTCTTGTTTTCGCCCTCCTTATCCTTGGCTTCAAGCACCCGGTCGACTAAGACGAGTTGAAGCTCAAGATTTGGAACTGGAGCTGGATCCAGCTTGCCATGTTGGTAGCTTGTTGGTCCTTTTCTGCAGAGGTTGAAAACAAATTTGCAATTTTCCTCCAAATGAGCCTTGAAAGCAAGATCAAACGGAGTCCCGACGTGGAAGGTAAGCATACAGTTAACATTTGATTTGCAATCAATTTTGCCGCTATTATGAAGTCCCAAGCCTTGCCATAATTCATATGGTGATAGTGGATTGTTCTTTTGCTCCCTAAGTAAGTAGGGGGGATAAGTCGTGCCCATGAATGTCAAAAGTTGATTCTCGTCGAAGAATTTGACCCGGCTTAGAACAACCAAGGTCAAAGAAAGAACATGGCCCAAGTAGGTGTTGTTTTTTTGGGAAGGTGGGATTCTTTGACAGGAAATCTTCGCATACTGCAAGCATTCTGGCGTTAAGTACGATCTCGGGTTGTGGAGTCATATTGGCGGTAGCTATGATAGTCGTATTGGTGGTCGCCGTGATATTGGGTGTCGCCATGATATTGGGTGTCGCCATGATATTGGGTGTCGCCATGATATTGGGTGTCGCCATGATATTGGGTGTCGCCATGATATTGGGTGTAGTTTTGAATGTGCTGAGAAGCGGTAGGTCTTTAGTTATTAGAGGAGGTTACTGGAAATCGCTGAATGGGTTGGGAGCAGTCGTTGAAGAAGGGGATTGAGTTGTTGTCTTGAGAAAGAGAGTCAAGTTCAGATTGGAGCTGAGAAGTCTACAAGTCCCTAGTGGGTAGGAGGTTTCTTGAGCTGGTAGATATTCACTAACTTTTCACTTTCACTTTACTTGCGCTGAGCCTTGCAAGAAGTGAGTTTACGTTTCCATTGCATTCGCTCACTGCATCATCACAATTCTATGTCTGATGTTACAGCTAAAGTTCATTGTATGTAGGAATTTGCCTTCATCTGTATTTGCCATGTCATTGCCCAGGTCGATTATTTCACATGTTTATTTCCTGCAATCCTGTATCAGAAAAATAGCATCGCGCAAAACCCCATCCGCACGCATCTAACGACTCCCCTTACGACATTGTTTCATTGTTCCTGCGGGTGATGAACAACCACTCGTTTCCCAAGTGGTTCCTGTGGTCGAATTAGTAAGTTTGCATAGGAAGTGAACTGTGGCATCATACTTCTTGAAATTATTGGAACGTTGATGAACAGCTTTCCAGGCGAAAAACCTCAATATTCTACTCTGGTGCATCTTCCCTCTTCTTATTTCATTGTTCGAGACTATTGAATACATTGGATATGAGCTTCGTGTCGCCGTTGGACACAACCTCGATTCCAGACTTGAATGATCCAAATAACTCCGATAGCTTTTCAAAAACTTCACCCTTGAGATCTGTTCCTACCTTGGTTCCAGAGTCGTTCCTAGGGGCAGGCGCCTTTGTAAGGGTTGTAGCTCTTGCCCCAGGAGCCTTTGATCCGGCTTCGAGCGAGCGGTCGACGATGATAAGTTGAAGTTTAAGGTTTGTGAGTGGAGCCGGGACTGGTTTGGGATCTACTGGCTTTTCACAAAGTTCGAGGAGGAACTTACAGTTCTGCTTTAGGAACTCTTTTAATCCGAGGTCGAATTCCGTACCATGATGGAAATTCAACATCTAGCGACACTCCGCTGCTAGGACGTCCATGGATGCACCGGTTCTCCTATCGTTTCGACCACACGTGTGATCCTAAAAGGCACGTGGAGATATGGGATCACTATCGCGTTCTCTGATAAGATATGGGAGGTATTTATGCCGAGAAATGCTAAAAAGCTGTCAAGGTCTCCGTCTTCGATGGTATGGGCGCCACCCATGATCAAGACTAAAGTAAGGATTTAGCTGAGGATCTCGGCATCTTGGGGAAAAGTGGGATGTCGAGAGTAGAAGTCTCCTCTTCGCATCGCCTGTTTTACATCGATCAAAACCGATGGTCGAGTTGAATTGGTCGCAACCATGATGTCTGATCTGCTTTTGGACTTTCGTGGTGATGGAGTTGTTTTCTTGAGAAGAAGATCAAGGTGAGGTGACTATGGATCGAAGTTGAAAAGTATAGAATCCTTGTGTCAGGAAGAAATCTTTTCCCGCTAAAAGACACTCACTAACAATTTACCTTTTCCTTTGCTTAATCTTATGATTTATATTCACCTTTCAATTGGAACCTTGTATCAAATTCCCACCTGTAAGGTTGAAAGTGTTTGTTGTCAGTACGACTGTGCTCCGTCACTGTCTAAGCTGAGATAGTAAGTCAGTTCTGCATGGAGATAGTTTGGATAATACTTTGCTCCACTACATAGAGCTGTACCTATGTCGTGAAGAGATTGGATTTAGTTTCTAATGTGTATGGAATACAGACGGCCTGTCTTGGGATGATTCCAATTCGTGAGAAGCTACGAGCTTGTTCCTCTTGAGTAGAATTTATTTACAGCGACATAGATCACTAAGCAAATCACTCTTCAGAAGCTTAGATCACATCCCCGAGGAAGAAGCTGCGAAAATTGGGTTATCGTATGTCGTTGCCTGCACGTATAGGCAATGCACTGTTACAGCTTCTTAGGGATTTAATGATTCTCAACTATAGCTCAATTCAGTTTTGCGAGCATCAGATCAATCAGTTCGCGTGTCGTTTCGCGCGCAGTTTGGATGTAGGAGCTGGAGAATTTCAATGACAATTATCATCATCCTCATAGAACCTACAGAAGTCAAGGAACACAACATCTTGTAACCCTTTTCCCGCGCAAAAAGAAACTAAACAAAATGATTCGATCAAATATTGTATTCAGACAACACGCCATCAGAGTCTGACCTCAAAGCTACAGATTGCTCAAGATTTAAAAGTATTATATCCACAAAGCTTCTCAGGTTGGAATGCCCTTTGTTACACAATCGTCTATTCAAACAATTTCTTCAAAGCTTACTCTTCCATACTTCCATCTTCGAGCACTTACTTGATAAGAATCGTTTTCAGTCCCACCTTTCTCTGAATCCCATTTCAGATGTTTTATTTCATTACCGGAGAGTGATAATCATCCGTAGAAAGTCTTGTCTATGCCAACATGAGATGATTATCGCCAACACATCTCAGCCTCAAGCTCTTCAAGTTCTAATGATGACCAAAGCTCATTTCTCTAAGGAAATTCTTATCTTCATTATTTGAAGCACTAGTGTGCCAATCTTCTCGGCATAAGAGGAGAGGCAAGAAAGCTTAGTAAACAATAAACACCAAAGCTTACTCAGATTTTCTATCTTGTGACAAGGAGGTGTTAAGTAAGAGAGAAATGAATGCAATAGATCAATCCAATTCTTTGAGCTTCCTAGTCTTTCAGAAACAAGCTAGAAAAGTTCTATACCTTCAAAGCCATGAGGTGGTACGATGTGATACATGATGAGAGCTGAAGCAATAGATTTCGGTGTGTTGGCACAAAAATTCATGCTCGCTTATTTCTCCTATTGAGAACCCCTTTCATGATAGTTCCATAGCATCTCTTTGTATAATCAACACGGCAAATCCCTTCCCACCTGGAAGCTGGTATATTCTTTGTCACTATACCACGTCTATAATTCAAATCCAATATAACTTGGCAAATGCTTGTTAATCTCTAGTTTCCTCCATAATTTATCCAAACTCTTCTATCACACCACCAAGTTATTGGTATCCTCATATACAATGATACCAGCCACAGATGTCGAGCCTCCCTCCTCAGAAGTATTATATCATCGTAGATCTTCCGAAACCTGGTCTAATGGATATAATGATCCGAAAAGCGCAGACAGCGAGTTTAGTGAAGGTCTTCTCTCGAAAACTCGTTCTCTTGCCCCTTCAAAGACGAAGTTTTTCTTCAAGAACCTTATTGGGATTTCAATTCTTTTCTTAATTCTGCTAAATGCACTACAATCGGTTTTGATTATATCATTGGGCTCTAGATCATTGAAAGAATGCCTCGCTTCACCCGGTAGCTATCCCTTACACCTTTTACTTTGAATACGCATTAGGTGCAAGAACCATTGCGATACTAATAGTCTATGTTTATGTAGAAATTCCCGAACTCAGCCTAGAACGCTCTCAAACCCGTCATATATCTCGCACCAGCCGCTTTACTTCACGCAACATAACTGACGGCAATGAAGCTTGGCATAAAATTTTACCAGGTCATGGTGTTGTAGCTTTACCTCAATCATATGTAGAAGCCAATAACATACCAGAGTCAACTGCAACTCACCTGTACGATGGTGATACGGAGCCTAAACATATTTATTTCATTGAATCTTATCATGTTCTACATTGTCTCGTATGTCCTCATTATTTTTCATCTACTCTTTAGGAACCTTCTCTTTTCCCAACCCACTCTAATACAAAATAGCGTATGCTCCGTAGCCTCTATCATTCCTACGACTATGGCCTACCACTTGCACCATTTCTCCCTCCAGCAGATCACCCCTACCACTGTTTCGATCGAATTCGTCAATACATCATGTGTAACCCAGATTATACTCTTGTACCCAATATTGCAGGACATGGTAAATCAGATTGGACGCAACCGAATAAAAAATGTATGGATTGGGATGCATTGAGAGATTGGGCGGAAAAATGGCATGGGGATTATATGGATACATTTGATTTTTCGGATAGGGAGAAAGAGATTGAGGGGTATGATGAGGTCAATATTTATGCGAATTATAGAGAAGGAGATGGATTGCCGGTGGGTGAACTTTAGCGTTGGTGAGCTAGGGGTGTGGGAGTTTGAAGATGGGGGAATGAAGATGGGACTGAGGATTTACGTGGGGAATTAGATAGGATCGCTTGTTCAGAGTATACAGTGCTAGAATTATGGACATGTACACTTGCGAATGGTATCGTGAGCAGCATGCGCGGTCTGAGACCGTATGCCATATGAGAGGCTCGGATAGGTAGACCCATTTAGATGATGACGGATTGGGCGTGAAGTAAGGATATTTGAGCAGAACTATGTTGTACCAATAAGTTTACTTATCCAATACTTTTCCTAACAAGAGAAGTGATTTCCGTCCCTGTCGGAAGTAACAGGATAGGGCGGAAAACCTCCCACGAAGACCCACCTACATCCGCTCGCTCTCGTCGGGGTCCGCTATATATATGGCTCCATAAGCCCCCACCTTTCAATTATAAAGAAAATGTTAATATATTCTTAAGTTCTTAATCATCCATCAAGCAAATAATCAGCCTACTCAGCTTCAATAGTCCAATGGTTAGGATTCCACCCTTCCAAGGTGGAGGTCGGCGTTCGATTCGCCGTTGTTGCAATATCTTTTTGAATCTTTTTGGTTTTGAAATTGATATATTTTTGTTCCGCAAGGAAATCTGGGTCGTTTCCTCGTGTAATTTGGGATATAAATCATATATTTTTGGTTGTTGGACTTTTGAGGATGTGATATACTTTCATGAATTGTGTGTTGTGGGCTCCTGCATCTCGTTCCCCACCACCAACCAACCCACGATCCATTTTTCTCCTTATAATCTTTCCGTGTCTTGTGAAATCCCTATGTGAATTGAAATTCACGCCGCTCTCTCATCCAATTGGAACAATTATTCCAGTTAAAAGCAAGTTGGCGCAGTGGAAGCGCGCCGGGCTCATAACCCGGAGGTCCCCAGATCGGTAAGCATTCACTCAAGATTCATCATTCCGTGCATCTCACTAACATTCAGTAGAAACTGGGACTTGCTATGACACAAGCATTCTTTTTGTTCTTTGGATGTTGAGGACATATTTTTAGGTTTCAGGGGGAGCTGGGAGGTAATAAGAGGCAAATGAAGAAATTTTAGATTGATAATTGGATTAGTATTCATTCATTCTTGGAGCATGAAAAATATCTGCAAATTTGGATATTGGAGAAAAATTTTGGTAGGTGGGGTAAATCGATTTTTATATTGGCTACAAAAGCCAAGAAATGTGGAAGCCTTTTTCATGTTTTCTCCTTAGGATTCTTCTTATCCTATCATAATTTGAGAATTCCATGTTACATCCACTTATCGTGTTGTGTTGTGGGTCAGTGGGGTAATATAAGGGTTCGGCTAGCTCAGGGGACGTTCTTCTAAATAATATTTATTAACTCGCTCTTGAGTTTACACTTCGAATAATGCTATATCGTTACATAAATTATTCAAATTCAAGGGACCGGATGAAGGAGGCGCTCCATAAGCTTGAGATGGGGGCGGTACACCTTGCCTTCGCAATTCATATGCAGCCATGCCCATGCTGTATCTCAATCAACCACATTACCATCGCTAAATTTCCATGAAAAAGCTCAAAATCTCAGGAGCTCCATTATCGAACATCTCCCACATAGTAGCCAATGCGTGATACCGGCCATTTTAAAAGCACCAGCCATATTGTTGGAACGTCATGTGATGAACCTCAAAGGGAGCCGTACCACAAGCGAAAGCTCTAGCCCCTTTCCTTTCAATATAAATAGTACCTTCTTTTCATAGTGTAGCAATCAAGAATGAATAACACAATATACTAGAATAGTACTATGCAACGGTACCACCGAAGTGATACCAACACATATAATTCCTTCATCTCTTATACTCGAACGTTTACCTCGTGTTGACTCGTTGGCGGGTCAGAAAACAAGATTGAAATCCGGAGCTCCCTTCATTTTGATGCTACGTTTTAATGAGCAGTGGACCAGAAGATCATTAACGGTAAAACTCTCTGTCATCAATGACCTCCTCACTGTATCGAGTTTCGTGTCTATATCGTTATATACCTTGCACGCTGTCATAAACTCCTCTGGCATGCCAGTTCTGAATTCTTTTCTTTTCGGGCTTAACAAATTTGTAAGGCGTAATAAACTAGCTCATCCATACGCGGTGCTGGAAACGCGATAGTGCATACGGCATATCTTCTTTACAGCAGTAAGAATTGCGTCGCTACGATAATGACTAAATTTATGCATCATATTGGTCCATAGAGGAGCTCGAATTTGTCAGCAACGTCTAGGAGGTAATCTCGTAGGCGATTCATTGAAGAATACTCAGCCAATATTCTGTTCAAACCAAGCTCTTTATTGGACTCCCACGTCCTCGTTGAGATCTCAGGTTCGTTTCCCGCATGGACTTATGACACAGCGGCCGAACTTGTAATTATACAATAGTTCTGTATGCAACAAAACTATTCGAGTCGAGCGAGCGTAGTAGAATGGCTTCTGTTAACATATTAATCGTAATCTTATAGTACTTGAACATTTCTTTTGCATCGATACGCAATGTCATCTACAGATTTGTGGCTCCTTCCAAAGCTTGAATGGTCTGTAAGGATTTTGATGTAAAGTAGAGGTCAACTGTCTATGAATTTCAAGGACGCGGTCGCCATGATAGAGGTTTGAATATTTTCCAAGAGTCAATGCTAATGCTGATCTTTTCTTTGTGTAAATGAGTAGCCCGAAATCTTGAGGTTTGACCGAGTAGGAAAAGCAATGCGCGATCTGAGAACAACTCGAGGATTGTTCGGAAATCTTCCAGTTTCCCGCTATTCTCCGCTCTTTTTGTCATAATGGAGCAAGATTCATCATCGTCAGAGCTGTATCCGTGTTTAGCTCGGTGCCCGGTGGACTTTCTGTGTCAAATGCTGTACATAACAACCCTCCGCCGGGTTGAAATTTTCATCCCTTTTTTCTGCCCCGTGAATAAACTTCGACGTGTATACATTGCGCATCTGGATATTATATTTCTCTGTTGAATAAGATTTAGAAATAATGGGTAGACACATCCACCAGGGTCTTTCCAAGCAACCTCTGCACCTCTCTTAGACGACCCACATTGTGATCGATAACTCTGCGTAATACCTAGCTCAAACTACATACTCAGAAAGCATATCTTCGCGGTCCAAGATCCCACTCCGCGACACCCTTTTTTGTAATTTTTGGCAGCATCCCAAATATAATCTTTACCCCTCAGGAGAAAAATCGCTGAATCACTGTATCTTCGCTGCTCACCAGGCATGAACCACTGAACCAATCGATGCCAATTAACGATATCTATCCGAGTGAACTCGTCAAAACCACATTAATATTGATGTACTGGATTACTTCAAAGTCCATCAATATCTTCCACGGAATGCGGATAATGAAAACTTATCGTAGACTCATAGTACACTTTCCAAGCTCGTTCTAAGCCAGAAATCTCGATTTTGAAATGCATTTTTCATTCATAGCTATTGGACATGCGGTTTTTAGATACTGTAAAGTCACACGTAAATTGTCTTCTCAATTTCTAGGTGTACTTAGTCAGAAAACATTGCCTTGAATTCGGGATTGTAATAAGCTGCATGATCGGGTCTCTAATTCTGGTCTGTGTTGAATGTTAGTGTTGACAGCTGCATGCATCTTCATGATCATTTAATGAGTATAGATAGATGCCTGTAATGAAATATGAAATTTTGGCATGTAAATGACTGAATTCCAAATGATTTAGGTCCTCAATATATTCCGTTGATACTTTGCTTCCTGATGTACTACCATAATTTTCCATTCTCATCCTCTGCTTCGCCTTCACAAATACGATAAACGCATAGATATACATACAGACTGCAAAACTTCATCACATCACATCACATCAACATCCATTCCACCCCATTGAATAGACAGAACAAACTCAGGTTTAGTAGCATCTACAAAGGTCATCAAAATGATTTTCCTCATTCAAAAGACTTGGATCTATCGTTGTTTGCTGAAAGCTCACCCTCCACCCACTCCTCACCCTCACAATATAAATCTTCACTATCCAAACTTCCTTTATTACCAGAAAATATCCCAATCTCCATTCTAAATACTTGTATTATATCAAGCAATGAGGTTGAACCTTCGATCATAAATCCTGGTTTGAATTATCCTACCGGAGCGGAAATGAGGTGACGATTTGAATATTTGTATACATACATACATACATACATACATACATACATACATACATACATACATACATACATACATACATACATACATACATACATACATACATACACAACTCCAAAACCACCAAAATGTAAAATGGAATAATCTTCTCTGCTACAAACTCAAACGCCTCGCTTTAACATGCATACTTCAAATAAAGTACAGTGCTGGCCAGCAGTCAGCATTTAAAACAATCCGGACCAAAATCCCCATATATCCGATTTCCACATCATATTCTCAACGAAAGAAACCCTCATACTGTCCATAAAAAGCCCTATAGATCGACAATTCAGTATTACACCACTCTCGCCTGTACAGCCCTAGGTAAAAGTTCGATATCATCCTACAAAAACGATTGTTAACACCCATACACATAAATCTTACATCCCAGTTATTACAAAAGATTAAACCGTTGCCGGATTCGGATTCAGATTCGGATTTGGATTTAGATGAGGATGATTCCCTACTTCAAGATTGCTCACATTTCTATTATGGCCATCGACGCTATTAAGTCGTCCCTCTTCTAGATCGCTTGGTCGTGTAACTTGACTCTCATAACCTGTATCGTTCTGATGATGATTATGATGATGTAGTCCTCCTACGGGACTATTGGGACTGGTTACATAACTACCAACTCCAATGCCAGCCCAGAATGCACGATCTGGACTCCGGGGTCCCCAAGACCAACCAGCACCTTGGGAAATGGGGAGGTGGTAGAAGCGGAAGGAGAAGATGGCGACGGTGGTACCGATGAAGAAACCAAATAGGATATCAAAGCCATGATGGCGGAAATCGGAGAAGCGGGTTGAGGCGATGTAAACGGCCAAGAAGGTGGGGATGACAGCAATGAGAAGGAGGTAGAGAGGAGGAGCTGCAGCTTGATTACGAGAGGCGATCAAATTATCGTTGTAGCCTGATGCGAGAGCTGCTGTCTCGGCGTTCTTGTCGGAAAGTTCAGAATCATTACGTCGATGGCGTGTAGGGTTGCGGGAGGGAAATGCGGAATGATAGGGCGAGGTATCAGTGGTATAGGCTCGGGGTGCAAGGAAAGGGACTGTCAAGGCGAGTTTGGATGCCAAGAAGAGACTAAGGTAAACAAGTCCCGCGGAAGCAAATGATGAATGGCCAGAAGGATAAGATCGAAATCCATCATTGAGGATATCCTTATCTTTTTGTTGACAGATCCCTGCTTGCACGAGAACAATTCCCTCCCGTCTATTTCCACCTCCAACAGCATATTTGGCAATATTGGCCATGTCAGGGATACATCTCGATATCAAATCTGGTCGTGGTCGTCCAAAAAGATTCTTCATTCCATTAGTGATGACGAATGCCAAGGCGAGGGATAATCCAAGTCCGAGCAAAGATGCGTGAAGTTCCCATAACTTCCGTTTCCATATCAAAGCTTTTGGAACAGATTTTGGTACAGTCGGTCCAGGAACGAGAGTAAAGGTAACGAGGAGAATGATGATTGCCGGGAGGCCGAGTGATAATACCCCAGCTAAAGCCATCGGGATTTTCTCGTGATTTTGATGTGGAAAACTGATACTAGGATCGACAACTGAAAAGGGTCGTTTGTTGGGCGTTTGGTAGGAAAATATAGCGCCCAAAGCTGCAGCAATAATCAAGATGACCCAATCAAATACATATGAAAGGATGACTGCAATGGACATTTTCCCATTATTTCGAAATCTGATGATTGAATTCATCGTGAAAGAATCACATCAAGTCGTAAGAAAAAAGGCGGTAGATTCCCATTTAAAGAAGAAGGGAGAATGTTTGTATGAAGAAAGACAGGAAATGATAGATGTATTCACTGTAATGTAAGAATAGAATTTCGAGGCTGTGTTGTTGCCAAGGAGGTTAAGAAGTTCAAGAATACCCAAAAACCCAACCTGGACACTAATGATTGGATCAATCAAGGATCAATCAATAGTGATGAAACTCTCCTTTGTCAAGAAAGCCAGACGTCGTAAGACTCAAATGAGTGAGCTGATGAGGAAATTATTCACACGATTTACTATTGACAGCTGAGCGTTACTCTTATAAGGCTTTGGAAATGTAGACGGCAGACGGTAGATGGTAGATGGTACGTGGTAGTTGATGATTGATGATGGCGCTTATACGTTTGAGATGATAATAATGAGATGCCGAATGAGATTACAGAATGGTCTATTGGCCTATTACTTTGGTCGATATATGGGGCTAAAATCATTATTCACTTAGCTTTACCGCCATCTAGAACTTTTCTCGTTTGAATATAAATAGACACGATATTAATGTTTTGTAAATATATTTTTTTAACTCATATCGTTGGTAATAATGCTCTCATTCTTTTTTCTTTATTCTTAGTAAGCCACATAGCCCACGTAGCCACATACGTTGGTGTGACGATCTATGCAAGCATGAAACAACACCAAGTTTTTTGGGGGGCATTTCCAGCGATTGATCTCGGAAAACCCGGATAAGAAGCCAAGAATCATTTCGTGAAAATGTTTATCCGTCCGGGGCTATGTATTTCACGTGACTAGGTTAAGATCTGATTTACCATAGTTGATTCTTGAATTCATTAAACAGTAATATTCTCAAAAAAACATCCTAAAAGGATTAGTCAAGGACTATAAAGGACATCGATATCTATATTCATCACCGAAGCTACGGAGTAGGGCGAAAACAATTCTCAATTCCCATATCTTCCTAGTTGAATCGTCGAGTATAGTTGCTTTGAAACCTCCCCATCTATCTTGCTCCCTGAATACCAAAGCTCTCACTGTCGAGAATTGTGGGAGTATAATCTTCCTATTACCTTATCCTTTCGTTTTCCACCTTCATCAATTTCGCACGCCGATTCGGTACATCAGATGGTAATGATCATCAGGTGTGAGCCGGAAGCATGACGGTCCCTTTCTGCATTCCACATTGCACGCTTGGATCAAAATAAGGCTTGATCCATTGCGGTTTACAATATAATCCGCAGTGATGCCAATGGAAGAAATTGGAGATTGCCTTAGGTCCCAGGTCCGATGGTCCATAGCGACGACTTTCTTGAGACAGAATGACTGGGTCTGTGAGTTCACTAGTAAAACAGTTAAGAGATATACCGATCACCGGGAACAGTTTGACAGAAATGATGCTGCAGAAGAGCTGGAAGACCAAGGTAAAAGAAATTAAACTTACTATCGATCGGGATATACGCTTCCCTGAAGATCACACAACAACGAGTGCCCGTTGGATACGTGGTAGGAGAAGTGACTCAGGGCTTGTAGTGCATAACTCTGCAAGTCATCTGTATCAGCCCATCCTGTGTTGCTGTTAAACTTTTGGAAACGTTCCATCAATGGTTCGAAAAGTATTCTGGATCCATCCTCGCTGTCAATCCAAACCTTGGGCGTGATGAGAATGATTCTCTGTCCTTGAATGATATTTGCGGTGTTGAATGCCTCAATGATCGTTTGTGAAAGTCTGAATATTTGGAGCTTCTTATAGTAGTAGTGATTTTCGACCACAGAACCGGTCTTGAATTTCTTTGAGACAAGCCGTTCGCCACGTTTCACACCGTTTGTATAGTAACCTTCCTGGTGAACAGATTAGTACTGAAGCTTTGAAGAGGAATTAGCAGAAAGTAATGAGAAGACTACAGTAACAACATACCCACACATTCTTGTAGGCTCCGGATGCATACATACGCTCCGTATGGATTATGGCTGCGGTGGAATCATTGGGATGTTGATTGGATATGGAGAGATGTACTGTCTGCGTCCGGCGATTGCCGGACGAGGGAACAAGTCTCGGGGGCATGTTGAAAGTTTGCTTCCTATTCTGCGACGCGCTCTTAGTGATAAAGTAGAGCGATGGCAAGTTGAATAACCAAAAATTTCGATTTATGATATGTTGAGTATGCTTGCAGTGTTTGGGTTGGTGTTCAAGACTTTGCGACAATGTCAAGTATCAAATCGTTAACAAAAACGGAAGGCTCCAGCTTCCAATTGTGCAAATGCAGAAGGTTCTATACATTAGCTTGTTGTTCGATCATTTACCCTGAACAACCGCTACCTAGTAGATCCTGAAGCCATCCAATTCCCGATATTAAGGTTTATCATTATCCGATCGAAGCTCTTTAACAGTATCAAAATATTGATTTTAGAATCCTATGTACTCCGGGATCTGCCATACACCAGATACAACAAATTCCTGCAGTTTTCACGCGAAAGGGAAGGAAGTCCATGACTCGACTACTGTGGATTTCATTCTCTCTTTATGGAATCATATAGCAAGGGAAATTCGCACGCTGCTTCTGGAAAAAATAAAATAGATTTCTTCTCGGAAGGGTAGCACATTTCTCGCTCCTGCACAAGATTTCCTGGTGGAGATATCACTCATTAGTAAAATGGGTTTTCACTGCTTGAACAGGATATTTCCGATGAATTTGGTCTCGGGGTTGGTACATATACTGACAATTATATAAAAACCCCTCCTCATCCCGAATTTGTCCTTGCAAACAGTGCATCGTGTACAGCATCTCTTCTGAGGAAGGAGCCAAGTGGTAATAGCAAGAGCCACAGACTTCAATAACTCTTAGAGATAACCTACTAGGTAGCTCTTCTTGTCTTAAAGTCGCAGATACGCTTGTCAACAGGACTCTTTCGAAGCCAACTACCTGGGATGGTACTCTACAGATATAAGCCAGTGAACATGATATACGTCCTCTGTTCTAGTATCAAGCCATGTACTCTGTTTTTCACAATTGGCTTAGAATGTTGAGAAATCTTATTTATTTATATTTCATAGATATCAATTGTTGAAAAGAACAAAAAAACCCCCCCCTTAAATGTCTTCAGAAAAACGAATGCTTTTTGTTTTATCTTTCCTTTAAGGATTACGATTTCTTTCAGTTGCAGCGTATCCAATAATGTGAACCGCGGTCCAATAATGAAGGATCTTGAATGTCAACCTTGTTGATTATTGGAATCATTCTGATCATTGAATCGGTGCATACCAATGAGTTAATCATGATAATTGAAACATTCAAAATTTCGAAACTCGAAGGTTCTCAAATCGAACTGATGTCGGGACTTTGGAAAAGCTACAAGCACTCCATTCACCTCACCTCCTGGTCCTCCCTCCTTCTTCCATGTAATTCTTGTATGAAAACCCTTCAACCATCGAATCGAACCCAAGGAATCCAATACGAAACAAGATGGAAGCAGTTACCGGAGGGATTTCGTCATCAGAGGTGCTGGCCGAGGCCAACTTTATCCATGCATCTAAATCTACACATCCCTCTACCCGCAATTTCTACACTAAGCTCATCATCCCGGCTATTCACCCCGCTCTCCATACCCTCCCCAGCTCATTCATCGAAAACCCCTGAACTCTTCCCTCTGAATCACCCCGAGACTCGTCTATTTCTAGATGGCATGATTCTCCTCGCCGATGCACTTTATGCACATATTACTGCTCACAGGCGCTCAAACTCACAACCTCCTATTATGTGTGCAATGTTTGATCTCATATTAGTGCGACAAAAGAGGTATTTGCTAAATGCCATATCCAGTTGTCAGTTTCGTTTCCTTTGGTGCTTGAGCCGCGGCTATGGAGTTACGGACTTGGAAGGCGAGAGCGTGAGATTTGGGTATAGGAGGAAGAGGAGAATTATTGAGGGGCTAGCAGTGGAAATGGCGATTGCACCTGGAGATTTTAAGCGGAAAGCTATTGAGTCACCTGCAGACAGAGGTAGTAAATGTGGTGGTGGATCTCCAAGACCAGTGGAAACACAATCATGGCTCCCAGTAATTGAAGGCTGATTTGGAATGATTTTCAATACACGTGAGGAACCAGAACGCTCGTTTCTCAGGTACATGGCGATTCGGATGAGCATGCCGGTTTGGGGCGTAGGTCCATTCCTGCCTGGGGAGTCCTGGGCATCCGCAAATGACAACTCGATCATTCGTGGAAGACGGCAATAACGAAATTCAAGTTTCACCTCAGCCCTTGCCATTGCAAAACCTGCCTCAATCATATTACTCAACCCTTCTAGCAGATTCAACCACACAAAAAGCTTAATACTCGGCATGACTCGATCATGCCACTTTGTTGATTGTCCTGCAGGCATATGTGAGGATGATTATTTTGCTAATGGTGTGCACATAATCAGAAATCCCATCAATTTATAGTCTAAAAGTTATCAGTGATCCCTCGGTGTGGTCTAGCTACGCGGAAAGCTGTGAGGATTATGAGGAAGAAATAGAGTAACCCAATGTGAGAACATTTAACATGGTAGGTTATTCAAGTGTACTCATTTCATCCCGCAAAGTTTCTGGAGGAAGTATAAAAGCACTACCTCGTCTGTTAATTAAATCTATATGCAAATATGACAACCAGAAAATTCACGGGAACAAGGTCTTCGGACTACCAGAAGAAAGATTTTGGACTACCACTGCCATTTCTGGTGTCGATCACCATCAATCGTGACTTCACGATGAGCCAATGTACACCCTCCGCTATCACCGTACGACCCCGGGAAAAATCTAGAACAGTCTGATACCTCATCCCATAATCCATTTCTACTTTTCTACCGAATCTAGAATCTATCCCCAGCCTTCCAACTTTCCTATTTATCAATTCCTTTATTTTCGTGTGGATTTGATTCCAAGATTCTAATCCTCGAGCAAATTTTGATTTCGGTAGTTATTTATTGTGGATAGTAAATGCATATACCTGATATTTTATTCAGAACATAATACTATAACACTATACTGTCAAGTATCTAAATCTGCATTTGGATCTATACCCCATTTATCCACCTTGTTCCAATGGCTTCTTTTTCCATTTGCCCACTCTCTTTTATTATAACAGAATTCGAAGGATGTATAAGCATACTTAATATTATATTCTTCTTCATACAACTTCTAAAAGGCGCATCACACCAACTTGGGAAAGACTTTGGAAGTATCCAGGTCCGGTATAAATTCGGTATTTGAAGACTGGAATAATTAATATGGGAGGAAGTGAAATGAGTATCATGTTGCTATCTCACAGGATTTTCGGTTGCGAAGATTTTTAGAGAATGTATGGAGTATTATTGCCACTTCTCTCAACCAAGTTTTGCTGTCGGAGTTGACACTTTGTACATGAAAATGACCGAGAATCAGATATGTGGAGAGTTTGATGTAAACGAACTCGTGCTGATCTGAGTGGATGGTGGGTACATATCATGGAATTATTCCATTATTCCTTCGTAAGTTTACATTTACAGTCTTTGCAAAAGTTTGCATGGGGTTATTTGAAGAAGTGAGATGCTGGATCCAAATAGTGTTTTTATACTAAAGTGTGGCATTCATATTGACTCCTCAGATTCTCGGATATTAAGCTGCTACTATTAAAACACCACCACAAAGCATGTATCCCCAACTTTCATAGTTCGCAAACACCCTCTTTCCAAAGCCAATTTAAAACCACTTTTTCACCAACTTAACCAACTCCTCCGAACATTCTTCCGGAATATAATGTCCCCCATCCACAGCACACCCCTCAACCTTCCCCCCACAAACCTCCTTCCACAACCCCACCACATCCCCAAACTCACTCTCCATCGCCCCCTTCTCCCCCCAAACCACAAAAACATCACAAAGAATCTTCCTCCCCGCATCCCTATCCCTCCTCTGCTCCTCAAGATCAACCGTCGCCCCCGCCCGATAATCCTCACACATCCCATGCACACACTCCTCATCCCTCAACATCCCCTCATAAACCTTTCTCACCTCCGGATTAAAAACAAATCCCTTCCCCACGCCCGCCTTCCCCAAAAACTTCTCCGCGAAAAGCTCCGGATTCGAAAGAATAGCTTTCTCAGGAAATGGAAAAGGTTGAGAGAGGAAGGGCCAGTGCCAGTATTTTTGATACCAGGTGTATTTTCCAAGTTCGTACATTGTTAGTGTGGGGAGTATATCAAGTAACATGAGTTTTTTGATGGCTTCTGGATGGTTGACGGCTAGTTGGTGGGCGACGCGGGCACCGCGGTCGTGGGCTAGGATGGAGAAGTGTGGGTGGCCTAGTGAGGTCATGACGGTTAGGAGATCTGAGCCCTGAGGAGGATGTTAGTGGATTTTTATGGATTGGAAATCCTGAATGTGACAATTGATTCTGTGTTTTCTGGCCCTTTTTACTTTTCCATGACATATCAAGAACGATATTCTAATAATTGAAGCAAAAGGCAACTGACTGACTCGACCGGCCTTCCAACCTACCACTTACAACACTCGCCACAAAAGAATACATAAATGAAAACCCCACGAACAAAAACCAAAAACAAAACCTACCATAACACTCTTACTAAACTCCCCATGCCCACCATTCTCACCAACCCCCAATTTGGAACTCTCCCCGTACCCCCTCAGATCCACCAAAACAACAGAAAACGCATCAACCAGCTGCGGAGCAACTAAACGCCATATATGATGAGTCTGCGGAAACCCATGAACAAGAAGGAGAGGAGGACCGTTTTTGGGGCCGGTAAGAGTGTGTATTGAGATTCCGGGGCTGACGGGAATAGATTGGGTTTTAAAGTTTGGGAAGAAGGAGGACATGTTGGATTGCGTATTGATGGATAGTGAAATGGAGCAGTTTGGGGGGGGGGGGGGGGGTCGTCGAGATTTTGTACTGGGTGTTTTGAACTGAGGTTGATGTTTAAAGTGAATTAACTGGATTTTATAAAGAGGAAATGCTGTGGTGATGTTGCGTTTACTCATGATGATATGTAACATACATGACGAATGCGGGGTAGTGGTGGGGTAGGATACCTGAAATGCACATATGAGGGCTCCTGGCTATAGTTAATTAAGAGTGATAAGCTGTTGGAAAAGTGTATATCACGGTTTCATGAGAAGCTCGGTTCTGCGGTCCATTAATTATAAGACTTAACCTTTGACAGTAACTATGCAGACAATATCACCCATTAATTCGAATTGCTGGTCAAGTGGTCAAGTTCAGTTTCTTACTACGATGCCGTTGGACTCGATGTAGTTCGAATCCATGATATCATGTCTAGACTTTGAATCAACGCCAAGGAAAACTATTAGTCTCTTATATGTTCATAAACTGTGCACATTGATATTTATCTAGGTATAGTATTTTTAATAATTCCCACCTACTTTCCTCATATCATTCCACATCAGAAACCTCATCCATATTCATTAATCATCAAACTCCGAAGCCATGCTCTATCGCTCAACAGAGGTATCCGCTCATCAAGCTTTTTTTACAAGCGCTCTCACACTCGCTAACCCTTTCATTTCATGAGAAAGAATGTCACCATCTCATCTCAAGTCATTCCGCCATTAAGCAGCCTGTCGTACATCATAACATTGTCGCATATCTTCCTCTGAAACAAAAATTGTTTCCATACCCCTCCTATTATAGTGGAAGTAAATCATATCACATCGTATCCTTTCATCGGCAATTCATAAAAGATCCAATCTTTGTACTTCCCCCTCAAATCACCAACCCCATAACTCCAGCTGCAGCAGCCGCATATGGCAAACAATTCATCATAGTCGGTCTCGGAATCATAGCACCCACACCATTCGTCCCAATAACAAAAGCAGCAGTTGTTGTCGCGGTTCCCGTTCCAAATCTCGCACACCCCGCACTCTCAACCACCGCACATGCAACACTACTCAAACTCTGACAAACACTCGCCGCTCTAACATCCCCCAAGTATCCTCCACTGGGAGCACTAGCTGCTACAGTCACCCCTCCATTTGGAGCCGATATCGTAATTGCACCGCCCATTCCCCCTTGGAGATCAACAGTACAGAGCGCATAATTCCTAGCACAAGCATCCGTCGCGCTGCCACATGCTGCCGAGTTCACATAAGTCGTAGGTAAGATTGGGAACGGAAAATAAGCATTCGACACGAATGTTCCCGTCACTGTCGCAGAAACTGATGCCGGAGTCGCAGCAGGGGTTGTAACGGTGCCAGTACATGATGCGCCAATCGCACAACAAGCTATATTATGAGAAGCATCTGTTGAACAAGTTGCTGAAGCGGGACAGCATGCACCTCCATCTGCGGCATTCAAAGTGGAGCAGGAATTGTAGTTTGCAGGACAATTTCCTGCGCGTTTGAGGAGTTCGGGTTTAGGTCTTGAGGAAGCGGGCGAGGTATCGGGGAGGATGGTTTCGTTTGATATTAAAGATGATTCTGAAGAGATATCGAGGTCGAGAGAAAGTGGTGCATAGAAGGGCTCGGGTGGTGAGAGAAGCGATGGGATTTGAAGAGCTGCGTTTGTGGTGATGAGGGAGAATGCGAGGAATGAAGATTGGTAACGCATTTTGAAGTTTAATAGATGGGAATTTAGGTCTAGATTAACTTCAATGATTAGTACGAATAGTAGGAATGTGTGAAAAGAAGAAAGTTAGAAAAGTCCGAGGAATGGAGGAGAAAAATCACCCGTTGTTTTATTCCAAGGTTCGCTGCCCAACCACCTACTTTATTTTATTGACTTCCCGGGAAAATATACCCAAAAATTGAGCTTATCTTGCGCGACAGGTAATAAGATAGTCAGTAATTAAAATTGCGAGTCAATGAAATATTTGTTAAACAAAATTGAGGATTTCTTTAAATGGTTTTCAAGAATTAAATATTTGTTTGTACAGAGCGGTGATGAACGGGAAGATCCCCTCACCGAGTGTGTATTGTCAGCTGTTGCATCGTCATATACCAATTTATTTGTCTGCAGATATCAATGGTTACTGTGGGGATGGAATGGATAACTTATTTGGGATTTAAGGCATTTGAGCGTAAATCGAGTGGCTGGGGAAATTGGATATTTTTGCTACCGCCTTGGGCAGAATTCATATTAAATATTTTACTTTCGATTAGAATGTCGATTAGAATGTCAGTCAGTAGATGAATGATATCATGTATCAAAATAAAGTAAGATTACTATTTTATGAGCATCAAGGTGGATTACAAGGTCCAAAATATTTGCAAATCCTTTTATCTAGCTTCCTTTTAGCTTTAGATCCTCTTAGTGGAGGATTGACCTCTATTCTTTAACGTCATTTCTCAATATATAGTATAGATGTGCTCGAGTATAGATCGAATGATCAGAAGATACAAGAGGCTAACTCAAATTCTGTTTTAAATGGTATATACAAGGGCTCACCAAACAGACTAGAGGCATGGTAGAATGAACTCAATCACTGCTCGAATTCATCTGTATTCAACCTTTTTCCCATCCACTAATCGCCATTTTTTCTGTCTCGGAGTATCTTTCCACCCACCTTTGTTGTACACCCATACACTGTTTGGACGTTCAGAGGAGGCAACATGTCCCCCCTCATTGGGGTAGTACTGACCATCCTTGACAAAATGATATTGTAATGGTAACGCCTCCTAGCATAGTTTTGCTGGCTGCGACCGTCCTGGTACTGGAACCGCAGAAGTTGTCTGGTATTCATACTCATAGCCATCTGCTTCCCCTATATTTTCGCGGTAACGATAATTGCACTTATATCGCTCAGTCCAAAGCCACTCACTCCAGTCGCTATCTCCGGATCCTGCTGCGGGGCAGTCGGGTTACTCCACGGAAGTCAGGTCTACGAAACGTAGTGTTGATTACAGAAGAGGTGGAATGGGCCAACGTTGTTATTCCTCTGGGATCAAGCTCAGAGATTCCCCGAGGGATTAAGGCTAATTTGATATCGGATAGGATACCTCCGTAGTATCCAATAGGCTTCGTGACACTCTTCAAAGTTCAAAGTCAAGGTTCTGACTTTGAAATTTAGCTTTAATATCCAGGCATCAATTTTAACGAGAGCGATACATTTCGAATTTCGTTGTCGCAAAAGCTCCAGCACGATCAAAATATACCACCATGACCTCAGCCCAAGGACAATCCAATATGCCACCACGACCTAAACCCAAAACAAAATCCGAGATTCAAAAGATGCCACTACCACGTGAGCCCAATTCAAGATCACTTGGTGATGCGCCTTCGATCCAAGCTTCAAAAGTTGGGATCCCCCTTGAATCTTCGGGGTAGCATCACACGGCTTCGACATCGTTACCGTCATCCCTACCTTGAGCTATTGAAATTGTTCATTATAAACTTGTAAATGCCATCATGGAATTGGTCTTACGATTATCCATTACCAGAGCCACTTGCTCCTGAGGATATTGCAGATAACGAGGCACTTTTCAATCGCCCCTAATATATGGACCTTGCGATACATTCTAATTTGGGTTCTACGCGATAATCCTCTATTTTCCCTCTACCGTCTCTATGAAATTTTCATGACGTGGGAATTTGTTCTGCTTCGCCTCGAATGCGAGTACATACAGCGCCGATGTGATCCAAAATGAGCTTTACGTTCAATACCCGATCCTCGTGACCCAGATCCTATCAGGTATGCTATACTTGCTTCTATCACCGAAGAGCTAGATGCCTTTAATTATCGCCTTAAGCGTGGCATGAGAAGGAATAGGAAGAATGTTCGCAGAAGCATCGAGAATCCTTGGCCTGAGTTTGAACCCGAAGCCTTCCTGGACCGCTTCTGTACCTCCTATAAGAGCAGAAGATCTATCTAGGTTACCTTCGCACATGGTACAAAATGGCCGATTAATCCTTGATGATGCAGGAGTTGAGAACTTCCTTGGTCGAAATTTCGATGCCTGTAATCGTTACTTACATACGACATAATTTTTTTTTTGGTTTCGTCAAGAGCGAGTGCAAGCGCCAAATTTGTGTTCTGCGGTACTCGTGGAATAGGGCCAAGAGGAGTTTATATGGCAAATCAATGTGATACCAAGGCGAAAGGATTTGAATGATTGCTCTTCATCGGGCAGGAGATTGTTTTTTTTCCTATTGAAGAGTAAATGGAGTATTTTTCATTTAGGAGAGTTTGAAGAATGGTTATCTTTGCCATGGAGGACATTGATTATTTCCTAATGTCAACAGGATCTATTTTCTATAGGAAGGAGAACGCTATTTGTAACGGCCCAAGACCTAATCATGGGGCTATAAAAAGCCTCTGTTATTTCTTCATATTAATTACATGTGTTTGTTTCAATTGCGTCCCATCGTACATCTCATCCCATAAACTACTCTATCCATGAGAAATGCGTCGTGACAACAAGGTTATATTCACACACTTCAAACTTCAAACTTCAAACTCTGCAACGCGGGAACATAACTCGCATCCGGCTCATATTCGTGATTTTCAAATGTTTGACCTGTCGGCGAGATTCATATCCCCCCTATTGTCAGTAGCCAAGAACAGGAGGGCTGTTCTGAGATACTAAGATCTTGCATCTCTAACGCCTTTGTTAAAAAATAATACTCGCAGGTATATATATACCTTGGCAAGTTAATTAGATGTTCTTCTTAGCTCCAGCGGCCAATGAATGTGCCTTTATGGTGATTGAATAATGAGAATATGAAGGAAGAGATATTCAGGGAGTTTTTTGATTTAGAACTACTTTTATCAGGGTTTCGAAATGCATGTTCAGTTGTAAGTTGTATCAAATATGTAAAGTCACGGTGGTGTTGAAGCTCAGTGGAAGATTGTTTAAAAAATCTTTCGCAACATTTGGGTTCAATTGAAACATTTAACATTTTAGCCCTCGCAATAATGAAGGGACATTTTAAAAATGGAGACGATTATGTTTTCAATTATCTTTGGTAATCCACTCACTACATGAAACGAAGTCAGTTATCTGTAACTTCCAACTATTGAACTACAGTAAGACAATCGAACACATTAACCCCCACCCCATACATTTTCATGGTACATCCACGATGCTAAAATAAGCCTGATAATAATAGTCATCATTTGCATCCGTCGCAAAGACAGTAACACTCTCAATAGTCTTGATCCCCAAACTACCCTTATGTTGCGAAAGAAAAAATCCAACCCCTTTCCCATTCGGACTCCCGAGAAGAGCTTGTCCCTCCGGAGTGGACATCGGGAACGTGTGTGGTTCTGGGATATCGGTCTTGGGGGATCTAGATTCGATAGTGCCTATTTTGATTGTTAGTCTCCAGACGAATAATAACCGCATAGTATGAATACGCACTCTTTCGATAATCCCCATCGTGACTTCATTTATAATGTGAAATCTGGAGAACTTGTTGATTCCTTTCAACTGCTTGACATTAAACATGGGACGAGGAGTGCCACTGGTGCAAGCTTTTTTCCACTGCAAGAACGTTACATCTGACCAGGCAGAAAGTGCATGTGGGATTTGGTTCGGCAAAAATTGGCACGATCCATGAATTTTGTCCTCGGCAATCACAAATGTAGGTGATAGATTGTTTTCCGCTATAAATACGCTGGTTTTTGGGATCATGGTACTGATATAATAACCATTGGTTGCGACAGCTTGCTAAAAACTTTTAGTGGTTTCCAAAATCGCAGTATTTGCGTACCTCGTATTGTACTTCTATGTTATTTTTAGTCACTGTATATCCCTCGCCCTGCCAGGCCGTGTTGCTTAGGATTCCATCTGGTGGAACGTTCCTGAGCAATTCTAGTCGGTCAGGAACGGCCCTGATGTTCCCAAGAGTTTCTTCACTGGTAGAGAGCGGGATAGTCCCATAAACTATATCTTGGATCCACTTATCAGGATAGTTAGCACGGTATATATATAAATTCAATCAGGGCTTTTCGGACGCAGAATGCTGGATATTTTAAGCTAGACAGTACCATGGTATTCAATGTTCCGGACTAGTAGACTAGATCTAAGCTTTGGATAGCCTCCAATGTTTGAAATTGTACATATACCCCAAAGTAATTTGATCATTTAACCAAGTTCATCAAAAATTCGGGGTGTCATGCTGCTCGCCGGAGGTTGAATACCATGGCTAATATCTACTTCAAGAAACTGATAAGAGTACGAAAGATAGTGAGTTCTTACCCCATTATCCATCAGATCAGCTAAGTCGAGCCACTTGCTTTGAAGTGGATAGTCTCTTGCTCTTTTGGCTTTGAGTGAGCACAAGAGTGCTTTTCCACTCTCAATTGCTTTGTTCCAAACTTCATTTTTGACTGGTACCCGTTTAGATATTCAATCAAAGGTATCATAACTACTTTGATTACCGAAGAGATTCGAGCGGTCAAAAATTTTCTTGCCACCAGTTTGAACGGTGCGTGGCTCCCAAAAGTTAGTGCCACTAAGGAATAGAGCTATGATCAGAGAATTAGCGCAGAGAACTATTGTTTGGCATAGTCGTGGTGAGTAGACATTATAGGTGGATATGTGAAATGCCATTCCTGGAAGCCTCAAGTAGATACTCTGTCACACATTCTATCTCGTCTTTCTCTCGATAAATCGTTTCCTGGAATTCGAGGCATTTTATTGAATGTTCCTTGGCATCTTTCGACGACTGAGAACTCATGCTTATAGCCCTTTGTAATTCGAAGTTAATTTGAATATTCCATAGAGCGCGAAGAACACGCTGCGACTCCACCCAGGAAGGAGGACCGTATCCTCCACTTCATAGGGAGGACCAGCCAATTGCGAATCGTGCTCAGTAGGGATATAATGATGGAATCTCATATGCGGCTGAAGTAAATGACATGGTTTGAGAGTATGGACACGATCCAGGGGCGATTGTAAGAAGCAATAACTCAAATATGTAATGTTGCTTGAGACGCAGACGAGACGGCGAGGAACGGTGGAAAGATCCAATTTTCTTCGTAAATAATCATATTCATCTTCCGCTTTAGAGGTTGGTTGCATTTCAAGAGACATATTCTCCTCAAAGACAGTCTTCGTTTGTTCCAGCAAGTTATTAATCGTCGGAGATAGAGTTCGAACCGCGATATTGTGGACGATTTCCTCGCCACATTCTTCGAATATTCTCGCAACAGCTGGAGATGCATACAATAGAGCTTGCAAAGCTGGAAAATCTGGCAACACTGTAATGATATCCAATAAGATCGTGGCCGGGACAGTTGAAAATGAATCCATCGTGAATCAAGCCGAACGAGCATATTTTTATTGTAATTTATGCCAGATGTAGTAGCAAATGAAATAGTCTACTTATATCTGGTTAACATAACGTACACGTACATCATGTGTGGACATAGATAAATATGCGCTCGACATCAGGTTGTGGGAGAAGGCTCACCGCACACGTGTTTTCTAGCGTGTCATCTTACATAAGCTACAGAAATCTCCAGCTTCCCCGCTGTGAACTTGACGTTTCACAGGTTTTTGTGGGGGAATACATTCCCACAAGTGTAACATCAGCAACGACGTGAAGAGCTCCTTGCTAGCATGGCTGTGCCACCTTGTCAAGTGCAAAATGGCGATGACGAAGGTTCGGCTAAAGATCCATATAGCAAAGTATACAATAGCATGTCAAGTTATGGACAGGACTTCAAATTGCTCCGCATGTGGCGAAAGTCTCGCTTCCATGCAGACTATTGCACATACAAAAGCCGTCGCGCAATCCAACTGGTCAATTAGAGAGAACTGAGAATTCAAAAAGGTAACTTTGCCCGAAAGGCCAGCATTTTCTCTTCCGCCTGCTTAGAAAATTCTTGATACTGGACATGATTTGTTGGCGGGGTGATACATTTAGATCTTTCCTTGCTTGGCACCTGGTGTGATTTCTAGTTTTGATATTATGATTAGCAAATCTGTACAACAAAGAAAGCCTTGTTGTTATTGATGCTGCGGCTAGTTTAGACCTTCTATTTAAAATGTCTACATGTCATTTATGGTCTGATATTCTGTGTCTATGAAGGCAGTTTGGTCACTGCCTTCCGCTAGGCTGAAGAAGAGATTGCAGCTTTCGCAAACCACAATACGAGCATCCACAAGGATATAGCAGCCCAAAGCTTGGGCCTCATGGATACACATCGTATAATATCTATCGAATCATTCATCAATACTAACTACATGGACATGGGTTCAGAAACCCCTGGAGCTTTAGCAGCCTGATCATTGGTTCTTAAGCCTCCCTTTTTTCCTTTCAATAACTTGGTCCGAAATCAGTAACTTGGCCAGTGCCTGTTATATCGTATGCAACTTAAGGTAGTTTATGGGCATTGGCCTCTATTACTTTCCCTCCAAGTCTATATCATTCTTCACATGAGAAAAGAGGCTTTGCGACTGCCCTATGAAGTGTCAGAATTATTGCTTGTACCACTGCTTTTGTGAACATATCTTCTATTAAGAAGCTGAAGGATGCCGCGTAACATCATTCTCGTGCTAATTAACAAGAAAGCATTTTCAATTGACATCATATACTTTACCTCAGCCATGATTGACTCAAGGCGGTGCGGAAGAAACCATGAAGGGCTGGCCCAGAAACAGGTATAAGATGATGGAGTTTTCTACACCCTTATTCAATCCCATTCCATCATCACAATCCTTCATCAACAACTCTGCTTCCGATTCTAGCTTCAAGAAAACAATCATCACACTAATAAGTCGATCACACACAAAGCTCCACCAAAATGATTTTCTCAAGAATCAGCATCATCATCACCTTCACAACCCTCCTCACATCCACCCTCTCCATGCCCGCAAATCTTTCCCCTCGACAAGACTTCATCTGTAGCAGTGGAAGTCCTCAATGCTGCGACGTTGATGTCCTTGGAGTTGCTGATTTAAACTGCGCAGCTCGTACATGCCCCTTATCCCCCACCATAGCATAATATTAATCTAATAAAAAAACAGCACCAAAAGCATTCCACGACGTAGCATCTTTCAACAAAGTCTGCGCTTCTGTTGGGAAAATCAATATGTGTTGCATACTTCCTATCGTGAGTTCGCTATGTTCTTCACTCAAAGATATGAAACTAATTATCTGGAAAACAGTTGGGTCAAGGTCTCCTCTGCAATTCCCCAGATACTTCATAAGGCTTTTGCGCAACCCGCGCCACACTTATGCGTGAAATTTCGACGTATGGCGGTTAAGATCGAGTTCATACGCAATGCTTATTATGCTCTGGGTTTTTTTGTTTTTTCTGGAACTTCTTGCGCGCACATGATGTAGAGTATATCTCATTCTTGCAGGAGATCAGGAGGAAATAGGAGGAAAAACTACCACCTAGGCAACAGTAATGCAATTTTGAATTCTGCACATTTGAACTAGGGAGAGTCACATAATGCAACCTCTTTCATTGCAATTCTACTAGTTACGAGTACTGTTTATCCAATAAATCTAAACGACAGTGAGCACGAGAGCAATATTGAGGATGAAGCTGGAGAACTGGTGACCTCATGGATTACTTAATCGTCTTAAATGAGCTGGGGGATGCATTAATTTCCTGATAATGTTGTTTTTTCACAGTCCTTGGTAGCAATAGAATCCAGAAGTTCATCGTGGAAATAGTTGTGATTTGATTAAGGGTATGAAATTTTTAAATCTATCATGGCTTTTGATCCCTCCATAGTTACACGAGCTGGATTGTATATCGAGTTAATAATATCAAAAGTACTCTAGTAATCACATTTTCTTCAATGTTTGAAATGAGATTCAATAATCAAATGATTTCTTATGTTCGGATGGCTCATACCGTTTTTCAATGTACCAATTCAGATTCCATAAGTAGATGGTCATTTATGTATGTGTAAACGCCTAAATCTTTGAAAGAGTGTACCTTGGCTAAGCTGACAGCAATTTCACCATCTGGTTCCCGGCCTTGCAATATCTTCCTTTGCTTTCTTTTAGATATCTCAATTTCAGCTTCTCTCCACTTGCCATCCCTAACTGGAGGTGACGCGGCAGATCTTTTCCCGGCTAATTTCTCAGTCTCTCTTGAATTGGGGTAGCTCTCCCTTGTTGATCCTTCGGGACAGGATCTGCTCCACCACGTGAGAGTTATATGAACGCTCATCATTATCTCCTGTGCTAGAGGCAGGGCTTGTGCGGTGTACTAGAGTTCGTTCACGTATCTCAGTTTCGCAAGATGTAGAACGATGTCGCCGGTTTAATTATGGGTCGTTTCTGTAGCCCATCCACCTGATTCATATACTTGAGGTTGTCTCGTACTGAATGACTGCGATTGGGATGATTCCGCGGATGCTTGCTTTTCACGGGGCGGGTCAACTCTGTAATCATCACTGCTTCTTCCGTCAGTAGACGTCTTTGTTGATGCCATACTACTCGATGTTGCTCACGCTCGTGCTTGATGCATTTATCGTCCGCATCTTCAATGGACCATCTCCTTCATCTACATCTTCTTTCGTAAGTGGTAAATCTCAGCAGGGGAGTTTGTGCATCCTGGAACCCAATCCCTCATTAAATCTTCAACATACCCAGGATGGTCATCCGAAATGTCACAAAGAAATCTCTTAAATCCTTCATCGTTCAAATCCACCTTACATTTTCCTGGTGATCCAGCTTAACGGGGTATCAAGCGATGCATTCATTTCGGCCTAGATGAATTTTCCAAAAGCACTAGCTTAACAAATAATTCGGTGAGTACACCATGTCGCTCTTTCCATATAGCACGACAAGGTAGAAAGCAGAGTACGTAGCATTCCACTTGGAAAGACACAGAACGAAGTAAAACACACCCCCATTTTCAATAAGCAAAGTCAACCATATCAAATTGAAACGTAGCTGTCATAATACATAACATAATTTTGAGGGTCCTAGTTCGCAAGTTTAGTAATGTGATAGACTCGTTTCCGATGTATGAGAACAGACCTAGTACTTTGAGGCCTTTATCTTGCACCGTTAATCTATCCCATGAGATAATCCCTGTTGTGAAGAAAAACAACAACAACAACAATATGCGCATGAACATATTGAAGAAAAGTCCCATGAGGAGGTCAGAAACACGCTATGAAAGCGAGGCCACGGCCTGGACTGTTCATAGAGACGGTACTCCGTGAACACTATGGACAAAGTGGGATTTGACAATTTAAAAACCACAGCTGTAAATGACATGAATACATGGTTGACAGTGGAAGTGTTAAAGGTACAACTTGACTATTGACAGGAATATCCTGTATGAATATTAACCACGATATGTATACTAATTCTTGAAGAGGGGTACCTCGGCAGCCAAATGCGCTCGGGGTTAAAGAAATGAAGAAATTAATAATATCAAGAGTGGGTAGAAAAAAGCCTTTCAATACATTTATTCATGTAATCATACACTCCCAGGCTGAGCAGCTAGCCAAAAACCGGATTTGAGAGATCTAGATCCATATCCCCCCATACTTCCACGATCGATTCCTCAAAACTCAGCCACAGTCAGTCACTCTAAAATCTCCGAAAATACCGGTAAAATCTCACGATGCCATGTGACTTACAATGAGGTTAAAAATGCCAACCGAAAACTTAGTCTCCGTGCATGCATGCTCGCTTCCCCAGAAACAATTTCATCCGAAGTTGTGATTGGTCCGCCAAAATAGAAATAAGGAGTGCGTGATAAGGTTACCCCACAACTCATTTCGAATTTGGAGAAACTCTGGGGGAGGGGTTTCTCGTTTATGATGCTGTGCAGTTGTGTATGGTGGAAGATTTCTTGACCGAGGTTGTTCGGAAAGATGGGTTTTTCCTTACCGTGTCGTGTTGTTTAATAATGCTTTTTCTTATGATGCTTGGAGAATGGATGGGCTTGGGATTGTATATAAGGTGAGCTGGTGGTTATCAAAGTTTGTTTTTGAGTCAGAGGTGCTTTTATCGAGATCGGAAGTTTATACATAAAATTCACGACGGGAACTATGAAGTTTTGGGGTCTTTTAACTACGGTTTTGCCATTGGTATTGGCAAGACCAGAAAATCATTCAAGGTAAGACAACCAATCTTTGCTTCAACAACATACTTACGATTTCCATAGAGACTCCTCATTTTTCTACAAAGGCCATGATCTTTCCTCCCTCCCCACGCTCGAAGGAGGTGGTTCCATTTTCAAAGACACCTCCAAACACAACGCCACGCGTCCCGCCGAAGCAATCCTCGGAGACGGAGGAATGAACAGCGTACGACTTCGTCAATGGGTCAATCCCATCGACGGTATATATGGACTCGCCTACAACATCCAATTTGCAAAACGGATGCAAAAGCAAGGATATAAAATCTATCTCGATTTTCATTTCGCCGACTCATGGGCGGATCCGGGTAAACAACCTTGTCCAGCAGACTGGCCTACGGAGTTAAAACCGCTTGCTAAAACTTTGCGAAAGTATGTTAAGGATACATTGGTCGCTTTCAATAAAGCTGGAATTGATCTTGATATCGTAGCATTGGGTAATGAGATCCGACATGGAATGTTATGGCCAGCAGGTCATGTAGACGTCGATATTCAACCCACCAGCGCTATGAACCAAAACTTCTCATCCTTTGCCACGCTCTGGAAATCAGCACGTGCGGGTGTCGACGACGCACTCGCTCACGGAGTCCAAAAGCCTCAAATCATGATTCATATCGATAATGGCTGGAACGTGACGCTTCAACAACGTTGGTTCTCCGCCTTAACCGCCAACGGTGTCCCATTATCCGCCTGGGACGTATTTGGATTTTCGTTCTACCCTTTCTACGGTACATCAGCTACATTAGCCAATTTAGGCACAACATTAAATTGGGTTGCTGAAACATATCGAAAACCTGTTCACGTTGCTGAGACGGATTATCCGGCAATTTGCAATGGACAGTATAATCCCATACCGGAAAGCAGTGAACCTGAAATTCCGTATTCGGTTGCTGGACAGTTGGAGTGGATGGAGAGTGTTATTAGTGTTGTGAAGGATGTACCTCATGGATTGGGAAGAGGAGTTCATTATTGGGAACCGGCATGGTTGAATGGTACGAGTTTGGGGAGCGATTGTAACGATGCGATTTTGTTTACGCCGGATTATAGTGCATTTCCAATTATGGTGGGGTATAGCAGGAAATCGGTGAATCTGTTCAAGTAGAAGTGGCAGATTGGGAATGAAACATTTGTTCTAAAGCAAAGCAATCAGGTCTCATAGACAATGATGCGAAGTATGGGGCCAAATTACATCGAACTCTTGTTGTATAATATAATCGTGGGAGAAGAACTGTAATTTAAGGAAAGTACGCATGCCTCTGGCTATTCAATCGACAGGAGACTTACAAATTTGCAAGATGTAATAGATATATTCGCAGTTTATCGCATCATCGACAACTGCACTTCGCTCTCCTATAACATTCCCCGTCCAAATTTGCATCATCTCTAACCAAGCCCAAACCCTAAATCCATCCTTTGACCCATTTTTCCATCCACGCCCATTCAATACCCGAAAGATTCGCCAAATGTGAGCTAGCTTTCAGTGCCTCATTCACTTCTTTATCAGACCACTTAGTCTCTGGCAGAGTCTCGAAAAACTCTAGCAACTTAATAGCTGGATATTTTGCGAGTATTTTTGCAAGGTCCATAGTTTTGGAGAGAGCATACTCTCTTGCTGTATCTCGGAGTTTCTGAAGCCAGGCTGTGTATGGGATTGTTGTTACAGCGGCATGAGCATCCGTACTTGAAGCATTCGATGTTTTCAGAATAATAGGGAGTAGAATATTCCAAGTCGTAAGAGTCTAGTTCAATGAGTGAAATACTCTAGCATCAGAATGTGAGGTTTTGGGATCGTTATTGAATGAGATATCTACCAATGAAGAGGAAAGTATGTCAATTGGCACCCAATCTAGTTTCATCTTATCGCTACCAAGGTTCTCTGGTATGAAACCCATGTTGAAGGAAGTGATTACCAGACTAGGCATCCACTCGTACTTATTCCACACACCGGACGCATAAGCAGGCCCCGCTGTCTGACCTACACGAGCAACTTTTACGTCGACATTGGACATCGTCTTGGAAGCATAATCAAGAATGCGCTCGGAGATAAATTTACTCTCTGCGTAGCCCATTGGAAGAGGTGCCGATGTATCGTTGATGATCTTCTCTGGCACTGCTGTCGACTCAAGACCCAAGATCGAACTGATGGACGATATGAATAGGAGGGAGATATGGTGTGGCACTGCAGAGATAAAAGACAAAAGATTGGCTATTCCCTCAAGTTGCGGTTTAAATGTATCGAGAGAGAGGTTGAAATTCACTGGCCAAGCACTGTGGATGACACCCGTGACCGAACCTTGAATGCGTTTATATGTTTCATCGTCTAGGCCTAAGCTGGGTTAGAGAGATCTGTCTTGAGGAATGTAACTTTAGAAGTTGGGAAGTCCATTGATTTGTTGTCTTTTTGAATCTTCTTCAAATGGCGAGAATGCGAATCGGATGTGCGATCTAAGCAGTATACATGTGGCACAGATGCATTTTGCATCAAGGTCTGCAGGATATAGGACCCAAGAGAACCAGTTGAGCCTGTCAAGACGACCACGTGTTCAGTAGCCGGGAATAGGTCTACTATAGGCTTATGCTCAGTAGAGATTCTGTCAACAACTTCGTAGTATTTTTTGGAGAATCTCTTGGATCTTATGGCCGCGGTTTGATGCATTTCCTATCTTTGTACTCGACTCTTGCTTAGAAATAGCGATAATGACTCGGATAGTTGTGCAATGGAAGGATTGGTGTACAAAATAGTGATTGTGAGATCGTGCTTATTTAAAGCCTTCCTCAAATGTCGAATGAGTTGCAGCGCTTGCAAAGAGTCCATCCCTTGAACAAACAAATTATCTTCATCTTGCATCCTTGCATCATCCCATTTTGCCACCTTGAGAACAGCTTGACGTAAAATATCACGAACTGCGTTGGTGTTGTGCATGTCGAAGTCTTCTGCATTCTCGTCATTATCCCCTGAAGCGTATGCAGACATTCTGTCAGCGTCTAGATATAATTTTTCTATTTCAGAAGAATACTCTCTCAACGTGGGGGCGCGCTTAATAGTGCCTTTCGCAGACATTAATATTGGACGTCCTGGCTCTGTAAACAGAATATGGGATTTTGCAACTCGGGCATGTGCAGGACATATCGCATTGGCTTCTTCTATAGCAAGCCGGGTACGTTCGATAGTTTCTGCTCCCCCCGTCGCAGACATGGTCTTTTGTTCAGCAAGCTCGATCAAGAGGGCGGCTTGAAACCTCAATGTTCCGACGACCATTGCTTGGCGGATCTCAGGTTGCTGATTGAGACTATGTTCCATGGAAATAGGATTTGTCTTTTCGCTAGTGAGAAAGACTATAATGTCATCCCCACGGCCACGGTAAAGCCAAAGATCTTGGTTTGTGGGATGTGGTGAGTAAAGGTCCTTCGATCCCCATCTTTGGAGGGTTGGAAAGATTTTGAAGACGGGCTGTACTTTTTCTGGATTAGTATTTCGATTCCAGACTGCTTCATAAAGGTCATCAGCCTGGTGCTCGAAGGATATATTTGCAGACGGATCGAATTGATGATGACCCTAGTAGATAGAACGTGTCCCAATTGGCTTCAAGGAAGGGTAAAATCCCGTTTCGGTAGCTCCAACATGCCCATCGAACTCAATTCTTGAAGAGATAACGTCTCCAGCAACTGCTGGAATAGCGCCCCCCCATATAGAAAATTCGTTTCAGGTTTGCAGCAATGAAATCTAGGCTGTCTGCATTTTGGGTAATATTAATAACGTAGGGGGGGACGAGAACAGCTACGTCAGCTTTGTTATGCTTCAGACCATCTATTAAAAGACTAGCCGAGGGGAAGCCAGCTATCGGATATATGGCGACACTCCGGTCGCAGACGGCGTTGACTAAACCGAAGTAAACACCGGCTGCCTGTTCTGGTTAGTAAGAATCTACTGCTGCTAATTCCAGCGTGACTTACATGAAAAGTTGGAAATGTATTGAAGATACGGACACTGAACAGAAGTTAGCTCGGCAACATGAACCACAATCAGCAATTGACTCGTACCCGGCTTATATGTCCGCTTGATTAACATAGCCAGCAGGAGCTTCAAGCCGCCGAGTAGACGTAGCAATGTAATCATGACTCCACACGATAGGCTTTGGTAGCTCTGTAGTTCCAGAAGTTCTTGAGATGTGCTCCCTTGCTCTAAAAGACGTTGGCTGTACTTGGGATTTGATAGGTATATACCCTCCTTTTCTCTTCATTTTAGCGCTCAAGTCTCTGATAATGCAAACAGCGGAACTCCGGAAGCCGAGATCATCGTCCAATATAAACCGCCCAAAATATGGCCGGCCTCTTTGTACAGCTCTACAGTTGGCATATATTGAACTTCTCAGGGATTTGAATATTGTTCCTGATACAGTAGTGGGTCATTCTTCTGGAGAAATCGCCGCTGCGTAAGCAATTAATATACCGTATTCTTTATGAGACTCTAGGCGTCAAATGCTCTATCGGAGCTTTGTCCCTTCAATATGCAATGCGAGTCGCCTACTACAGAGGGTTCTTGGCTGCTGATTTAGAGAATACTTCGAAATACCCCAGTGGCACAATGATGGCCATTGGGTTGTCCAAAATTGGTATCCAACCATAATTTGATGCCATCTTAATACAATATGGAAACTGTGCAGTCATCGTTGCTTGCACCAATAGTTAGAAAGGCATAACAATGTCGGGCGATGAGAGACAATTAGCATCGTTAAAATCAATGTTGCTTGCGGCAAATGTCTTCGCCAGAAAGCTATTGGCCAACGTCGCTTATCATTCACCTTTCATGGCTCCCATAGCCACCAAATATCGTGGTGCTATTAGAGATATGAAAGCTTTAGCGACTCCTTTATCTAGCATGGTTTTATCAAAAATGATATCATCCGTGACAGTGGATCTAGTTGAGGCTAAAGATCTCCGACTAGGTAGCTATTGAGTCAAGAATATGTTGGCACCTGTCAATTTTCTGCGAGATTCACACTTACGAAAAGCTTTCATCCGAGTCCAGTCAGAAAGTTGGTCATCAAGATTTATACCAAGCTCTGGATAGCAGAGGTTACGAGTTTGGCTCAGCATTCCGAAGCTTAAACAATATTCTCTCCAGTGAGGGTGGGTCCCGAGCTGATGTGGAAGTGTTTGATGGCCTGTATAATGAGCAATTACAACCTCACATAGTTCACCCTACGACTTTGGATGGAACCTTCCAGTTAGGGTTGGCTTCTTCGTTTTGCAATGGATCGTTATCAGGTCCTCTAGCTGTACCTACATCCATTAAAGTATTATGGATCTCTAAGAAATGCCTCAGCTCTACAGACAGCGGTATTATAAAAGCTGCTTCTGTTAGTGGAAATAACTTGAAGATGCTTTCAGACCCAGCTACCACCATCGAGTATCTCGCATCGGCAGTTGACGAGAGTGAGGCCAAACTTCTGGTGAAAATAGATGGTCTTCGCATGTCAGCTATCGAAAACTCTCCAGAAATAGATGCGGGTCAAGCTGATAATTCCATGTGCCACTCGTTATCATTGTTTCCAGATGTTTCTCTGCTGAGCAATAATACCATCATTGCGTTGTGTAGTCACCTTACTAACACGTTAGAGAATGATCTATCTTCAAAAATATCGACAATTAAGGATTTGGAGATTGCCGTATCGATCTTCATGAAGAGGGTCCTTGAGACCCCCATCCATTCATACCCACAGCCGCACCTAAAAAAAAATACGCTTTATGGGCTAAGCGTCATTTGAAGAGTTTGCGCTTAAAATTGGCAGAAGATGTCACTTTTAAAAAGTTATTAGAAGATGATATTGCCTCAGAGCAGTTCATTCGTCGTGTTGAAGCTGCAAGCGGCCACGGAAAATTATTCGTCAAAGTTGGCCGAAGCCTCCGCGAAATTCTTTCTGGTGGGACCGATCCGCTAGGATTACTATTTGGCCATTCCGACGATGTAGTTCGCCAAACCTACACTTTTTACAATGACGACACTAGTCACCATTGGAGAAAGCTCTCGATGTATATAAAGCTTATGACTCAACGAAACCCGAACATGAATATCCTCGAAATTGGAGCTGGTACAGGAGCTACGACAGAAATTTTGATGAAGACCTTCATTCCCGACATGAAGAACCCACATCTGTCTCGATATGACTATACAGATATATGAGCTGCATTCTTTGATGCGGTTTGACGAAAGTTTGGTTCTCACCAGCAAGTAGAATTCAAGATTCTGAATGTCGAACTGGATCCAGGTAGTCAAAGATATCAGAATGGAAATTATGATTTGATTTTTGCATCAAATGTGATCTGTGAAATTAGGGATATGAGAGCAACATTGTAAAATGTCCGCCGTCTTCTCAAACCTGGCGGCAAATTGGTACTCTATGAAGCAACCAATATCGATTTTCTCCGGACCAGTTTTGTTTTCGGGCTCTTGCCCGGTCGGTGGCTCGGTGAGGAGAACTTTAGACCGTGGGGTGCCACAACGACACGTGAAACATGAAAAAACACTCTTGTGGAAACTGGATTTTCGGGTATAGATATGACTTTCTCTGACTACGAAGGTGGGAGTGAGCGAGAGTTTGACATTATGGTCTCTACAGCTTCGAAATTGCTTCAACGGCATGAGGTTGAAGTATATAGTATTCCGCAACAAGTTTGGTCATCAGGGATTGGTTTGAGTAACGGAAAATCTTCACTTATCAGGAACGGCCTTGTTACACCACAGTTAAAAACAGACAGATTTTCCACCTGATCATCAACACGATATCTCAAACGCAAGCAATTGTTGCTCATCAAATTCAATATAATTTCAATTCTTGCCAGAATACCACCAATAACGATACTGAGCTAATATTTCAGATATCAAGTCTCTCTCGCACCTCAAAGCTTGGCAATCTTGAAACCATCACCTGCATATTTCTCTTCGAAATCGACCAACCATTCCTCCACGGTATTACCGAAGAACAATTCGCCGATCTGCAGCATATCATATGCTCATCGCGTGGAAATCTATGGTTGAATTGTGCAGGGGCATCCACGCAGACGACTCCTCCATACGCATTGGTCCACGGATTTTCTCGGGTAGTTCGTTCAGAGTTCAGCGCCATATTTGTCGTCGTCGGATTTCGCATCACGACTTCGATGCTTACTGACTTTCAAGTCAGCAGCTTGTTTATCATTCTCTCTAAGATTGACTTCGATTCTTCAGATGTCAGTTATGAGCCGATGTACTGTACTTGGAGGCTAATGGTACGATGAACATTGGCCGCGATATCGAAGCGGAATGCCTGAGTAAGGAGATGGCTGGGGCATCTTTGTCGGAGGAAGCTAAGGTCCGAAGACTCCATGAAATTTCTGGCCTTCAGTTATCCAACCTCGGAAACAGATCTGTTGAAGCAGGAGTGCCCGAGTTGCCAACGTTTGTTGTGGATCAAACTTATAATGCACCTCTCGAAGCCGATGAACTCGAGATCAAAGTCCATGCTCTTGGGTTACCACAAGAATTCCCCGCCTTAAGCAGCTCCCAACTCAGTAATGAGAATTTCTCGGCCTTGTGTTGGAGCGGTGATATAACACGTCTGGGCTCAGATGCTGCTTTGCAATATTCTTTGGGAGAAAAAGTATTGATGTTAAGAAAAGAAAAATGTAAAACGCACCTGCGAGGGAAGCTCGATTGCACAAGAAAAATGCCTCCACAGATGTTTTTTAACGAGGCTGCCATACTACCTATTAGCTTCGTTACTTCTTGGCAGTGTATCAATAGCATTGCGCGATTAGAAAAGGGGGAATCGATTCTTATACACGAAGCCACGGGACATTTGTTGGATACCGCAATACAGATATCACAGGATCTTGGCGCCGAGATCTTCATTACAAGTGTTCTCGATATTCCGGCAAGCAGATGTGAAGGTTTTTGATATACTTGGGGGAGGAACGTTTTTGGGAGTTGCGGGGGGATTGTGAAGAGGAGTGGGATTGGAAGGGAGTAAGTGAGCGAATGGATATTAAGAGGATAGATTGTAAAGTAGAATAAAGATGGAACTAAAAGAAGCAAGAGAGGAATAAGCAAAGAGAAAACTGGAAATCGGGGCATAATGGGAATTTAGAAAGCGAGGAATGAGAAATCAGGAAAGACGAAGTACGGTTACTGGATACAATATGAATTCTTTACATATTTTCATCTTCGTTTAATTTTTAACTCTCTTCTTCTGCGAAAAAAAAAACTTTCTTCTTTTTCTCTTATATATATCGTCCAGAGGACAAATAAATAAAAGTCCAGCTGCATAACCTGCTTGCATGACTGTTGGAATAATCGATGCACGTTCATTTGAAACATTGAATTCTTCAGCTAGAATATTGAGGATGGGATGGTTGTAGTAGAGATTTGCTACTGTGAAGGTACAAGCCTGAGGAATATTTAGAAGTGGTTATTTTATGAGTGAGGGATATTTTTGAATTCTTTATTTTGAGATTTGAGAGGAAATCACTACCGTTGTATGGGCTACAGTGAAACTCCAAGTGAAACTCCAAGTGAAAAAAAAAAAAAGAATATAGCTCTTGAATTATTTTCAACAATTCACCACGAATAAAACGCAACTCACAATGCAAACAATAAATTCAAGGCCGTACTGAATTTTGGTGGAGATTCCGGATCATACCGACATCTCTTCGGTGTAAAAGCAATCAACCCCCAAAGCTTCGCAAAACCATTTTCTATCATGATAGAAAAGTTCTGTTTCTTCTTCTTATGACCTTTGATAGTAGATGTTGATTCATGAGTACAATTGATTTCTTTCCCATGGTTTTCATTGTTGTCATCGGTTTTTGGTTGTGATGGCGGGGTAGCTTGTATGGCGAGATCGGAGATCGGAGGTCCGAATCATCATGCTGGGGTTTTGAAGAGGTGAAAATGATGAATGATGTTGTATATGCCTTGTTCAGAGCACCTACTAACTTAAAATATTGAAATTTACTCAACTAAAATAGTGATTAACAAAGATCAATCGACATATGTAAAGGCAAAAAATCTACAAGTATAACATAAATATAACGAATACCGATATATTGTTGTGAAGAAGAGTATCGAAGAAATAGAGAAGTCCACGTTATCGGCATAATCGTTCGGACATCAAGACCGGGACGATCAAGGATCGATGAAACAGACCAGCTTTTGGATCTCACATCTTCATTGGTGTATAACGTCGAAGACGGAAGCCATCTTCCGCGTTGCATTAAAGATCACATGATATGATTCCCCTGAACGGTAGCGATAGCATCCTCCCTATCCATATGAAGAATCCAAAATTTAGCACACAGTCCGACGAACCCGTCAAAACGTGTCAATCTGGAGAAGGCGAGGTAAGTTGGGGTTGAAAACCTTAGTGGGCATTTAGACAGGTAACTTTCATGAGAAGTGGCTCAAATAAGAATAACCTAATGATTCATCGCACGTAAAAAGGAAATTTCTTACCAAAATATTATTCCTGTTCGAAACATCCTCTTTCATGAAATTTATATCATCTTCTCTCAAGGACGTACAATTGTGAAGAGTAAATCCAATTCCCAGGATTCATCGAAAACGTACCGAGAATTCTAATCATCTATAAATTTATCATCATAACAATCAAGCGCAACAAACACTTGTTTTTTTTCCTCATAAGAAAATATATAAATCAATCCATTCTTTTCAAGGATCATGATGAATTACGAAATGACTGCAACAATGACCCAACTTCAACCTAATGTCGACATGACCGACTTCATCGACAAGAAAGAATACGACGACGTCGCTATGAAAGATATTGAGCCTGAAGATAGCATAATGTCGAATGAGGGTTATTTTTTTTGACTGTTTGGAAGATAGGGATACGGCTATGAGTGATGTGGGATATGATTTAGGTTATGATACATGTACTGAAATGGAAGATTATGAGGATACAGTCACGATGATGAACTCAATGATGGACTTGATGAAAATCACAACAAAAAATCTCGACAATTCTCAACAAGTCATCGAAGACCATTTAATGAATGGCATCAACAAGTACGAAACTTCGATTCGGCAACCACTAGACATCGACATGAAAGATGGAACACTCGCTCACGATAATCATATCAACTCGACGGAATATACATTTCACCTCCAACTCAAGTTTTTCCAGGTTTCAACCCCAATGGCATCAGGAGAGTGACCGCGCAACCACCGACCACAGACCCAAAAACAAAGCCGATAGTCAAGAAAACCGAAATACAAAGTGATGGGACAGGATTAAAGAAAGAATTGAAGGCCGATGGCGAAAGATCTAGTTACAACGACCTTTCAAAATCAGCCCTTTTCAACAAGGTCCAGAAGATGATGGAGATGAAAGAGGCAAAGTCAACCGAGGGATCTTCGGGCGAAGCATCTTGAACGTTATCTTGCTGAAGGTATTGATGGGAAGATCAAATCGATGTGGTGTATTGCAATTTGGATAGTATGGATGGATGATTTCGGTTCATATATGACTTTGTGGGAGGAAACTGCGGATAGAGATGTATATACGATGTGGCATTGAAGTGGAAAGCGACCAATATGGTAGGAGCGTGTTTTGAGTACCTATATAAAAAAAATCCAACAAATTGTTCAAAGACTACTTCTCTCGGCTCATAGAGCTTGGGTACTGAAACTTTTAAATCGTGAACAAACTCTTCCTTCCAAAATTGCGCTCCCAATTTGATGCACCGATTCATACGAAAAGTAAGTTGGTTGAGCGATATTGGAATAGATCATCCAAAAGACTTCTCTTTGGAATTGAACTTGGCTGATAAGGAGGCCGACCTCCTATAAATTGATTTCTCTCGGTATTTCTTACTCATATCCACACAAGTCCGTCCTCGTATACTTGAATGAAAATTAACATGAACAAGAAGTTTGAAGTCTCAAATTCCAAAACATTTCCAAAGTATCAAATGGGAAATGAAATGAAGTTAAAAAAGCTCCAACCATCACCAAATGCAAAATTGAAATCAAAATCAAAATCAAAAGCCTTCTTCTTGATCATGTGCCCGTCGATCACATGTGGGTCTTGGCACACTCATCCTCTATTGAAAAGTTCCCAACTTTTTTGTTTCATTTGTGGTCGGTGGCTGAGTCAGAGTTAAGCCGATACCCGGAGGTACCGGTCCCGAGAGAACAGATGTTCCCATAGAACTTGGAATAGCCCGATGAAACTAAAATGCTAACTAACCAAATGAATGGAAGTCCGTCAAGCTAATTTGTTAGAGAAGGGAACGAGTTTCTTTTTCTTGACTTGTACAGTCAGTACTCCATCCAAAAGTAAATGCATAGTCCGAGACCTTGAATGATTCAATTGTTCGAGACGAGTGGTGTTGTTATGCAGCTGGTTTGATTGATGGTGGGTGTAGTTTTAGGTGTTGGCAATGTAGAGAGAAAGGAGAAATGGTATTGGTCAGAAATGAATGAAAGTATCATCTTTTGCGGTCAGAGACTTAGAGTGAAGCTTGAGTGGAGCTCAAAGGGGAGAAAGAGATGCTTCACAATGTATAGATAGTACCGGGGTGGCTTAAAATCGAGAGATGTATAGGATGTACGGAGTAGTAGGTAGATGAAGATAGATATAATGGGTATTGTTGTACTATTGTGTATTTGATGTTGTAGATATATTTAACCATTTTGAAATTTATTGTATGAGACAGGAGAAGGTCATGGTGGTCGCATTATTCACTTTGTGCCTTTGTTTGTACCTTTGTTGTATCGAGAAGAGTGTAACATGACTGTCGCAAAGAAGTGGATATTTTCCATCTAACCGAATTCAGCTTAGCTTGAGTGGAAAAATTGCCGAGGAAGGTGACATCTTCCCGGTTGGCTACAGCCTACAGACAGGGGAAAAGTAGCACTTTCAATTGTAAGACGGTAAGAGTGACTGAGAACCTTCTCTTCTTCTACCAGAGCGAAGCGAAAAAGCCTCCACGGCAGTGGGCCGAGCGGAGCGTCATCAATTGAATCGATACAATTCACATTAAACAATAATACCATCAAAATTTCCATAGGAGGGGAAATGAAAGAAAACTAGAAAACTAGAAAACTCTCTTAGGGGCGATTTATTATTTTCTGATAAGCAAAAAAAGTATAACCACATGAATTATATTATCCATGGATATTCATTTTTCCATCTTTCCATCTTTCCATCTACCCATCCCCCATCCACTTACTAACCACATATGAGAAGTACTAAATTCCACTAGGTACCTAATCGCTCAAATCCTTGTATAATGAAGATAAACAAGCTTTTTTTTAGCTTCAAAGCCAGGTACCGTTTGTTGTGATGACATAATCCCGATAAGAAGGTGAGATGAGAGGTGAACGGAATGGGAGAAAGGGAGAAAAAAAGTTGAGGTAATTTCATTTTTGGCCAGGTCACGGATATTACTTGGGTACTTAAAACTCCATTTTGTTTTTGTTCTGACCAATACTTAGGTACTTGCTTACCAACCTTGATGAGAAAAGGTTTAATGAGGGGATATATGTATCATATCATCCAAAGCTTTTATTTCGGTATTACAAAAAAGATGGTACCGAAAGAGGATATACTTATTCGTATTGGCGACAGTGAGCTTGAGATGAGATTATCGAGGGAGGGAGGTTTGACATGAGAAACAAAAGCCGACAACAACAATACGAGTTTTCTTTTAAATTATCAATCCATTTATCATTCATTGGTTGATTGGTTAAAAATGAAGAAGCTTGGCAAACTGTTTGGTACACCAGGTACCAGATTCAAACTAATGCCTACTGTGACAGGGATTGACGTGGAGGCTAGTAGAGGAAATCCAGATAGATTGACGAGCTAACCTTATCGTAGTTAGTAATATAATTCTTTCCATCAATTGATTCGTCCTCATTTTTTCAAATTAATCCTTGCTCTAACTCGATTGATCATTGCTTCCCGCTTTCTATCTAGTTCCCTAGTATTCAATTTTTATCCTTTTTTTCCCATTGGTCCTTGCCAATACTTTAACCACTGACTGCCAAATTGCCAATACATTTTCACGATAAAATCAAATACTGTACCCCAACCACCTTCACCTTTTCTACTAGAAATCCAAGTTCCTTTCCTCATCTTTTCCAATCCCAAACAATCAATATCTCCAATCGTCCGAAAAGTTCTCCGAATCTCTGAATACCTTTCATCTCGACTTTCAAAAGAGCTCTCATCCCATCTCCAACCTTTCGAATAATCATTAATTGAGTTGTTGACTGCCATCAACTAAAAATCGCCTTCAAGATGTTTATCAAATCGATCGTCGGTCTTAGCATCGTTGCTCTCGTTGCAGCTCAAAGCAGTTCCAACGCTACCATTGATCCAAACACAATTGATCCTTCTACAAGAGGTAAGTCACCAATAGAATCTATCTCATGAAATAATGATAGATACTAATCAATTACAGCTCAATGGTGTACTGCCCAAATCAATACTTGCGGTACTTTGTGCAATGGTGCCATCAACGACAATAGCTGTGACACTGTAAGTAACTGATCTGCACTACATTTTGGTGCTTGCTATCAATGTTTATCATATCCTGACTTCAGATTCTCGATAGAATACTTTGAACTTCTCCTGCACCTGCACTTCAAATTCATCCGCACCAGGTCTTCAATACTACACTCAAACCTTACCAACTTACATCTGCGAACAAATTTACGCCAACTGCATTGCCGCAGGTGAGAATGATGCCGCCGCTCAAAGGCTTTGCAAGGACAACGAAGTAAGCAACTGCGGTCACTTGAATCCAGATGACTACACCCCTGCTGCCGCCTCCTCCTCCAGTTCAAGTGCCACTGCAACCGCTACTAGTACATCAACTTCAACTTCCACCGCCACTACTGCTTCCGCCTCCGCTGCTACTTCCAAGGCTGCCGCTTCAGCTTTGAACATTGGTCGTGAATATGGTACCGGTATCCTTGCTGCAGGTGTTGCAGGTGTCTTTGGTTTGATGCTTTAAAAAAGGTGTTCAAAAGATGGATTGGGAATTAATACAATAATCTTTGTATCCTTGCAAAGAGCATGGAAAACTTTCCGTATCATCCAATGATGATCATGTGCATAATTCACACCTTTATCATTGTTTTTTTGGTTTTTTTTAGCGCGTGTTTGTTCTTTTCTGATTAGCATTGGTGTTTCTGGCTCGTGGTTTTTCACGTTTCTACATCAAACTATATTCATTAGGTGTCCTTGAGGGCATTTGGGAAGTGGCTGAGCTGCTAGGTTTATAAGAAACAGATATTTTAATACCGGTCAAAGGGGATGATTAATGATTGTGATGAGAGTGGACAATGCTAGCTTTTTAAGCTTGTCGTCGATACCATATTCATATACTGGCGTAGCATAGCATAGTATATACAAATAATTCAATTGTGCGTGTCAGACATTCTTGACTGATGATTTATGATGGGCGATGATTGATTTGTGTGTATTTGTATAGATGTAATGTAGATAGAGGTAATAATTTATGCCTCTGATCGGAACATATATTATCTCTCTTTACCTTTTACATGAAATACTTCTTTATATCTTTATGAATAACTTGTTTTCTTTTTATATTACTTGTATCTTTTATATTATGTATTTTATATTTCATTCATGTTTCATGTATGGGGTGGAGAGAGGGGGGGTTCTTTTGAGAGGGCTTTTGAGAAGGGTTTAGAGGTGAGGTGTTGGATGGATATTGGATGGGTATTGGATTGAAAGGTGTAAGAGGTGTGAATATTTTTTGGTTTTTTTCGTGATTTATTTTATGGTATTTGTTGGATATTATATTATTATATTGTATTTCACAAACGCGTAAGAATTGCATGAGTGCACAATAGGTGGGGTCTCTTTGGATTATGTTCCTTTCTTTCCTGCTCTGGTTTTTTAAGCTATTTTCAATCTTGCCTTTTTGTCAGCTACGGATTATTTGCCGAGAAGAATCAGTGTTCTTTTTTTTTTGTATGGTTAGGAGGTGTGGAAGCTGTGGATTTGGAATTCGATCTTTCTTTTAGTATCATTGGATGTTTTGTGTCATGCATCATACATCATACATCTTCGCAGATATTGGCATCATTTTCATTGGAAAAAATATACACGGTGCAAGTTACTGCTAAGTTGTGTCTAACAATTCTTCGTGCAATTCCTCATCCCTTACTCTAATTTAAAACATGTATTATTAGCCGAGATCGAGTCTCCTTTATTTCTCCACCACAAAGAATATAAACTATGGTTAGTTAATCTTGTAAGTTCAAAGGAATCTTTATATAGACTGAGTCTTTGTTCGTGGTAGTCAAAGTAGGAGATTGGGTATTAAGTTAGTGCTAAGGTCCCATAAGAGCTCTCTCATTCCGCATTTCTATGTGTCATATACCCTCCGGTATCTCATTTTCAAATGATGGTGTGTTGTTCTTTGGAACAAGGGGGTTATTCTTCTGACCGGGCCTTTGATGGAATTTCTAATGGAAGCTATTCTTTCCTTTAATATCCTTGTCTATTAACAATAACTATTAACAATGAATTAACAATGAATTCCATCTTCCTTTTTCATTCACTTCCCATTTCTTTCACCCTTTATCCCCTTCTTTATTATCTCCTTCACAAACCTATTGTCTTTCACAATCCCGAGTCTCATATCCCATTACTTAAACACCTATTGTTCCCCCGCCTTCTTATCGGGGATTTGGAATATTTCGCAAAAATCGTTTATATCGATTAAACCACCTGAAGAGTTGAAGAACCCGAGAACTACACATTTTGACTAAAGTCACCAGTAGCTGGTCTACTTACATTTAGCAAATCAAGTACTGGTAAGTACACATTCTACTTTCATATGCTCACGTCATTTTAGATATACAATCATCAGATCGATCGAAACAACAAAACACAACTACACACACATATATATACACATAAACAACGACAAAAATGGAAATAAAAATCACACCAAAAAAGCCCCTAATCCCCTCCGACACACCCTCCTTCGGCATCGAATTCGAATTCCTCCTCGCCGTCCTCAAAACCCCCGAAATTCCAAACCCTAACCCCTCCGATCCACGAACCGTCTATTTCCCCCCCACCGCCGAGGATGGCGCACCATCTTATTTCCAAGTCACCGCCGGAAAAGAAGACTGGGCAAACGAATGGTCCATCTACGCACATATAAAACGTACCCTCTCTAGTATCGGTCTCCCTACCGAGCCAGGAAAAGCACATTCCAATTTCGCCATGTGGGAAATCACCAGCGATGGCTCGATCGAAAGACCAAAACCACCTAGGAGGGGAAATAAAAAGCGTATAGTGATTGGAGAACCTATACGTATTATCCGATCGAGGTACGTACACCTGCGTATTACTACACCGAAGATGCATTAACCGATATTTCGGATTTCTGTAAAATCATGCGCAAGAATTATTTGGTTACTGTTAATGCATCTTGTGGTCTTCACGTACATATCGGGTATGGATTATCCGGGTTTGAACTCCCCCACTTACGACGTCTAGGAGCTTTAATTGAAGCTTTTGAACCCCAAATCGATTCTATTCACCCGGCACATCGAATCGATGGTCGGAATTCCCATTGTACATCTTTCCGTCGCGGAACCTATTATCAATGGCAATTCCGAGAAGATCATTCACGAGACCCCAGAATCCTAGAAACTATAGCCACAGTACTGAGTTGCTCCACCCGCGACCAATTCCGCGCATTCGTAGGCTCGGAAGGACCTTCTGGAGCTTTTGGTTTTGTGGGTGGGAATTCTTCGTGGAATTTCGAACGTATGGGTACGGAGACTAAACCAAAGGTGGAGTGGGTGCAGGATACGATTGAATTTCGAGGTCATGAGGGGACTCTCGATCCGGACGTGGTGAGTAATTGGACGAGGTTGTTGGTGGGGTTGGTGAGGTATACGAGGGAGCCTAATATGTTTGAGTTTGGGAATTTGTTGCAGAGGGTTACGGGGGAGAAGTGGATTAGCGGTGCCCCGGATGCGAAGGTCACGGGTCGTAGATATGAACCTGGGGGTAGAATGTACAGACCTGTTTTTGGGGAGAGATGGTGTGGATTGGTTGATTTTCTTAGAGTGTTGGGACTTGAGGGCCCGGCGACCCATTATGAGAGTAGACAGGGTAAGTACTTGGAAAATGGTTTGTATAATCATTGGTATACGAGTGCGCCGGTGGAATATACTGTGGTGGAGGATGATGATGATGATGGACAAGGTCCTGATGATGAGGATAGTAAAGATTCCAAATCGTCATCGGATTCCCCGTCTGATTTTTCTTCGGGCCGCTTCAGTCCTTTTAATCCTAATCCTGGAACACCACCAGGACCACCCCCTGAATCACCACCTGAATCACCCCCTAAATCACCACCAGGCGATCCTGAAAACAAAGATGGAGATAAAGGTAAGACGGGAGCTCCAGCAGGTTTGGGAAAATTTGGTATCGATAAGGGATTTTCTGACTCTACTTCTTCTTCTGGGGAGAGTAAGAAGAGTAAGAAAGATCAAGATCAAGATCAAGATCGAGATTCATCCCCTGGATCTAAATCCGCTCCCTCCACCTCCTCCTCAGAATTCCCTTTCCGAAATGGCGCCAAAAAATTACATGCAGTAGGTGCACCTAATGATTCCCCTCCTTCTGGATCTTCTAAAGATGCTGATAGCAAAGATGGAGGTGGAGGTGGAGGTGGAGGTGGAAGTAATGAATCGAGTGAATTTACCAATCCTACTCCGCCCGCTGTACCCACGGATTCTTTACCGGCCCCTGCTTCACCTCCCGTACCTGCTTCACTTCCCGTACCTGCTTCACCCCCCGTACCTACAGGTTCTTTACCGGCACCTACTCCCAGTGGAGGAGGATATAAAGTCCCTCCTCCTTCTTCTTCTTCTTCTTCTTCAAAACCAAACTCCGATTCAGATTCCTCGAAAGTGCCCTCAAAAACAAGCGCGGAATATGAAGCAGACGCTTTAGCAGCAAAAGAAGTATTAAAAAAGTTTTGGGAAGAGGAACAGAAGAGGAAGGAAAAGGAAGAAGAAGATGAGGAGAGGCAGAAGGAGGAATTGGAGAAGAAGGAAAAGGATAGACAGAGGAGTAGTATGGATTTGGGGAGTCTGGGGGGTGGGAGCAGTGAGAGGAGTGTGGGGAGTGGATCGTTGGGGTTTGAGGATTTGGGGCCTAGGGATCAGGAGGGGCTGGAGGAGATGGTGCCTTGGGGCAGTATTGGTGAGGAAGAGGGGGAGGGGAAGGGCGAGGAGAAGGAAGAGGAGAAGGATGCTGGCAAGGATGCGGACAAGGACACTGACAAGGACGCCGACAATGACGACACAACAACAGACTACAGGCGCCAGCAAGGGGTAGAAAATCCTGTATCAGAAGAAGGAGACGGTCTTGAGTACCTTCAACCCGTCGGGCACCCACCCCTTCCTCCCCTCGCCGGTCACTTAAACTACGGTCTCCGAACCGCAACTCAACACTCTCATCTCCTAAATGGCGTTACTCCCGATCAAATCAGCGCTCTAGCACCTAGTACTGGAAATTACGCAGGCAGTCGTTTCCACCGACGTGATCGCGAACCTTCAGCTCCCTGGTTCCGGGATGCTCCCGACATTGCAAACTTAGATCCCGATCGGGATCCCTATCCTGGTCCCGTTCCCTGGCTAGGTGCAGAAGGTTACCCATTATGTCAAGCACGCGCACAACTCGCTGATGCCTTATACGAAGAAGAAGCTGATTCTGAAATTGACGATGGAATTTGGCGGGGAAAAGGAGCCATGGGTGAGACGTGGGAAATTCAACATGGAGAACCACGTTCGCGATCCGAGGCATTTCGTCGCATGTTAGAAGGATTGAGAGTTCATGATCTCTCACCTTCTATTCGACCATATCTCCGTCATCGAGCTAGAATATATGCTCGGCAAGATTGGTTTAGAAATGTTGATCATTTGTTTCCTGCTGCCGCGACTACACTCGAGGAATTCGAAAAACAGGATGATGAATGGTGGCGTTTTGAAGTTGCCACTTCGACAATCAAACACTTGTATCAAAAGGCCGAGGATAATGATGATGAGATAGCTTTAGATGCGTGTGAAGCGATCCAGCGAATCGGTGGTGAAGATGGAAGTGGAGATGAGTATTGGCCGGAGGGTGCACGAAATCCCTTTGCTGATCAACCAAGAATACAACAACCGGTCGAGGAAGATGTAAGTCCGCATGCGGATGTTGCAGGAATTCATTTTCCTCGGCCGGGACAAACAGAGGCGGAGTTTCAGGAGGAGTTAGAGGCGAGGAGAGAGATGGAAGAACAGGAGCGAAGAGAAATGCAGGAGAGAGAGGAAATTAGTAGAAGGTTGCATGAGCAGGCTCAGAGGAGGCTAGAGGAGTTGAGACGTGAGGAGGAAGAGAGGACGAGGGATCAAAGACCACCGCCTTTGCCGGCACGATCAAATCTACGACCTCCTCCTTTGCCGCCGAGACCGGGCAATGGTCAGAAATATAAGGCTTATAATCCGTAGAGCAGGAAGATGAGAGTTGATAAAGATGAAGGTAAACCCGTGAGGAAAGCTGATAGTTTGAAGAAGGAGATGAGAAAGAGTTTCGGGAAGGATGCAAATGAGTCCTCGAGTCCGTTTTTGGAGGATCCGACTGAGCAGAGGCGAGGTTAGAAAACACAGGTAGGTGGTAAGTATCTCTTTTTATTTCGTCTTTTTATTTTAGGCTTGTTTTGAGTAAATTGGAATATAGATGGGTATTAGAAAGGTAGGGGTTTCAATTGGTGGATTTAGTAAGTTTATTTTGTTTTCTTTGTTTTTTTGGTACTTGTTATTCGATAGTTAGATTTCTTTATAATTTTTTTTTTAAGTATTTGACTTTTTAGTTATCTGAATGTGAATTGAGCTATGTGTGATATATTATAATTATCCTCCGGCAAAATCCTGATCATATATTTGAGGAATGTTTAAATTTTACGGTGCTTTATTACTTTATTCTTTCGCCGCTATTTCTATTAAGTCAATAATATGGAAAGTTTTAAGTACTTACACCTCGTACAACAATGCTTGATTTCTTATGATATAGGAGGAGCTAGGAATACCTTATAAATAAGAGTTTCGACGCCTAGCGCCCCTCGACTTCGTGTGACTTGTACAACTTCCTCTGAATTGTATGATTGTGTACCGAAAGTTCTTTATTTCCGTTTTGATATACTATGGTCTCATTGGTGAATACTGCGGTCTTTGATCGCATAGAGCCTGAAACGTCTTCCCCTTGATTAGTGGTTGAGTAAACTAGAGGAAGGGGGCATATACGTCTCTTTTCCGTTTCGATCTCTCTTCCTTGTTAGCCTACTGGTATCATTTTCGCGGTGCTGTGGTAGCTGGATGAATAATACATGATATATATTAGTTGATATGATTGATGCGCTTGATGTGATTTATCATTCGTAGGAGATTCCCGATATGTGTTACGGGCTCAAAGTTATGAGATGTCTGATTAGTCAATGTCTTTTTGTTGAAGAATATTGTTTGGAAACTTTACAGCACTTTGTATTTTAGTATTAAGGTAGTAATTTTAGCATAAAATTCAGTGTATTATTAGTTACTCAAGAGAGGAGAAAGATCTACGGTACAGATAAAAAGCTAGCGGTAGATTTCGTGGAATGCTTTTTTTGGTCACGCTGTGACATCAGCCTTAGATAATCAAGCTGCATTACTTTTTCCGGTCCTACTCCAATCACCAAGCTTTGCCCAAAGCAATGACTTGGCTTGGATATGCTTGGAATTGAAGTCAAGTAATTTTCAATGTGTGCTAAATTACGATTCTGTAACAGTTAGATAGTCTTAGATGGTATTTTCCTTCGCACATAGAGCCTTCATATTTGTGAGAATTCTAGAATCTACTCACCGCACACCATTCGAATTCGTGACAGAATCCCTGCAAAAACCATGTTTTGTTACGAGTATTCTTGCCTTCTGGATTACATGAAAGCGATCTAGGAATTCGAGGTAGATTTATATTAGATTTCAAATAGAGATCGAAGGTATTCTCGAATGAAAATTGCAACTCGTAATTATAGTATAATAATACTAAATGATTGATTTTGAGTATGAAATTCTATATATGAAATACTTTTTTAATTATATAGATTTTCATCTTTATAAGGATCCTTTTTGGATTTTGGATTTTTTAGTTCCTGAATCTATAGATTCTAAACTTCAGACTTTTTGGATTTAGAATTTTATCTTAATATTATATTAAATTAATCAAATCGTATCTGTTGTATATATGATCGGTTAGTGTAAGATTCGTAATCGTAACAGTTTTCTTATATAAAATTAAATATTGAATGACTTTTTCAATATTAAATCAAAATATTTGAAATTTTATGAGATAATAATTAAATACAATTGAATCATAAAAATTTTGATATTTCATTTTTTGTAATCTTTGTTCAAAAGTTATACTAATTTAAAATTTCGAACATATAATGTTTGTTTTTATACAAAATAAACAATTTTTTTTGAATTCTTTTGCTTTTTTGATTTCGAATATATATAATTTCAAAACAAAAATATATAAAAATATTTTATTTAATATTTAATGAATTTCGCATAATTATCTTTATATAAATACAGATTTTAATAAATTATCTTGAATTTTTATATAAATAACAAGAATTTGAAAAACTGAAAAATCGTCAATTTTGGTGTGATTTCGCTTAGTATATAATGAGTCCGGACCCGAACTCTTATATTCTTATCAAATATAAAGTTGAAGAGAAACATCTCTCTATATGATTTTTCTCTATTTGAGTAAAATCATAAATCCTTATTCCAAAAATCATATAATCTATAAAAAAATCATAAATTACTTTTTGCTTTTTCGTTTCTAATCAACTCAATAAAAAAGTATAAAAACATTATAATTTATTCGGAGAATCAATTAGAATCTATATTAAAAAACATTATTATATTTATTACAATAATATATATCTAATAAAAGATTCAAAATCAGCGAATCAGAATAATAGAATCTTAGAATAATGTATCGAAGATAAATTTCATATGAAGATCTTCAATAATATTTAATAATAAATTAAAGACTTCATTCTTTTTATAATACTTAATAATAAACTTATATAAAGACTTCATATGATGCTTAGTAATAAATTCATATGGAGGGAATATGGAGCGAATAAGGAGGTAGGAACATGGAGGCTCTATATGCGAAGGGAAACACTCTCTTAAAATAGGTATAAATTTACAAGCGACCTGGTATATACCCCCAATTTATCACGCGACAAAATTCTGATAAATACAAAATCGCACGGATATGAAATATCAAATAGGCAATCAGTATCTTCCACATTGGGAAGCCAAATTATCATTCGATTGAAGTCTAAAATACAGATATCATCCTGACGAGATTCAAAATAGCCGGACGGATACAGATGCCCAACAATATTCTTATAAAGAGCTTTATATAACTAGATCACGAATTTAAGAACTTCTCATGTCGCAAGCTGGAGAAACTCAAATCAACCTTACATACAAGAGGATATATTATACTCCTCTTCACCAAGCAGCACGTATCAGAATCTGGACCCGAAGCTAGAATATTCGATCTTGCCATTAGGCTTTGACTTACGATTTGCAAGGAACTGCTCATCGAATCAGAAACCAGTAAATTACAGTCCCCCAAGATTCCAATTCCCTTAATCAGTGTTCTTGACCTAACCTAAGCGAGAAATATGATTTCCATACACCTTACGAACTCATAGAATAAATGAAGATTTAGTACTCTAGAGCAATTACAATAGGATCTCAATATCTCAATTCGCCTGTAAATTATATCGCTGATAGAGAGGAGAGATAGCCACTAGCGAGAAATATTGATAGCGGGTTGAGTGATTGGCCACTCTGATTCCAGGATCAATGCAAGGTCATGATGTATCCTCACCGTCTGACTCATCCCCCCCCGTGTATACATGCTTACATTCTAGTTATCAGTACCTAAAGTCATATTCCCACTTCCTCTTAAGCCTCAGTCCTAAGCCCCCCAGTTCTCTTCAAATTTTGACAATTGCAACACAGAAGATAGCTAGCTTGTTTTAAATATTCGCGATTCGATCGCTGCGGTACTACGCATTGGAGACTTCAACACACAACAAGACCTTATCATATTTCCAATCGTTGCATTACGATAATTTGGCATGATGGGAGTCAAAAATGGGCACAAATTACCCCGTGTAAATGAAGATGTATCATCATCATCACCACCATCTCCATCCATATCACCAATCCCACAACCAGAAGACTCGAAGCTCAATTTTTTCGACCTCATTATCGAAATTCGCCTTAAGATCTACAAGGAACTCCTAGTTGTCGCAAAACCTATATCATTTGACATCAGCTTTGGCAGGGGTCATTTAGATGCAGACGCAAAAGAAAGTGTCGGTCCCTCTCTCCAACTATTACGAGTCAATAAACAAATTTATTTCGAAGCTACCTCGATTCTTTACCGCAACAATACATTTGAATTATCGTGCGCAGAAGAATCCTTAACGCCGACAATATTTCGTAGCAAAAATCCCGTCCATTTTCTCACGCAGATTGGAAATCGTAATGCTAGTTTTATTCGTCATCTGGGTATCTATTTCCCATGGTTTAAGACCTGCAAAGAAGGACAAACCCGACTTGAGGGGAAACTTCTGGAATTAATCGCGGCGAAATGTACATGTCTTACAACGATCAAAATGCTACTATGGGACAATCATCGCACGGATTATTTGAGGCATCAAAGATCACTTCAACATGAATACGTTGAGATCGGAAACATTTCGGCAGAGCTACTCAAGTTGATTGATACGGAGTTGAAGAAGATTTCATCACTAACAGAGATAATCGTTAGCTACCACATCTGGAAAGAATGGCCACGACCTGAGATCAATGAAAAGCTGATACAAATGATGCTTGATTGTGGATGGAAGGTTCAGGTTACGAAAGAAGAGTTTCCAGAAGACTCGGATTCAGATTCGACATGTTGTGGACTTGGAGCGTACACGATGTTTGATTAGTCTTGGATTGCAGGTAGAGGAATGGTTAGGAGACATTGAAGTAAGGGAGACATCACGGAAGTCTTACAGCTTGAAGCAAGGGTTGAATTTGCCCCAGAAATTGCAATCATTCGAACACTTCCATTAGTGTTAAAAAGCTCGACATTGGATTCAATTCTAGAATCAAATAAGGATATTCTAGGAGTTAAAATAATGAAACAATTTAATCACCCTGGAAAAAATCCAAACCAATTCCTCTAAAATAAAATCAAAGCACCATTTACAGATCTAAAAATCGAAAACTAAAAAGACAACTTAAAAGATAACTTACTTACCCACCCCCCCTATCCAATACCCCCACCCATACACCCCCCAAACCCACCATTATCCATCCATCCATCCATTCACACATCTTCAAACCCCCATTATCATCGCGCCACAGGCCCCCAGCGTACCTCCTCCATACCTAACGCACAGCTCGCAAAAACGTACTATCAAACAAAGCTCACAAGATAAGGATCATCTGACTCTACACGATCTACATGATCTGCATGGTAAAGATCTTACATATACGACTAAATACATATCAGGTAGTTATACATGCATACCAAACTCAAGCCACATCAAGCCACATCAAGCCACATCAGGATATAAGCCTATTTCAACTTTCAACCGGGAAAATGGGTGGGATAAGAATACCTAGTCATGCTACATATACATACCCCCGCCAGCTTTATGTCTCACAATGGTAGATCTTATTTTATTTTCTTAGAAAAAATTTGAAGAAGCGGTGGGGATAAATGACTGAATCTATCCGGCTGACTTAAGACTTGCAAAGATGGGATAATTACCGGTACTATTTTCTAACGAGCACTAGAACTAGCTAGTCACGAGATGGGTCGCATCAGGCAAACATAATTAATTTCGCCATCTTGCATCTACGCCATAAAATTTATCGCAAAAGACAGGATATATAATTTTGCTAAAAACAAAAAGAGCCATCAAGTCAAGTTAAACGAAGACAAAGAACCACCCCATCCACAACCCTTTCCACGCCCAAAATTCCTATACTCCAACACAGGTCAACTCAATCCAGACGCTACCAATCTCAAGCTCTATCACCAGATCCTCGCATACCACCAATGAAACCACTTCTACCGACTCCATACTCTAACCAGACTTATACAATGTAATCAAAGTAGGATATACATTGAGATTCGCGCTATACAACGCCTGGGACTGTCCATTTCTCGTAATCATATTCGTCACGCCGACTGTAGCCAAGGTGTAGATATTGACATTTGAAATTGAGCCCTCAAGACTGAGGATATTGGTCTGGCAATTCTCAGGACCTCCGCCGTTTGAGCAGGCTTTGATGTGTTAGTATATCTCGACAAAATTCATAGAGGATTAGAGAGGGTGGAAAACAAGAGGAACATACTGGTAGAATAATTGTCGAAGAATGAGTAGAGTCCCGCACCATATACAAGAATGTTGTTGGAATTGATGATCCTCAAACCCCAGGCCGAAGCACAGTTACCGGAATAGCCTGAGCATGAAGTACTGAAGTTAGGATCGTTAAGAGATGGGACAACGCTGAAGGGTGTTGGTGCGGTTGGTTGTGGTTGATAGTATCTAAGGATCATTAGCAATTCTTTCAGTATAAAATCGACTGAGGAACTTACGGTGTTTCTGTCTGTAGGAAACCCATGAAAATGTTCTTGGTATTGGCCAATTGGTATTGATAGAGTGTGAAATGTTCAACGCCAGTACCGACACTGATAAACGTTAGCTTATTTTCATGTTATCCGAAACAAAATAGACTTACAGCCAGAAAGTTCCCGCAGTACTCTCAATATACAGACCCCTTCCTGCATAGATGTCGAGTTGTCTCAAACCTTGATCATCAATATCATGATCAGCAGTCCAAATCCACACATTCTCCATGTACAAGCCGCTGGCACCTGCTGTGATATGCATGCCCATGTATGCACCAATACAATTCGAGTTAACCGTTGTACTGGCTGAGTTCTTCTCGCACTGAGCAACTTGTAGATTCGATCCTGTGAAACCACCAATTCGTGTGTGCACGTCCCACATTCCAGATGGCGTTGAACCGGAATTGGCGAGGTTCCATTCGATCAACGTAGCACCAGCTTGTTGACCTTGTGTTGAAACTAAACAATCACTCCATTCGACATGTCCCGTTTGACCAGGGTTTCCAACTCGTACGACCGGTTGAGGACTATTGATATTGTTGAAGAAACTGCCACTCGACATGATGGTAGAATATGACTCGCCTACTATTCTTGAACCAGGAGGAATAGTAATTGTGCTTGTTACTTTGTAAGTACCTGCATCGAGGAAAAATACCTGTCCGGAACTTGCTGCACTATTGAATCCATGTTGCAGAGCAGCAGTATCATCGGTCACACCATCTCCGATTGCACCATTGGTCCTCGCACTCGTAAATGAAGAGACCGACAAGGTATTGTACTGTGGTTTCGACTGAGTATAATATTTGTTTCCGTTGAGTAAAGATGCAGGTCGATTATTTGGAGTGATGGCGCCTTGGAAATCAGATGGACCATTAGCATCATATTTGCGCCCTTGGCCCCAACCAGCAATGGTCGTGCTTCCACTTGTACCAGCTAATTGTGTCGATCCACCACTCAAAGTAACAGCTGTGGGGACATTACTGAGTACCACATTTTCAAGTATGAGACTACCAGCTGTATCTGGTGTTGCATTGGATGTGTAAGCGGTAATAATTCCGACCGGAGTGTTGGTGATTGAACTGTCAATCACAATAACCGATCCCACGTTCTGAGCGGTAGATCCTCCTGCCGAAATATCAATTCCTTTCTGACAGTTGTTTATGCTGATACCTTGGAACAACCATCCCCAATCCCAGAACATGCTAATTGCCGTAACACAGTTGTTGAAAACCAAATTTCTCATAGTAAATTGCTGGTTTCCAATGGCAGCACCAACAAGACCACCATTGAAGGTAACATCAACCAAAAGTCCAGCAGAACCTTTTTTAACGTTAGTGTGGAACTGTCCAAAGACTCGATTTTACTCACCACTTTCACAGAATAAACCAGTGTGTTGAGTTCCTGGTGCAGAACTCATCTGAAATACAACATTCTGTAAGCTTGTCGCTTGAGAAGTTGGCCAATGAAGACCTGTTGCTGTGGTTCCAGCAGGAATGCTAGTCATATCAAAGACCAAGTTGCGAATTTGTCTCAAGAACACATTGGTGGAGCCCCAATTAAGAACGGGGGAATAATATGGGTTTGCATCGATCAAACCGAAGCCTGAAAAATTGGGCGTAGCTTTGAGAACTGGTAAACTGTTTGGATTACCGATAATTTGGGTGTAGTAGTAGTCTATTATCGATGACGATATCAAATAGGTTCCAGATGGGAAGTAGACAACTGCAGGAGTGGTTGTGGTCGAAGAACACCCTTGACCACATCTTCCACCGGAACTGATAGCAGCGTTGATAGCGGCAGTATCATCGGTAACACCATCACCTAGATAATTTTGTTAGAAATGGACACCGATATATGTATGAACTTGCCTTTTGCGCCATAATCTTTGACATTGCGATACACTTTATATCCTGAAGGGCCAAATGCGGATTTTCCCTGATGCGAAATCTGTTCATACCAATAGGGGGTCGCACGAGGGATGATCTTGGCCATATCATCCTTTGCTGGAATGACATCGACGTCTGTGTGGTTGCCCTTGTTGTGTACATAGGGTGCAAATTTGTTCATGGCCTTCGTCACTACCTTATCGACCTGAGGAATGTGGAGCTGCATACATGATGACTGAAGCACCAAGGAGAGTAAAATCACGCTTTTGATCACGCTAACCATGATGAAGGTTTGGCTTGTAAAGTAAAGAGATCAACACTGAGTAGACAAGGTGTGGAAAATGATCAACGGGGGAATCATCGATCACTTATGTACTGAATCTCCATTGCACGTACATACACCATTTCAGTGGTCTATCCAAAAGGAGAAGATGAGAGTGCTGCAAAGGCAAAAACCCGGTTTGATTAGTATGATTCAGACAGTTCTGTTTAGTTTCCGGCCTTTCTTGATAGAATATTATCACGAGCTTCCATGCAAGACTGTCTGTACGACTGAGGCGTTCTGTACCTTTTCGGTCCCTATTAGTGACATGTGAGGGTATCCAGCCTCATGATCATCCAACATGAGATGAAGTTGATAGTAGCTTGTGCTTGATGCTGACCATAGAATTCTGGAAACCGGAATAAATCGAACAAGCGGGCCCAGTGAAGTGGGATTCCGGATAAAATGCTCCGAATCACTGCCGAAAAGTGGCCTTGTGAGCAGAACTCGGCCAAGAAGAAAATCAATCTCAAACAACAAAAATTTAAAATTTACCATCACAACATGACAACATGAATTAAGATAATGCTGACGGCTAGATCCACAAGTAAACCCTCAAAGAAAGACGGAAGGAGATTTTTGTTTTACCACGTGTAAGATAATTTAGAGGAAAATCTTACATGGGAAGATTTTTTTGAATTTGGTAACGGCCGTTCTCCGGTCCGACCCATTGTCGTACAAACTACCACGGGCCTGGTTAAACTTATAGTTTGCAGAATATGCAGAATATGCATATTCTGCATATTCTGCATCTTCTTTATTGCGGGGTAAGAATCTGGGGATGTTGGGGATTGGTGGCTTGTGGGGAAGCTCGTGATCACCAAAAGTGACAACTATGCCGTAATCAGGTTACAACCTGAGTCGTATTATGGATGCTGCTGTAATGTTTGACAAGATTCGTGAGATGTCGCCAATCTTCTCGGAATGGCCCTGAAAGCCATAGAATCCCTAGAAGCCATAGAAGCATCAGGATGCCAGGATATGATATCCGCCAAATTTAGAGATCATTGGTTCCCAGCCCTTGAGGGTCAGTAAATTTAGTAGGACCCGAGAATTTCATCAGATCACATTCCACCACCCGCAGATTCATAGCAAGCAAAATATTTCATGGTTTGACCTCGGTTCCAATTTACATGAAAAGCTGGCTATCGCTTGATGCGTATATCGGAGCCTCAGTGGCCGAAGTATCCTGGGGATTTTCCACTGAGGATTATTTGCATATGCAGATTCGTAGTAAGCTCTAAGACATATTTTAATTTAGGCCGAGGCCGCGCTGAAAAAAAATATACAAAGCGGAAATGAAAATGTTTCCACTTTAACTACCGTCCCGAAATTCATTTCCACAGTGAGCATCGCTATCTGTTGGTTGGTGCTCGCGGAATCTTCTGAACCAAGATGCCAGAAGATGCATCGTAATTTGTTCAAAAAAAATGATGTAATTGGTTACACGGCCCGATGTGATAGGATGGATTTCTCGAATATTGCAATGTGAAACTCGTCTCTTGTCGCCCGGGTGAAGATACGGTAGAAAATGCCCAGCCGGGGATATTGGCATTCTTCCCAGAAAAGCGCGGCCAACTAGTGATGCGACTTTGGCTCAGTCGTAACTGGCCGAGATGAGATGGAATCCAGTTAAGCGCTCTAAGTCCGGTTTGCCATTCTTCCGCTCATTGATGGAATGTGCAAGAATCTAGACGTAATGATGGACCCACTAATAGTCTAATGTGATCCAGAAAAGAATAAGTGAAAGAGAAACCGGCGCTTCTCCCTTTCAGAGTTCCCAGAACTCTTTTCTTAGTCCATGCAGACTGCTCACATGAGGGCGTTATTGAGGCGCTACCCCTTTCCAGGCACCAACAACTGCATAGATTAGTCGACATGACGTTGTAATAGTTTAGCAAACCACCGAGTGTAACAATGATAGTGGTGTAGTGTAAATTCGGCCATTCAAATCCATGCCCTTATAATAAAGGTGCCGAAGTGGTAAAGCTGTCAAGAGTGGGGCTAGGGACAGCATCCTAACCTAGATACGCTTTTTTCAGTGCTTCGAATGATGTCCAAGAGGTTACACCTGCACTCAATGCTGCTGTCAAGCGTCGGAGGTAATCTCCTATCAACGGTGCTTCATCCATGACTCATGACGGCCGTAGATTCTAAGGTAATGGTAAATCGACCAAGTTGCTTTGATTGCATTCACCCCTTCCAAGCATCGCACATTTTGACATGCGCTGGAGCTGCTGCTGCATCCTTGCGCCTCCACCAATTCTCGGCCGTTTGTATCTCCGCAGGCAATGGATCTTATGTAATGCCATACTCGGGGATTTGCGACGGAATCGTCATAAGGTAGAGTTGGTCGGGCATACAAACGTGTCGCAAACGCATTTGCCATGATGCTGTGGTAGAGTAGTCGGCACAATCTCCCCACACAGTCGGTTGAATCAATTGCTCCAAGGAATCAATAGATCGAAATTTTGCATGGAATTCTGGGAAATCTATGCCCGACAGTTGGGATGGATGTCTTTAGCATGAAGCTGTGGTTGTGTTTGTTGGGAAGCTCAAGTGCGGGGAAATTTATCACCACAAGTTTTGGAGACACGACGCACGGACCATGACATCACTCCTCATGCTAATATAATCAAATGTTTAAGTCGGTTTAGGACCTCTAAAAGATATCGGTTTGTAATGATCCCAAGCATACAGATTTAGGAGTAATTTGTTTGAAGGCTCTGACCCTGATCTGACCCATCTCCCGGTGAACTCTAGTTTACTTTCTACCTTGACAGTTTCAATCATTCTGCACTGGAGACGTTCACAGTAAAGTTTGGGGGGAAAATCCCATCAACTCTACAATGATGTTCAGCATATAAACTCGTAATTCTTATCCAGCCCATAAAATACAGGTAAATCACGCCCCTAGAATATCCCAGCCCTATTCAAGATACCTCCTTATAAGCCCTCCCATTCTTTGTCATAACATTTGTAACAATAACATTCGTCGTGTCCTTTTGAAAAGCCTCCTCATCACTATTCTGTTCCATATCATTCCCAAACCCAAATTCCAACCCATTCATCGATGCTCTTACTGCTCTCAGTTGCGCGAGCGCATCATGAAGATCCTCAAATATAATATCAATTCTTGCAACTAGCCCAATTTGTGATTCTTGATAAGTTCCCAAAGGCCAACCTGCTCTCTTAAATTTCTTCTGCACAGCAGCATTCATGCCTACGAAGCGTAATTCTACGGCGTCACCGCTATAGGTCACAATTTCGTCCTTGAGATCTTGAAGGTAGATAAGGCCAGTAGTGTCAATAAACGTAACCCGAGTAAAATTGAATACGAGAACTTCAAGTTTGGGAAGGAATCGGGTGGGCGTATTGATATTGCTTCTGCGACGGAGAGCAGCAGTTCGTCGAACGCGAAAGTCGCTCCATCCTTTTCGGTCTGTTGGTCCATCCGGAGTGGGCTCATAATTAGTCCAAATAGCTTCTAGGATATCTTTCTTGATTCGCTCGGCATTGAGGTAGATAAGCGGTGTTTCTAACGTGATAAGTTGGGTTCCTTGGGGTATTACTAGGCCTCCCGGAAGTGGTAGTCTCATTCTTTCCACGTCATTGAAACTGTATCTATTCTCGATATCCATGGATGTCAGTGGAGTAATCGAGGAAAATAATGTGCGCAAAAGAGTATATGCAATCATGTAGACTACCCCAAGACCAAGAGCGACCTCTAAGCCTGTAAGTATGGCAACATTCATGACGACAAAAAAGCCTACGAAATCCGCAAAGGATATTTTCCAATATTTCAGAAGAATACTGTTCGGAGGGAGGATTTCAAATACAGAGACCAGGATAACGGCGCTGGTTGCGGCAGTCGGAATCCACTTGAAGGCCTCCATTAATTGGTTGATAGCGAGGAAAACAATCCCCGCTGAGAATAGTCCACTCAGCGGCGATCTTACTCCAGTTGCTGAATTTATTGCTGATAAGGAAAGTGATCCTGATACTGGCATCCCACCGAAAAAGCCATTCACAATGTTTGTGGTGCCAAGAAATACAAGCTCTTGAGATTCATCAATCTCATAGTTATGTTGGCAGGCAAACGACTTGGCGAAAATTAAATGTTCTGCTACAGCTGCTATAAACACCTGGCAGATAGTAGAAAGTCAGCCTCCAGCCCATTAAGCACTAATCGCGACATTACTTACAGGGAATGATTTGGTAGCAACGAGCAGAACAATCTTAGTCGGAGGTTGTGGGAATTGGATCCCTTGGGGGGCAGCCCCGGCGATGGGAAATTGTGGAGTTATAAGCTCTCTATTGATAATGAAGGATACTCCAGTGAAGATCGCGATCACAATAGCGTTCCGTAAATTCGAAAATACCCGGATGATGCTGCTCTTATGCCCCCATTTCTTACCCGTCAGCTTCAATAAAATGATGATCAATATTGCCGCCACACCAACAGCCAAAGACAGCGGTTGAGTAGTTGTAATGTTTTGAGGAATTTCCATTCCTTGCCGTGTGACATCCTGATTTACGCCTGATTCTCCGAGGATCAAGGGTATCTGGCCTTGAATGATGAAAAATGCTGCCGACATTTGAAATCCAACCAGCATAGGAACCGTTACGAAATTTAGAATCCATCCAAGGTTTAGAAGTCCTATGAGTAGAGATACGGCACCTATTGAGAACGAGAGAGCGGATGCGATGAGGGCTGGTGGTAGTGGAAGACCTTGGGCGGTAATAGACAGCACAACTGCATTGGTAAGGAGACTTAAAGATGTCGTAGGCCCCGTGGCAATATCTATGATTTTCAGTATAAATCAATTTTTGAGTTGTGAGATGTTACCTTTAGAAGTCCCCATGAAGAAGTATATAGCTGATGGCAGCCAGCTAGCAAATAAGCCTTGTTGTAATGGCACTCCAGCAAGGGCTGCAGATGCCAGGGCTTGTGGAATCAAGACCAATGCGACTGTGACACCTGCAATTACATCGTCCAAAAGCCACCTCGGAGCATAGTTCGGAAACCATTGCACGAACGGAATCTTCTGAATCAGATATTTTCCCGTCGATAATGGTAATGCCTTTATTCCGCGAACAATACCCCTTCTCCCTCGAATCAAGTTTTCATCATTCCTAATTCCTTCTTTGATCTCTCGTAATTTCTTGGCTATTCTGCCCATAGTAAAACACCCTCTGCAGTGATTGAGAAAGAAAAATTGAGTCCAGTTGCAATACGTAAACCATGGGAGGGCTGGCCTCACAACTCTTAAATAAACATCATAAATGGCAACCAAATGGTGGAAGCGGACAGGATTTTATTAGAGCTACTCAGTCAGGGCTTGGCCTTTTGCATTGAGGAGCAGGATCGACAAAACATTTTGCCTTCATCCCGTTGACTGAGTTTAACTTTCAGGACGGAGCTGTTATAGCTAGTCTGCCTGTTTTGCTTGGACATAGTACCACCTATATAGGTTTAGAAAAGGGGAGAAAAGTGGAGTAAATTGATCAGTAAAATCAATGAGTTATTAATGGAGGATCTGCACAAAAATTTACTGAAAATCCATTAAAATATTCGCTTATGTCGCTTCGCTTTACAAACTTTGCTATATCAAGCAACAAGATCTATACCTTTTTAGAACCTAGAGGATTTTCCCCGCGTTGTTTAAACCTTTATAGTTGTGCTTTCTGGCCGCACTAGTATGGTAAATGAATATATAAAAAGGAAAAGGCGGAAGGATAAGAATGATTGGTCACCTTAACAACTATAGAGCAAAGATGTACGCCAAACGATACTAGTTTCAAAAATCGTCAAAAAAGACAATTCCAGACATTGAGAAAGTCTGGGCGTGGCAATGCTTGGCCCAGGCACTAATTATCTTCACGAAATTCCTTTCCTAAGCACATTACATTCATTCCAAAGTGTCATCAGAATGGCAAGAAGTGATTTAGTGATTCGTGTTAATCCGGTAAAAAATGACGATAATTGACACAGCAGCAATGCGCAGTCTCTCAATGTTTGTGGTAACTTAGTTGCATATCAGCCAGTGGATGACTAGCCATATGGACTCATCGTTTAGTCCGGGGTAACGCGTGTTGAAACACGGACGGCCATGGCTTCTATGGCAGACTTCCGCACGGATTTCTCGCATGCCAAATGAAGTAGAAGCAACGAAAAATAACAAGAAAAGCCCCACAGAAACCATAGAACCACGAATTTGGAGACCTTTGGTTTCCGCATTGTTCCAAGTTTAGTGTATTCTATAATGCTTCTATTTCCCCAGCTCGGGATGATAGATGCTACTGTTCTCAGGGGCATGTAGCTAAAATCCAAAGGGAAACAAACTATCCCTCCCCATAGACAATTGAACTGAATAAATATCTGGTCTATTTCGACACAGATTAGTCCATTTGCAGAAGCTTGTTCATAGCCATTGATTGTATTGGATCGAGACTTGATAAATTCAATGCATAAATCGCTGTTATGAGGGGATACCACCAATAACCAATGGAAAATAATTAGGGGTATGCTGCCCGCGATCTTTTTTCTCTGTGTTTGCCATGAGGTAGGGTTGGTATTGTATTGAAATGTAATCGAGCAGTCATCATCAGCTGCTGTGCTGTAGCTCTAGATTATTGTGGCGTCGCCTTCTTTATCTTAAACTTCTCTAGTGATATTCTCAAGAGTTTAAATATTAACTGTCACGATGTTTGTGCTCTGTTAATATGGAAATTTGATGATGCTTGAATTTTAGGGGCCCAAACAGTTTGAATACGGAAGGGAAGTACCGTCTAAACTAAAGTAGTCCGGACTGGACTTTCCCCTTTCGGGAGTAAGGTTTTGGGGATCGGCAGAAAGCTATACTTTAGTCTGGTATGTACATCGATCCGTCTTTTGTATTATATAATTATAAATTGTTTGTTTGAAGGGTTTAAAAAGTTGTTTTCTAAATATTGATTTTTTGTTAGATTTAATTATTAATTTACTATTCAATTATATAAAATAATTATATTTATATTATACTTTATAAATTAAATGAATATAAATATTTATTTTATACATTTTGGAAACTTAAATTTATTATAATTTTGATAGTTTAATTATAATTTGAATAAAATGATTTGGATATCAAAAATGTAATTTCAAAATAATATTAAAATATAATAAGAATTGTTGGAAATGAGGCTATCATAGGATTAGAATTGAGGTCATGTGATCACAATGGTGTATAGACCATATTTGGGGATAATTTCAATTCTATTTTTATTAGAATTATAGATCTTTAGTTTAATCTATATAGTTAATAATATTACTATTTTCTATATCAAAAGTTAACAAATTATAAAATCCGATTGTATAATAATGATTAGAAAACAAAATAAATCAAAAAAGGATTAATATAGTGAATAAGAATAAAACAAAGTAAAAATCAGAGTTTTTATATAGTATCATCGAAACAGAGTTGAAATATAATAATATAGTTTATAATTCACAATATTACAGACCAAAACAGAAAACAATTTGTACAATACTGATATAGAATTATAACAAAAACGAAAAGCAAGTTTACATAACTATAAAAAAATATATTATAATACAATTTTACAAATTTTCTTATTATTTTATTTTTATATTTCTTTATTATCCCGAATCTATTTGTTATACATTTTTTAAGATTATTTTTGTGACGCACAAGAGTCGTAGTAGAGCTGAATAAATAGGGTCAATTATATTCTTTAGAATCTATAATTGAAGAACTATAACTCGTAAGGAGCGATTAGATATATATACACAAATACCTATTTGTGGGCTACAGAGTTGTATATATACATTATTAGGGTTACCATTTTACTATACTAAATCGTATGATTCGTAACGCATATATATAAATGATCAGCTTATAAATTGATATAAAAGATAAAAAATATTATATGATTAACCTCCTATAATTCACGATTCGTGATATTACCCCTCCCTTCGGAAAAGCTTGCTTTCGAATGTTTCATTCCTCTGTTCCATTGTTATTTCATTGGAAATCAGGTTTTGTAAAGGTTCATGAGCTTTAAATCAATTAGATTGGTTATTTTGGTTGATTTGATCAATTTAATGGAAATTGATCAAATTGACCAAAATTATCGATCAAATTGATCAAAATGATGAATGAATTGATCAAATCGATCAAATCGTTTATCAATTGGTTAAATTAACATTGATTTGTATTCTCTTTAATTTGGGGAATATCTGAAAGGAAAAAGTTTTAATAGAAAAGGGAAGGAGATTGAATTATGGTATAATAATGATGGGTAATTAATATGATTAATTCCGAAATCGATCAAATTAATCGACCAAATTAATTAAATCAACTAAATTGAACGAAATCGATAGGGGTGACATTACATTTCGTTTTTACCATGTTTAAGCTTCCCTTTGCATAATTTTTGAAATGATTATAGATATGAATTTTTTGAAATATATTATCTTTGTATTGTCTTGATGATAACAATTCATCTATTATATAGAATTCGGGCCATATACATATACAATTAAATTTCTTCGAATTTATATAGGTTTTTGATTCTTTCATAATCGTATATATACATATTATTATAAAATTATAACATCTAATCTATTATATTAAAGAACACTTTTCTTTTCTTTGATTTCATAGATGAATCGTTATCTATATAATTATAATTATCCTTTCCGCTTTTATAAAATTTTATCCAATCAATTAATCGATTAGGAGAACCAGGCAATATTGGATTGACTAGATGAAAATTGTGTAATAGATATAATAATATTTTAAAATCAGAAGCAGGATACCAGATAAAATCGGTATCGCTATTAAACTACAAGATTTTGTATAATAAGGTTTTTCATGCTTTTTTTACTACTAAAACCTTCTCCATTTCCCATTCCGAATCACCAATTATATTAATAAACGGAGGTAATTCGAATATCTAACCAAAAAGAAGATCGTTATATACCTTATATAATCGATCTGAAAGGAAAACAGAATGAATTTTCATTATAATCAGGAATTCGAATTTGAAAGAGTTTCTAGATCGATTAATAATCTTGAATCTTCTTTAAATTGGGAAATCCAATTTCTTAGATAATCTTTAAATAGGATAACTCTTCACATTAAGCTATATATAATCTCTGATATCGAAATCGATCTTATATTGATAAACATTTATAAATTTCGATATCTTGATTTGGATATACAATAGGCCTTCTTTCGTTTATATAAAAGTTAATCTATTATATTCTGTGTATATATAGGCATTATATATATTCATATCATCTGTTGACTTACTAATATCTTCCTTCCATTTCTATATATATTTCAGTATATACCTGTATAAAGTTTCGTAGAATGTAAATTCTCCTAAGGAATCATATAAAAGAGTAAATTGTATATAATCTATTATAGATAGGAATTCTAATCAATCGTTTTGATAATAATTAATAAACAGTTTTAACCGTTGCTGAAGGTATTGATTATAAATTTCAATTTGATCATCAGTTTGGAAATAATAAGCAATAAATAGTTTAAAATCGATTCCTAAGATTTGATTGAATTCCTTCCAGAACTGTAATATAAATTGAAGGCCGCGATTCGATATTATAATATTAAGGGGATTATAATATCGATATATATAATAAAGATATAATTATACTTGAATTCAAATATCGATTGATTTATAATAAGATATAGAAATAGTTTGCTTTATCAATCGATCAATAATAATTAAAATATTATTATATCTATATTTATCCTTATTAAAGCTGTAATAGTTTATAATGATATATTATTATATTCGATTAGAAATCAAAAGTGGATGCAATAAATTGGGGATACAATTATGTAGAACAAAGCTGTATTTGTAGGTATAATAATTGTATATATATTTGGCTACAATATTGTATATTCTGGGCCAATAGTATTATTGAGATAATAAAAGGTAGGTTTTATTTATATCAAAATGAGTAATAGAAATGGAATTATAGGTTTTACAAATCAGATAAATTCGAAGATTGTCGATATTGGGCATTATCAAATGATTATTATAAAGCAAAAGGTTATTTTAGAATAATATATATTTATGACTTTGGATAACTTACATTTTGAATATTAATAAGCTATTTATAATTTTATTTGTTTCGATAATATAGTTAATTAAATCAAATTGAAGAACGATTTTATTCAAATCGATATTAGCAATCGCTGTTTCGTTTGGATAATACTTTTGTAAGACTTTTTTTATAATTTCGATATCAATTTGATTATCTTTAATAAACTACTAAAAACGATTCTTTTTCTTGATATAATTCTAAAGGTTCAATTCATTGGTTTAACAGATTAAGGTATTGGCGAAAGGGTTATCTTTTCCAAAACGATATATAATAATAAAGTTATAATCGATTAGAACTTCTATTCAACAAGTTTATTGGATATTGAAAGTCTTAATAATTATAAAATATTCGAGGGCCTTATAATCAGTATAAACCTTGATTTTATATAATGAACCAGCGAATTCCGTTTTCCAATAATTGAGAGATCGAATAATTAACAATATTTCCTTATCATAAACTTTGTAATTCAATTCAGCGGCAATCATAATCTTGAAGAAATAAGCTACAGGAAATCAATCTTCGCTATACTATTGTAATAATATACTAACAATTATTTTATTGGATATATTTGTTTCGAGTATACAAAAGAATCGATGATTATAATATTGTAAAAGCAAAGTAGAGATAAGCTTTTTTTTTAAGATATTGAATACATTTTGGTATACTTTATTGAATACAAATTTAATATTTGCTTTAATGAATTCATTAAAAGGTTTTGTTATTATATTATAGTCCTTAATAAATTATTGATAAAAATTACAAAAACCGAGGAATGATTGAATCCCTTTTATTATTATCGGAAAGGTCCAGTTCTCAATTACCTCAATCTTTTCAGGGTCTATTTTTACTTTTTTAGTAGAAATGATAAAGCCTAAGTATTTAGTATATATAATATTGAATTCGCATTTTTTGAGATTTGCTTATAGATCAGCAACTTTTAATTGTTCGAGAATTAATTTAATATAAATTTGGTATTCTTTTTTGTTTTCGGAATAGATTAGAATATTGTTGAGGTATATTGTATAAAAGATGTTTAGATAATCGAATAGAATATCATTCATATAATATTGATAGATTGTAGAATTATTCATTAATCCGAATAGTATGATCTTATACTTGTATGATCCATATTAGATTCGAAAGATAGTATACTTTTCTGAAGTAGAATCCATTTTTATATAATAGAAAGTTTGACGAATATCGAGTTTGGTAAAGACCTTAGTACTGGAAAGCCGAAAAAGCGTTTCGTCGATCAAAGGAAAGGGATACCGATCTTTATACATCAAAAAATTCAATAATCTGAAATCTATATAAAACCTCAAATTATTATTAGGTTTTTTAACGAATAAAATGGATACAGTATAAGGAATTTAATTAAATTTAATGAAACCTTTGTTAAGATTATCCATAATATATTCTTTAACGATTTTTAGTTGTTTTAAGAATATCTTGTAAAGTGGGCTGTAATGTAAGATTTGTTTTCTTTTGTTTTCTAATATGATTTTATGATTATAAGATTGGTTAAAAAGCAAAATATTTGATTTATATTTAGAAAAGGCTCGATGATATTATCGATATTTAAATGGTATTTTAGATTTTGAATCGATTTTAGTTAATACTCGATTAAGTTTCTTTCGAACTTTTGTATTCTTGAATTCGGTTAGGGCAATCAGTATTTTCTCTTCTGTATATCGTTTGTTCTATTGAAAGTTTATTATATCATCGAATTCTTTCAAAATAATAATAAAGAGTTCAATTTGTTCGTCTTTTTTATATTCTAATTAAAACTTATTGGATTTGAATACATATAGATCGAAGATTTCGAGCGATATACAGGGGAGGCATTTGTAGATCTATAATAGTAATATAATTGATTGAAAAGGAAATGAATTGAATTTGAAAGGAATCAGGATTTCTTCCTTTTCAATAAGAATCTATATTACATTCATATTTGAAGATTCTTATTGTATATCATTAGCTACGATTGATCTATTCAATTATAAATCTCTTCGATTCCAATATTCTTCAAACTGATCATTTCATCGATCAATATCTTATTAAACTAATCGATCGATCTTCTATTTGCAAAAGAATAATTGGGTAACAAAAAGATTATTCGAATAAGAAATGGTATAGGGTCTCTTTTTAGGCTATTCGAAACATCGATTAAAGTAATCGAATTTTGTTTAAATCTTTGATAATCAAAGTTTACCTAAAATAATACTATAATTTCTTAATTCAGTAATAAAGAAAAGAACAAAAGATTATTCACAATTATCGATTATTAAATTAAAGAATGTGAAATAGATAATAATATAGCCTTATATACTATTATATTTTTTAACTTCAATTGAAATTTTAAATAATATAATTCTAGATTTAAATATAGGAAATAAACAAGTAAGGAATATAGTATTAATAAAGACGAATCCATTTATTCCAAAATCAATAAATGCTTTTGATCGATAAATGTAATCATTTTTCGAAAGATTACAGGGAAAAATAAATACTTCTTTTCCTATAAATTTGGTCAAATCAAGAAATCTTATATTCTATATAGCATTTAGAATAAAGATAGAATCTAAGTGTTTGGTTTTAAACACTTTTCTTCTTCTAAATAGATATTCTGTATAGCTTCAATTATAACTTTTGGATTGAAATCTTCTTCGATATCCTGATATTCTTCAAATTCTTTTGCTTTTTCTTGTACCGTTTTGATTTCATTGAGGTTATCGATATAAGGTATCGATATATATACTGTTCCAGAAAAGGAAAAGAGCAATAAGTATTTGAAGTTCGAATAATTATTGAATACAACAAGACCGATATATCCGGGAAGGGCATTCCAGAATGGAAATGATTTCGAGAATATAGAGGTTCCAAAATTGGAGCTATTAAAATTCTAAAAGAATTGTAAAGAGTTTATAATAATCATTAATTTGCAAATAACTATAGAGATTTCTCAATCAATATAATATCGATTTCGTTTTTATAATGAAATTTTGTTTTGATCTACTCTAATAAATATATTTACGAATTCTTCTATAATCTTATAATTCTTGATAAATATTACTATTACTTGCAAAAAAAAATCGGAAATCTTCTATTCGAAATCCTTGAATAGGATCTTATCGTTGATAATCTTCATTTAAATAACAAATAATCTAAACTTCCTATATCATTTTAGAAAGTTGCTATATTGAATCATATTAAATATAATCCACATCTTATATTGAAAATAAGCATCATCAATTTCAATCAGATTTCGATAGATCGCTGCAAACTATTCAATTAATTCGAATACTGTGAATCGGGGTATTTGTATATAAAGAGTATGACAATATACTTATATTTCTGATTCGATTTAATCGATTATATATGCACAGTATTATATTTCATTTTTAAATGATATAATATATAGCTCGAATCGTTCTATGATCAATAATTACTACAAACTAATTTTAAGTTCAATATTATCACTAAATTTAATAATAAGATTTGTAGATTTTGATATATATATATTTTACTGCGAATTGTAACTAATACAAGAATACAATCTTGATCAATTAAATCGGTTTCTTGAATAAAAGAACCCCTGATTATTAAATGAATCATCATTTCCTGAAAGAAAAGGAGAATCCTTAGAAGACCCTGGATGATCAAATCGTTTGATCAAAGTTTTCTTCCTTTAATTTTAGGATCTTCAGGTTTATTTGAATAAAGATCCTTGGATTTCAATTAAAGGAATAAAAGGAGTCCCAGATACTATTATTAATCTGAATACCTATATAAACATCACTTAAAATTCAAAAAGAAATTGTATTATTACAGAACTCATTATCACTATAACTTTCAATTATCGATTCTCCTTTTTCAAACTTATAATTATTGTATAAAGATCTTATAATTATAATAATGATTCGAAAAGAACAATTGAATTATTAGGAATATCGATTTTATATATTGGAATCTTCTTTTTATTAGTTTTCTTTCTTCCAATAATAATATTATTTAATTTTATATTCATATTTTTTTCGAAGGGTTATTGAAATAATTGAGGAGAAGGAAAGGGTTCTTTAAAATATACTTTTAAAAATTCGGAATATATAAAAAAAGGAATTGTTGGACAGACTTCGTAAGGGGGTGTATACACAAAACGCATATGGGATAAAGATGGTTCTATTATTCTGTCTTAACCCTTTTGTATAATAGGGTTCTATTAATCTATATAGACGCTGCCATCCCATTTACGATATAAAGGAAATATATAATAGTATCATATATTTCGTTAATTATATATTCCAATATAAGCTTAACTTTCTTTTTTATATGAAATGTTATATATATGAATCAAACTGATTATTGGAATACGGATAATTATCTAATCACTTAATTCGATCCTTGTACTCATTTTTCTATTCAAACAAGTATGGTGAATTCTTTTTCCAAATCAATCAAACATTCAATATTTGTGTCCTTCAATTTCATCAAAACAGAAGCTTTTCATCCCGTATATATTTCTCGATCAGTTCGGCCGATATTTCTGATTTCGGAATCATATTGATGATTATAGAACTACTGAAGATCGTATTTGCCGAATTCCCGAAAATATATATTTCATATCGGTTACGGGACAATTGATTGTATTAAGATTTTACTCTGCATTTGCTATAAAACTTGCATTATTTGTAACATACTGATTTTTTATATAATAGAACTCTTCAATTGTACAATACTATGAATACTTTAGCTCAACCGAATCAAAATCTTATTCTTCCGATTGATGGCAGAAAGCTTGTTTTTTATTGTTATAATACTTTTCAGCTTGCTATTCTGATTATACTGGGACATCCTGTTCCATTCATACAAAATCATATTACGCCTGCTCAAATATAATCGATACATACTTTATATATCAATAGTCTCTTGATATAGAATTAGAGTGTTTTGGTTAAGGGATCTTGTAAAGAATATCATCGTTAAAGGCTGATTCCTTTTTTTGAATACTATTATATAAAGGGGTATTTCGGGAATAATTGTAGAAATTGTAAATGATGCGATTATAGGATTTGTTGTATATATTTAGATCATCCGTATGCTGGTCCTGCCGGCCGATCTAATCCACCTCCTCCTTTTTACACTTCTCCCGATTGAAGTCCTATTCCTTTTTCTTCAGTAAAGAAGCCTTTCTTGCTTGGTTTTGGTTCTACAAAGAAGTTTTTCGTTATTGATTGATTTATACAATATTTGAATGTTTTTATTTTTTGATTTAAAAAATGAAATCAAAATGAAAAGTTTTCTTTTTGCAATTTTTGAAAATAAAATATAAAATATAAATATAATTAATACTATATCCCTATATCAATTTTGGTTCATATAAAGATTTAATCAATCTTCATACGAATTTCTTGTTTTACCCATCCCTTTATATATATTTCGAAAGTATTCATATCAATAAACTTTTCTAAACTATTATTAAAATTAGCTTTTATTATTGCATCAACAATATTGTCGAATCTATTGATCCATCTCATTTTTGTCAATTCTTTTTGTTCATATAATTATTGAAATACCATAATATCGATCATCAATCTTTTCTCTTTTATTATATTTAATTTAACAAAGTATTCGTACAGCGAATATAAATCAATATATACAACAATTGGGATATCAGGGATATCAAATTATAAGATAATAATTTGTAAGGTAGATTATATTGTAAGATCAATATCTATTTTTATTATTATTTTATATATCTCGAATATTAATATATTATATATAACTTTCTTACTTTTCGTATTATTATAATAAATAATATTATTTTTTATCTCGAAGATATTTTTATTTGATATATTTTTATTTATAAGTAAAATGATGAATCCTATTTGATTATTCAAATCCTTATTATTGATAAAAGATCCATTAACAAAAACGAATAGTTTTATACAATTTTTTTCAAGGGGAATGAAGTGAAGATTTTGATTAAGGTTTTTCATTTGTTAATCTAATCTTTTATTAAGCAATTTGATGTTTTCGTTTAATAAATCTTAATATTATATAACGGTTGATAAATTGTATAATACTTTTAATTAATAAATTATAGTAATATATGCTCTTTTAATTTTTTATTCTTAATATTACTTTGAATTATTAATCTTTTCGATTTTCTTTCCTTGGCTTTTTTGTATGAATATAAGATCGTTTTCTGTATATTATATTGTATATCTATTGAATATTAATGGGGTATTATTTGTAAAGTATTCTCCTGATTTGGTTTTGATATTTATATCAATCAATTCTTTATTTTCTAGTTTTAGGAATTGTTTATCTACGAGAATAAGGGTATTGTCTGTTTACATTCCTACAATTCCGAATCGTATATTCTTTGAATCCGAGATTAGCAAGTAGGGGTTATATGACAACATGATTATATTCAGTCTTTCTTGATAATATTTCCAATAAATTGTTTATCAATATGTTCTTGCTTTTGCGATACTGTACAATGGTTTTTTGATTATTATGATTGTACTTTTTGTATATTTATCTTGAAGTTTTTTTGGTAAATTTGCTAATACGATGCGATTCAAAAGTGTTTTTGATTATATATATATCTGTGTGATATCTTATATTATAAGTTTGATACCCATTGATTCTAATATTGGAGTTAGAGTTATAATGATTCTCTGGCTTGATCTTTGGATTGTAGGTGTTTGTGTTAATATTGTTTCTTTTCCAGAATCATTATATGTTTGAATAATTAAGCGTAACTTTTTGTATAGGGAATTTGTTGTATATCCTTTGATTTCATTTACAAAATATAAATTGAACAATCTCCCGATATATATGAAAGGGTTGTATTTAACGAATTCAAAAATATCTTTTGCAATTAAATTATCGATCTTTTGTATTTACAAAACTTCAAATAATTGTTTTTTAATTGTAATAATCCCTTTTGTATAAAGATCAATTATAAGATTTAATACTTCTTGTTTCTTCTTCGTAATGAATATTTTTGATAAATCTTGATTATCTTGAATTGCAGTAATTAGTTGATCATATTCATCATTTATTTCTTGTATTTTCTATAAAGGTGATATTCTGGGGATTTTGACTCGCATTAATATACAAAGTATAGAATTAATTATTCTTTCTTTTTTGGTATTAGATCATATATATTTCCTTTCAGATTTGTTTATTTTTTGATTTTAATTTGAAGGAATAGGAGGGGTTACTGGGGATAATAAGTTCTCCGAAAATGATGGATTTTCTATATTTGGAAAGATCATCAGGAGTGAATTTTTTATTGGGAATAATTCTTTATATATATCCTTATAAAATGGTTTAACAATTGTTATACAAAATTCTATAGGATTATAAGGGAGATCGATTGTGCAGTTTTGATTTATAATTATAATCAATCTGTAGGATCCCGTTTATTCTTTCTTTTTTCTTTATACTTGTATTAATGAATTCAAAGATAGTTTTAGTATTTTATATGTATTTGGGCTATTTTTAATATCAAGTGAATCTTATATTGTACACTTTACTTGAATTTTTCGAATCTCTTTCATTACCTATCGATATACCTATATTTATTTTATAATCGATTAGGAAAATGGATTATACAAGATCATTCAGGGATATACTTTATATACAAAAAGAATTAAAACAAAGCTATTTGATTCTATAATATTATTCATTATTTTGATTGTCATCTATAAAATAACTTCTTTTTCGAGATTTTTATCTTTTAATTCTTCCTTGAATATTTCGTACAATTATTGTATAAATATATGAAATCTCTCGATTTTATTAATTGTATTATAAGTTTCTATAAAGACTTTGTAAATATCGATTTAAAGAATTTTCGCCTTTTGTTGAAATTCGATCGATATAAAATTTGTACCTATATTATAAGATATATGATCTAATAGACTAAAATATATATCAATCCAATATTTCCGAATTATATTCCAAATTGTCTTTATGCTTATATCTCGTACAAATACAGCAATATTGTATACAATAGCTTCATCGATGATATAAAGAACAGATTTTCCTTTAATATAGAATATATCCAGAATGATTAAATAATTGAATTCGATATTATCTTTTATTATGAATTTGAAACGTCCTGGGGATTTTGTATGAAACTGATAATATTTGTATATTTTATTGAGTTTTTCGATCGTCTAAAAATCAATATCTGTATACCCTGTACGATTGAGTATATTGATGAGTTTTCGTATAGAGGGATATCCGAATTTTCGATGTATTTGTCGAAATTCAGTTTTTGTCAAGTGATAATATATCATTATCTCTTCTATTTGATCGAAAAATATAAAAGAGTGTTTTCATTTTTGTATAATAAAAATAATCTTATCATTTTGCTTTAGTATATTTAATATATTATCGAATGTAATATATAGACGATCTATATTCTATATATATATAAGAAATGAAATATTTGTTAATATAATGAAAAATATAATGATTCCAATTGATATTTGAACAATGATATCTTCTTACAATTGTACAATTCCTTTTCCGAATTTGATATTATACTTAACATCTTTTGTACATGAAATACTTTTCTTTCTTTCTAATATCTGCACCTGAAATTCCCTTGCTATTAATACTCCTGATACATCTGTATCTGGAATAATACCTTGAAATGTATTTGCTGAATATCGATCTTGAAATTGGAAAACTTCATTTAGATTATCGCTCTTTTTGTACTTTTCATACAATTAATTGAATTGATCATTTTGTAAATATATATGTATCAATAATTGTCTCTTTAATAGTTCTGTAATATATATTCCATTAATAAAACCTATTTCAATGAAATATATCTCGAATTGAATCATTTGATTATTTGAAGATTCAGTTTGGGAATATTCAAAAGTGTCATCTTTTTTTGATATTTCATCCTTTTCATATTGCGATTCAAATGTACCTTCATATTTCAAAAGATATTATTCGAATATTTCTTTATTCATTTCTTATTTTATTATATATTAATTGAATTTTGTTTTCCGTTCCTTTTTTGTATAATTTGTCGATCAGCATCTTGATTACTTGTATACAAAGTATTTCTAAATTGATATGTATAATAATGTTTAAGAGTATTAAGGTCTTTTTGATGAATTTGCTGATGAATATAAACGAGAAAAAATGAATTTGCCTTTTGATTGAGTTCTATACTATCCTCGATTTCTGTATAAGCTTCGATTATTATATATACGATCCATCCAGTATATTTCCGTGTCTAATAGATTATTAATCATCGAATCTACAATATAGATATTCGTTGATCATATTTTTTCAGTTTAACCAATAACATTTTGAAGATCAGTATAAAGACCTTCGTATATTATAATAGGATATAGTAAAACGAAATTATATTCAAGGATATCGCAATAAGTATTTATAATCTGATCTTTTAATATCAATTTTGATTAATATGAATCTATTAATCTATATTGTAATGTACAAAGTATATCGAAGAACTTTTCCAATTGTTCCGAAAATGATTTATCAGGGTGCTTTTATATGATCTATGGAAATGTCGTATTACATTATTCAATGAGATATTTCTGGTATCTTTCTTCTATTTCAAAATATATTTTCGTGAGTATAATCATTTCTTCGAATTTCAATTTTCTATTACTAATTTTGTTGAAATAAAATGATAATACAGAGCCTTGAAGTATTATCGAAAATGCTATTTTATACTCATTTAGATGAATTCCGATTTTGTTGCAAAGTTTGTAGAATATCTACAATTTCTTATTCAGAAAATTATACTCCTCACCGTTATATTTGAATTCATTATTATTATACACTTTCATAAGATCTAGGAGAAGGTTTCGTCCATATACTATATAAGATATATTCTGCCTTATTGTACAATCTAGTATTGTGGGATCAGGAAGGAATTGGCTTTGATTTCGTTGCTATTATTCATCTTATTATATTTGCTTAGAAAACTCTAATATAAATGATATTTGAATTTTGATTGATTTTTTCAATACAATGATTTCATATATATCCATATATTCTTCTTTCAATCGATTTATTTCTTTTTGAATTTCTTTTGTATATTTATCTGATTTGTCTTTCGAAATAAATTCAGTAAGTATTTTTGTATAACTATTGCTCCCTTTTATTTATCGGATTTAAAAGCTATACAGAATGAATTGAATTTATACAAATTTGAAAGCTTTGTGATATACGATTTTGAATATAATATCCGTTCAGTCTTTGTACCATTCTTGAAATTCTTTCCATAGCTTTTGCCCTTTATATCTTTTGAATTGTGAATTAACAAACCATATAATTATATCAGCATTCATTTGAGATTCAATGAATTCTAAGTTTGAATTTAATTATTTCCCCCAAAATTCAATGTCCACTTTATATAAAAATGATTTGGAGATTGGAAAAACTATATTAAATATTATAATTCGATATCGTATTATATCGAATAGATTTGTTATATAATATATACAAAAGCGTAATAGATATAAATAAAATCGATATAAAATCAAATTATCCTAAAGAAATCAATTATAATCAGAAATCCCTTCTTAATATATATTTCGAAGAAAATAATATAAGGAACATAGTATTCTAGTTTTTCTATACAGATCATATATAAACTTAATTTAATATGATCTTATTCGTCTTTTCAAAAGATATCTTTTTTTATTAGATTTAACCTTGCTGTTTTGTAATTGAATCTTATCAATTACTGATCAGTATTGGATAGACTTCATAAAGGGGTATATATACAAAACGTATATAGGGTAAAAATGGTTCTATTATTCTGTTTTAACCCTTTTATATAACGGGATTTTATTAATCTATATAGACGCTGCTATCCCACTTACGATGTGGGGGAAACACGTGATGGTATCACGTGTTTCGTCAGTCATGTGTTCCAACAGGAATTCATTGTATTATAAAAGTAATGGTATATTTCTAAAAGAGTTTATCTTTATCGATTAAATCGGAATAGATTTTCTTTTTTTAAATATAATATTTATAAAAGTTCACCTAAAAAGATATTATTAAAGTGAAATATTATTTGGGAGGCTATTAGATAGCTGGACACTTGTAAATGAGTTGTAAATAATATAATGTATAAAAGCCATAATAAAATTGAATAAATAAAATCAATTATATTCTTTAAAATTTATAATTGAAGAACTATAGCTTATAAGGAACGACTAGATATATATACACAAATATCTATTTATGGGCTATAGGGTTATGCATATGCGTTATTAGGGTTATTATTTTACTATACTAAATCATATGATTCGTAATGCATACATACGGATGATCAGCTCATAAATTGATATGGGAGATAAGAGGTATCATGTGGTTAGCCTCCTGTGGTTCACGATTCGTGATAATTTTAAAAACCTGAAGATTATTTTCAATATCTATTAAACAATAAAAAACCTTTACAATATCAGAATCAAACAATCCTTCGAAGTTTGATCAAAACAACCATAAACAATAATTTAAATAAACGAAGATACAATTGAAAAGGAAAGAATAGTTTTATATAATTAATCAAACATTAAACGAATATATATAGATTACAGGACCCAATACAATATCTACTTACGAGATTAATGGTCATATATATTATAATATCGAATTGAAATCGGAATACTTAAAGAATAAAGCAAATACATTATCATATATTTGTATAATACTTAATAATAACGATAAAGTCTTTACCAATGAATATTCAACAATATATATACTTTGAAAATACTTTAAATCAAAATATACTAAAGTCAATACAATTATAATTAATATATATATAACGATGATCCAGAACTTCAAATTTCAATTTGATATTTATCCCGATATAACTATTATCGAAATCTAGAACAAATTGAAAAAGTATAAAAGAAAATTAAAGATTATAAACGAAAACTATTGATCAATATATCAAGATATTATTTTATTTTTGGTTTTAATATATAATCTTCCAATCGATTATCAAAAAGTAATAAATATATTGGATATCCAAATCAGCCTTAATATCGACAATAAAATCAAGTATTTACAAATTAAGAAACTTCGTTTTAAGAATAAATCAAAGCAAATACAAATTGTGAAAGAATCTAGATACACTTTTCAATATCAAGAATCAGATTTCGAGATCTCAAATAATATTTATGATCTGTATTAAAAGGAAGATCATTATATATAAGATTACTTACATTTAGTATAAATCAACAAACTCCTTTATAATTACCTTTATTACCAAAAGAAAAAGAAATCATCGAATCCAAAGAAGATTTACTTCAACAAAAAAGATTAAGTATATTTTGTTAACAATATCTTTAAATCAGATTTCGATATTAAGGATATAATAAAGGAAAATTGCAATTTAACAAAAAAGATTATTAGTAAAACTTCCCCTAACAAATAGTATACTAATATAAATATTTTTTTATATATATCTAATTAACCTTCATTATTTAGATCAATAGATTCTATTATCAAATGAAGGATAAAGATTGATAGGAGAATAATATATTATCGTTATTAAGGTTTAATGAATATAATATACAAAGATAATTCTAAAATGCTACTTTCAAATATATTATATATATCAAAGCTAAAAGTAAACTTGCTATTAGGAAAAAGGATCTGCGAAATAGAGCTGCAAAAGGAATTCAATTTTCATTATATATATTTCAAAAAAAACAATAAGAAAATCATCTGTACTAGAATGCAAGATAGAATATATATAGTTTTATATATAATTAAAGGATACGAGGATACAGTTTTTTATTCGAATATATATCAAAATAATCAAGAAAAAGGCTTTTCTTCAGAGATAATCAATAATACTAAAGATACCGATAACAAATTAATATTCAAGAAAAAAGAAAGATACCTATTATAATATTAAAGATTCAATCATTTAAGTCCAAATAAAATCAAAAATCTATATAAAATATTCAATATAATTAAACCAATAAAGATCCTAATTGAATTAGATATCTACAAAGTGTGTATATTCATTAAGATGATCAATTATATTCCAAAATAATTGAATTCGTACAAATCAAAGAGACTCGAATTTATATATTTCGATATTACAAAATCATTCCCAAAATCGATTCAAGGGAATCGTTATTTCATATTGATTATTGATAATTATATAAAAATAAATTGGATTATATTATTTAAACAAAAAAACGATATAATTCAAATATTGAAAATTTGGAAAAAGGAAATGGAATTGATTATTAAAGAAAAGATTATTACAATTAGGATTAACAATATACCGAAACTCCTATAAGCTATTTATGAATGATCATTAAGTATATAATCCGAAATTATAATAATTGTCTTTTTATATCAAAACAGATCTGCAGAATAGAATATAAAGATTACAAAAACAAATATAAGAATAATATTAAAAAAAACTGGATTATCATTAAAATTTTAAAACGAAATTATAAAATATAATACTTATATTAAGAATCATATTAATATTAATCCTGATATAAATAAAATAAATTAATCCTTTATAAAAGCTTTTATAAATATAATATTAAATATAAAAATATATAAAGTTTGAGAGAGCAAATATTATATTTATATTAATCCCAAAATTATTCCGAAAAAACAAAAATACAATAAGTTGTAGAATATTTCGAAAATCGATATATTTCTAAGATACTCAAAAGTTACAAATAAACATATCAAAATATATTCTCCAAAACTAGATTATATATTTCAATCAAATAAAATAATTATAAATGAATCTTATCGAAAAAAAGATTTGGATTTTAAATTAAGAAATTGTAAATCAGATCTACAAGAAATAAAGAATATAAAGCTAAATCGAAGATCTTATAATAAATCAATAATAAACAAAACATCTTTTCTATCTTTAATATCAAATGCAATATTTATATTATCTTCGTTCCAAATGTTCTTTTCAATAAATATTATACCAAGTTTAGTGATTATATCAAATACCTCAATTATCGAATTGAAACTAAATAAATTGGATATATCAATATCAATATATAATAAAAATGAAGATAGCAATATCCAAAAGACAAATCAAGAATCTTTTTCCAAAGATATTTCAAATATCAAATCCATCATTCCAAAAATTTCAACCCAAAAGTCAACTTCTGCAAACCCTGAATCTATACTAGAAATAAAATTTAAAACTATTTTAAATTTTACTAACAAGTTTATTTCAGTAAAATCAAAAAGCGAAGTAAATCTATAATCATTTGAGATTGAATAAAAGAATACAATAAATTTTAAAGATAAACCTCTAAGATATTTAATACGAAAATAGAAAAGAGATATAAAACAAGATCCTGAAAAAGAATAGAAAAGCAAGATTATAAAAGTATTAATTATAATATCTATATAAACCAAAATTCAAGAAAGTATAGAATATATTATAATTATAATCCCAATTATTTATAAAATGAACTTTTATGTTAAAAACAAAATCGTTTTAGATTTCATAATTTCGTTGATAGATACAAATAATATAGAAAATATAATATATCCAGTTGAAGAAGTTCTAGAAATCAAAATATCAAGAATTTATAAAGAAGCAATATCAGATTGAGAATACTTTGAAAAATAGAAGAAAGTTATCCAAAAGGAAATTATATCTTTAATTCAAAATGATATTTGGAAAGAATATATATTTTCTAAAGGAAGTAATTTGGTTTCAATGAAATAGGTATTTATAATCAAGATTAAGAATAACAAAGTAGAACGATTCAAAGCAAGATTAGTAATTCGAAGATTCAATTAGATATTAGAAAAAGATTACAACGAAATGTTTGTATTAATAATGAGACTAGATATATTCAAACTATTTCTAATTATTATTGTAAAGGAAAATTTGGAATGCTTATATTTCGATATCAAAAACATCTTTATTGAATCGCATTTAAAGAAAGAGATCTATTTCGAATTACTTCAAGATATCAAAGTCGAAAAGGGATATATATTACGAGTTTTACAAAGTTTATATAATTTGAAGTAAACTGAAAAGGATTGGAGTTTATTATTAAAGAAAGAGCTTTTAAATATAGACTTTGTATAAAATTTGGCAAATCTATATCTGTATACATCCAAAGACTGTGATATAATATTATTAATATATATTAATGATATCGTTATTGTATTATATATATTATTACAAATCATTTGATTCGATGAAAAGCTATCAATTTATTTTAATATCAAGAATCTAAAGGAGATTAATAAAATCCTAAATATTAGAATTATTCATAATAGAAAAATATATATATTAACTACAAATCAAAAAGAATATCTTAATATTATATTAACCAAATACAATATTATATATAAACAATACCAAACTAAGAAACTACTAATAATAGATTATATCTATCTTCGATCAATAACCAATAACAATGAACTAACAAATATAAACAAATATCAACAATAAATAGAAAATATAATTCATCCAATAATATATATTCGATCAAATATAGTATTCTCAGTTGGAAGACTTTTACAATTTATAACAAAACCAGCAAAACATCATACTATAACTTTGAAGAATCTAATACGATATTTATAATCAACAATTAAACAGAAGTTATAATTCAGACTAAAGGAAATACAATCTAATATCTACAAAAAATACAATATACCTAATAATACAATAAAGGTATATACAGATACAGATTAAGCTAATGACAAATATAACTGGAAAAGTATTTCAAAAGGAATTGTGATATTCTATAAAAGTTTTATATTATAGATTAATAAGAAACAAGTATCTGTAGCTATCTTTAATACAGAATCAGAATATATTGCAATAATAATATTCATCAAACAAAGAAGATAAATTATACAAATACTCAAAAATCTATTCAGATCAAGTTATATTGAAAAGAACAAAAATACAATTCAAATACTTAATAATAATCAAAGTATTTTAGCTTTAACCAAAAATCCATATTTACACGAACAATCCAAATATATAAATATCAATTATCACTTTATCAAAAACTTAACAGAAAAGAAAAAAATCACTATTAATTATATCAATATATATAATATAATTACTGACAAAATAACGAAGCCTTATACAAAGATTGCTTTCAAAAAATTCAAGAAAATATTAGGATTAATAGTTTAAAAGAATCGAATAGAATATCCTCAATAAAAGAGTATTGGAAATGAAACCATTATAGAATTAAAATTGAAATCACATAATCACAATGATACACAAACCATATTTAAGGATAACCTCAATTCTACTCCTACTAGAATTATAAATCCTTAATTCAATCTACATAATCAACAATACTACTACTTCCTGCACCAAAAGTTAACAAGAATAATTATTTTGTAAATTTAAAAATAAAATAAAGTTTATAAAAAATAACGAATTTATAAAATAAAATAATATTGATTAGAATAAATTAAAAAATAAATTAAAAAATAAATTAAATATTCCTGCTCTTTCTTTTTTGATATTATTATAAGATATTACGTATTTAAAGATGATAAATCTTATAATTGAGAAGTAGTAGCTCGTAGACTATAATAGAATAAGCAAATATCAAGTTATAATAATAAAAGTTGAATAGTGTCAGAGTCACAAATGGCAAAGAATCAATTAGTCCTAAAACAACTATAAAACTTTTCATTATTCTTTTCTAATTAGGAGAACCTCTTTCTTTTAAATCCAATAAAGAATGATATCAGAACAATAACAAACCATTGATTATATATTAGAGTTTAATAAATACAGAGATTTTATAGAGTTTTCTAATCAATCGATAACAGATCGTCGGTTGTATATTTGCTTTTAATAATGAAATCATTTTCTTATAAAAATTCCTAATTTTATTAGTAATATCCTTTTAACAATTATAATAAAGCCTTCCCTTCGAGGTTTCATTCCTAAAAAGCTGATGAATTGCTGATCTATTTGTAATTATAGAGAGTTATCGATCGATAAAACAATTATAATATATAATAATTTTTGTATAACAAATAAAGAGATAAATAATAACAATAATAATAACAAAAATATATATAATTTGCTTTTTGAAAGTTATATAAATCTATCGGAATCCTATTTTCGAAACTTCGTATTTTTGTATTGCAATTGTGATATTATATTTTAAAACTTTTGTTACTCTTTTTATTATATCTCAATTTTTTCCCGAATTAGTAATATATTCGATTTGTATACCTTTGTAATTTATACATCCGATATATTTTCATTGTATTAAATATATTGCTTATTACAATAATACAAAATCTTTGCTTAAAGAAAAGATAATAAATAAGAAATACTCTTTTTCAAAAAAACCTGATCTAATATATATAGAATGTACCTGAAAGAAGAAACTCTATATAATACCACCAGAAAACGTTAACCCTATAATAAATCGCTTATTATGGTTTTGTTGCAAATAATAAACAACTGAAGTAGGTTCGTTTGAAAAGACTATATTATTAAAGAAATTGAAGGATCGGCAAATTAAATTCATACAAAGAATAAAGACCTTCCTTTACAAACAAAAGAAATATAGTTTGATACGGTTATTTTATAATACAAAGAAAACTATATTGGTATTAAATATATAAATAGAGAAATTAATAAAGTTAATAAAAATATATATAGATTTGTAACAATACTTTATTGATATATTGAATATAATTCATTGCTTTTTTTATTAACAATTATATAATTATATCAATAGCCGGTAGATAAGCCAATAAATGAAGATGAATTGAAGGATACTACTAATGAAGAGAATAAGGAAGAGATCCTTAAGGCTCCCCCGATTCGATCCAAATCATCGAAATCCGTTTATATTCTGTTAACAAAATCGATATATCGAAAAACAATTAAAAATAAAGCTAAAAGTATTAAAAGTATTGATAAAATAATAATAAAGAAGTTATATATCATTGCACTTCGAATAATCAAAGCGAAATCTGTCGAGAAAGCTCCCAAATCGGTTCTTATCAAAAGAAAAGTATTAAAACCAATTGAACTTCTTAATAATAACAACAAGGATCTACAATAATTTAACACTAAACCATCGAATCCCAAAAGGTTTAAAAAAGAAAAGATCTCAATAATTAATATACCGTTTTCATTTTCGATAAATTCTGATAAATTAAATCCAATTCTTGAAATCAATATAATATTGTCGATTGTCCGTTGAGAAGTATTAATAGCTTTAATGAAATCAATAATACCTATAATAAAGAAATCAATAGCTCAAATTAAGAGTCTCGATTTTTTGAAGGACTCCAGCAATAATGATATAAATACTATCCTAAATGAATATAATCAATTAGCGAAAAAGCTTCTAAATCAATATAACAAATATAATGAATTGAATTTAATTGATCGATAATTAGATACTAATAGATTTTTCAGATCTTGATTATAAAGTATAAATAAATCTCCCCCTATATCTATTTTTACAACGATTCTACAAATTTCCCATCGGGATCCTATTACCGAAAATTATATTCGGCGAATATTCCATCAATCGATGAAATCGGATATTGATAAGGATTCGGATAATATAAATAAAAATAGATTGTTAAAAAAGAAAATAAAAAAGCAAAGAAAATATAAATATTTAACAGCGAAATAAAGGTAATATATTTGTAATAATTTATCAGAATAAATTGATTGCATAAGGGTTTTTTAAATATAGATATTCTAATTTTTTAATACAAATGCGAATTCCTTTTGTTTTTATGATATACTTTGATAATATTATTTTTTTATTCTTTACTATTATTATAATAATAATATATTTTCTTTTTTGTAGTTCTTCAAATACCTTTTGATATATATTAAGTTTCATAAAACTTTCTATATATCTTCTATTGATTGATAACTTTTCCATTATATCAAATATTGTATTCTTTATCCTTTCTTTCTATAAACTAATATTTTTTCGACTTTATATTTTATATATTCTTCAATTTCTTTAGGAAGCGGGAAATTGGCGGTACTTTTGTGTTCAAATTATAATTTGAATAGCAAAATATAAAAGATATTATATATTTTGTATGATATTGGAAATACTAATTTATATATTTATTTATTACTTTTAATATTAATAATAATAAAGAGGTCTATAAAACAATCAAAAAATTTCTTTTTGAATCATAATTGTTTGATATTCTTAATATTAAGTATAACCTTATTATCGATATAAAATCATTAAATTAAATCTTTTTTATTATTCTTTGATCTTTTCTTCATTGAATTATTCCAAATTTCTATTAACTTTGTTCTTTTTTGATTTAACAATTCGATATATTCTCATGTAGTAGGTATTTCCCCTTCGATATCGATATCCTTGTTAATATAGCTAAATATAGGTAGATATCTATATATTACTTTAAAGGATGTTTTGTTAATTGTATTATATTATATTGTATTATCGATGAATTCTATTAAGGATAATAATGATATTCAATTATCTTATTTTCAATTAATATAACAAATAATATAATGAATTAGATTCTAATTTTATCGTTTTGTTTAGTTATTGATTTGTAAATAGAATATTATCGATAATTTGTAATATATTTTTAAATAGAAAAGCAAACTCCCTCAAAATTTGTTTACGAATTGTAATCCTCGATCTGAAATTATTCCTTTCAGTATATCGAAATCCTTAAAAACATATCAAAACAAAATCTTTATTAGTTCAAATAAAATTATCGTTTTATTGATTGGAATATATTAGATAAGTTTTGTATATCTATCGATAACAATAAAAATAGTATTATATATATATTTATTTATTTTTGAAAGAGATAAATTTATAATAAAATCCATTGCTATTTCTTTCCAAAGATTAGAAGGGAATAGTAGGGTTTGTAATTCATTATAGGGTCGATAATATTTTATAATTATTTATTGATAGATAATATATATTCATATATATTTTTTTATATCTTTTATTATATTGGATTAGAAATACTTGTTTTTCAGGATCTCCCAGGTTTTTTTAATATTTTAATGATCTTTTATAGGGTTATTGTAATGAGCCTCTAAGATTTCGACTTTTATAGCTTTATTTGACAATACAAAGATATGTTCATTATAAATGAACAAATCATCGATATCGACTTTCTAAAGTACAGTATCTCTAATTGAATTATATCGGTGCTTCAGGTATTTTTTGCTTTTTATAAAATCGTTATTCTCTTGAAATTATAACAAAGCATTTCTTATTGGTTCCGATATTGATTCAAATATTATTTTATTATTAATTAATATATTAATTATTCAATATAATATCGATTATTTATAATCAGTTTCTATTAGCGATTTTTTAGAATTATATAAAAACAAGTTATACCCCTTTTATTGAAAGAGGCTTATAATGTTCTATAAGAGTTTCGTTTCTATTTTTGAAAGAAAGAAAATTATAATTATTATTATAATATTTTTCAATTTATTTTGTAATATAAATAGTATTTCGTTAATATTATTTATATTTTCTGTATAATCTGATCATTTCGATAGATCATCGATGAAATTTAATTTGCCCGACCTATATATGATTATAAAATCGTAAGTAGTCAGAATTTCGGTTTATTGTATTTGTTTACTATTGAATTCTTTTTTCTTTATAAAATATTAAAAATTATTGTAATCTGTTTTGATTACAATGATATATCGATTATTCATAATATAATATCATTATTAAACAAAAGCTGTATAAATAATCAAAAGTTTTTGATTATAGATAAAGTACCTTTATTCTATTGAATTAAATTTTTATAAATAAAAGATAATGGGATACTATCAAGAAATAATAGAATCGTTTATATTATTAGGGAATAAATAATTGAAAGAATATATATTTTAATACAAATTTAAAAGTATTGATTTCGATTAGAATTTGGAGTATTGAATTAAAATATCGGAATATCGATATTATAATAAAGGTTTTTTTTAAATTATCAAAAGCATTTTGAGTTTTTTTTGTTTATTTGAATTTCAATACAACCTTTCCCTTTTTGATATCTTATAATAGATTTGTTAAATTATAAGCGATTCGTAAATAGATTATAATAAATCATCAATAGAAGTTTATAAAATTTAAAAAGATTTGAATTTTGTAAAAAGATATCGATACAGATTATTCGATAATGGTTTGAATTTTGCTTGATTTTATAACGATACTTTTCCTTGATATAATAAAACCCAGGAATTTCATTTTGTATAACGTGGTTTATCACCGGGTCGTCAATATCACCAGATCGCCACTTTTTATACTATTCAATTATTTTAAATCTATATTATTCAACAACAATTAAATCAATTAATTAAAATTATTAAGAATTTAATAATTTAGGATTTATTATATTGTTTTGATAAGTTTTTATATTATATTTTGTTTTTTTGTATTTACTATAGTATCAATTAAAAGATGTTTCTCTATTAGAATTTCTCCTTTTTTGATATTTGTTGTATTGAATTTGAATATCAATTTTTTGTTGAAATAATATATTAAGAATCTTTTGTTCAATGAGTATTCTTTTTTAATATAATTGAGTTTTTTTTGTGTGTCGATATTTGTTTAATACTTCATTTGTTGTTCGAAGTGTATGATTCTTTGTATTTAAAAGTGTATTCTTATAAGTTAATCTTTTTATATTTTTAGTTAAAGTTAGTATAATTTCGAATATAGGTGTAGGGGAGTTTGATTGATGATGAATTATTCGAGATTTAATTAATGTTGATTGAAAAAGAGTTTCTGTTGGATTGCAAAGGGTTTGAGAGATTCATTGATCTAGATTGAAAGAGAGAGGGGTAGGTGTACAAATTCGAATATCTAATTTCGAGAGTATAGTTTTAGGATTAAATGGGATTAAATCTGTTTTTCGAAATTCTATTTTCATATTCTAAAAAGTAATTGATTTTTTGTATACAGTTTTAAAAGCTATAAAGAATTCAATCTTCGAAATATATTTGATATATATTTTGATAAATCTATTAATTTGATTATTATATAAATGTTTTAGATTATCAAAACAATCAACATTAAATAATTAAATTAAATGATTTGATATTAATGAAATACTTTTATTAGGATCAAAGATCTAATCCTATTCGATATATTTGTTTTATTGAATAATATTAATTTATACTTCGGAATTGATGAGATAGTATATCTTTGTCGAAGTATTATCGATCTTGAAATTTGCTTCGATAATTGGAATAATATATTTCTTTTATTAAGGATCCAAAATCACCGAAATAATTAAAGTTATTGTTGAATTATAGTATTTCTTTAGCTGTTATTTTGTAAAGGATATACAGAGCAATTGTAAACAGGATAGTTGTTTTTATATTATCAATAAATATATGAATTGATGTACTCTTTTGAATAATAATTTAATTATTAATAGCGATAGTACTACAATTTCTGTTTTCGATAATCTTTCTTCGAAATTCCTTTATTTTTCTTTTTTATAAAAGAAGATTTGAAATATTGAAATTGTAATTATATACTACTAATCAATAATGAATTATTCTACTTTTAAAATTGTTTGTTTTAAAGAAGATTGGAAAAATGATTGAATTATAGAGAGGGATTATTCTGTTTTCAATCACAAAGTATATCAAAGAAATCTGTTATACAATATATTTTATTTACATTCTTCAAATAATATATTTGTTTAATCAATTCATTTCTGTTTTTTAATTATTGAAATAATTCCGAAATTCTTTTTGTAATATAAAGAAGTAAATTTGTTAAAAGATATTCTTTTTGAATATTTTCTATTTTTAATTCGATCTTTTCCTCTAAATTATCGAAATATATTATAAAATTATTTACATTTTGTATAGATTATTATTTGGTATAGATTATTTATTATATAATTAAATATTAATGATTACTTTTGTTTAATATTATATTATATATATATTCCTTAAATTCTTTTTATAATATATTAGAGTTCATCATTTTGTTTTTGTATCGATATTAGATTGTAAAAGGTTGTTTTTGGAAATATTGAATAATATAATCTATTTCTTTTGATTTATCGGAAAATAGTATTTGTTATTATTTTGAAATATAAGTTCAATTTGAAAAAAGAAGTCTTTTATTTTTATAATAATGGAATCCTTGTAAAATAGGAATTTTTGAAGTTTTGGGGATCTTCCTTAAAAAATTGGAATAGAATTAGGTATCGTTTTTTCATCGTTGATGATTATTATCAATGAATTAATTACCCTTTTTTATATAAGACAAACAAAGATCTTTTCGATTTATTATTGATTTTCTGATTTTCTGATTTCGAATTTTTTTTGTATATTTTTGAATCTTTGTATTAATTCTATTTCAAATTATATAATAAATTGATGATTTAATATCGATATTTTATCTTCATTATTGTTTTGGATCCTCGATACATTTTCCCTTCGAATTTGAAAGGTATTTGAATTGATCAATGGATCTGAAATACTTTTTGTTCCTATTATGATTATTCAAAGGGGTATCGATAATGATTAATTGATGAATTGCTTTTAAGAATAAAATGAAAAGAATTGTCAAAATTACAAATAATAAAGAATTAATTAATTCTAAAACAATTATGAAACTTTTCATTATTCTTTTTTAATTAGAAAAACCTTTTTTTTTAAATCCAATAAAAAATGATATTGGAACGATAACAAATCGCTGATTATATTAGAGTTTAATAAATATAGAGATTTTATAGAGTTTTCTAATCAATCGACAGCAGATCGCTGATTGTATGTTTGCTTTTAATAATAAAACCGCTTCTTTGTAGAGATTCCTAGCTTTACTAGCAATATCCTTCTAACAACCGTAACAAATAGTATAATAATATTATATATAATATTAGAGTATAGATTCTAGATCTTTAATATTGAGAATATAATCTTTCTATATATCTTTTTCGAATTCTTTTATATATCAATACTTTATTTTTATTTATCAATTTGATCAATTTGATCTAATTGATTATATTAATTATATTATTTTTATTATTCGGAATAAGTATATTCTATATATATATATATATAAATCTTTATATTATGAAGTAATTAATGAGAGTTATTTATTATTCAATAATAATAACAATTATATTTCAAATTTTTTATAATTTCAATATCCAAAAAATTATTATAATAAATAATAATCAAATTCAACAAAAAATCAATATTTAAAAAATAATCTTTTAAATCTTTTAAAAAAAAAATTCGTTTAAAAAAACTAATTAATCTTCAAAGCTCCGAAAAAGTGGGTTTTAAGTAAATACTAGACTAAGCTATGAATGGATTTGAATTATTTCATATTAGATGATTCTAATTCGATAAAATTTTAGACTTTATATAACTATCATAGGGTTAGTTCAATATCAAAGAAGCTGTGCCCCGATACTTGGATTCCTAGTCATGTGCTAAAATAATGCCCAAAAACCTTAAATTCGATTTGAAGTTGAAAAAGCATCGGAAGATTCCGAACCCTAACCCACTGTCAATCGTTTCAGAGCTTTTTTCAAGCGATGCGATAATCCCAAATACCCCATCATCAAAAAATGCCCGACCCAACAACATCGCTGACAACTCTTGATGCACTCTTCAACAATCCTGTCTTCGCCGGGGGCATCGGGCTTGCAGGTCTTGGGGCTTCTGCCGCCATAGGACGACGTTTCATGATACTAGGAGCTTCCACCATCAAACGACGTCTTTTGGTGAATCTCGAAATCAGTAAAGAGGACCCTTCATATCAATGGATCTTAGCATGGCTGTGTCTCCCTCGACCTCCTGGGGGTTTCATCGCATCACGGATTACCCGTGTTCATGATTATTCTATGCGAACGACCGGCGAACAATTAGAAAGTGGTCCATCATCTGCGACATTTCTCGCGCAACCAGGATATGGCAGGCACATTGTCCAGCATAAGAATGCTTTTATACTAGTTCAGCGGGAGAAGCAAAGCAGTCATAATATGAATACTGGTGTACCGCATGAGACGATAACTCTACGAACTTTATACGCCCATCGACATATATTCGCGAATATATTTGCAGAGGCACACCAATTGGCGGCGACACAGCGCGAAGGGAAGACAGTAGTTTACAAGAGTTCAGGAATAGAATGGAGACAATTTGGGGATGCGCGACGGAAGCGGCCACTGAGCTCCGTGATCTTGGACGAAGGAGTCAAGGAACGAATTCTGGATGATGTGACGGATTTCCTCGGTCGGCAACAATGGTATGTCGATCGAGGAATTCCTTACCGAAGAGGTTATCTTCTATATGGTCCACCTGGAAGCGGGAAAACCTCTTTTATACAGGCCTTAGCAGGGGAACTGAATTTTGGGGTCGCGATGATAAATCTGAGTGAGCGGGGAATGACAGATGACAAATTGGCCCATTTCCTTACCAAGTTACCTCCGAGAACGTTTGTACTGCTGGAAGATGCAGATGCTGCGTTTGTCAATAGAAGACAGGTGGATTCAGATGGATACTCAGGCGCGACGGTTACATTCTCTGGATTGTTAAATGCACTGGACGGGGTGGCAGCTGGCGAAGAAAGAATTGCATTTCTTACTACAAATCATATTGATCGACTGGACGCTGCACTGATTCGACCTGGACGGGTCGATATGATAGAACGAATCGGCGAAGCTACAAGATACCAAGCCGGGGAGATGTGGGATAGATTCTATGGTGACATTGACAAAGATGGAAATGGAAAAAGGCGATTTTTGGCAAAGCTAGAAAGTTTGGGACTTGTTGCCAACGAGGAGGGCAAAACGATTGAGCCGGAGCTCCACACGAGTATGGCTGCTATACAGGGACTTTTTGTGTTCAACAAGGACAACATGGAAGGAGCCATTGATATGGTTGAGGGATTAATACCAAGAATCTACGAGCCTCATACCCTTGAGAATGGGATCAAGGTAACAGCCTGAGCTTCGATAGTACTTGCAAGGTAGTATAAAGCATCACTGTACATACGTTCGTGTATAAGAGCACCGGCACAAAACATATCCAGTTGAAAGAGCGTCCATCGGAGCTTTGTCTCATTGCCATGATATCCTACAATTACAACCAATTCTTCGCTCCCTCCATTACATCCAATCTCCACACTCCTCCATCACATCAATCCTTCCCTCCCTCCAAGGAACATTGTCATTCCAAATTACTGAGCGACGGCGCTCCTTCCAGTGTCCTCAGGTAAACCCTCTTCATCGCCAGGCTCTCGGTAACTCTCGACCGGCTTGGCATGTCTGGTTTTCTTATCTATAATGTTGCTCTCATCAATACCGACCCTGTCCTCTGCAGTTTCTATACATCGCTATGAGCTCAGGTCAACCTTACGGAGTATGAATGAAAACTAATCACCTTCGACGGGAGCGTCATCACCCTGTACTTGGACTGGGTCCTCCTTGGCGCCGGAGCCGGAGACGTAACTGTCGTCTTTGTAGTCTCCCTCTGGAACAACTTCTACTTTAGCTGACATGATGGATGTGGTGATGTTATGATGTGGTTTTGGTAGTGTGGTTTGGGTAATGTGGTTTGGGTAATCTGGTTCTTTTCTTTTGAAGAGAATTGTGTATGTTTGTCAAGGGAGGAACAGAAGAAATCTGGGGGCGAGAGTTCTACTTGTACTTATCCTAGCTGTACCCCTCGATGAGAGAGCTCTTTGTCGTGGAACTCGAGAACGCAGTAGAACGGTGGTGACGTCATAAATCCTCGAATGAAATTCTCCAAGCCTCAATCACAGAGACTTTTCGAGACATTTCCTGCCTTCATTGCGTCGATGATGAGGTTTCCAAACCTCGATGCGTCATACATTATTCTAGCAATAAGAAAGACTACGTCAGGTTCTAGCCTCCCGGAGGTCCCTCCTAGAGGTGGCTTGCGGTAGCTCTCCCGGTAGGCTTGCAGTAGCTTTCCCAGTACTTTGATACATCAGGTACGGAATGGCGTATACTTGCATGGAGAATGCTGAATGCCATGTCTGGCAACTGTATCTTTGAATAGTTGTAAGATGAGATCGTCTCGAAGGATATCGAGGTAGGTATGTGAATCACACTTGTAATTTGATAAATATCAATGATGATATAATCAATGCATGCCACTAGGCATCCCTTCATCTTTTTCGGTTTCCACACCAAGCATGAGCTGCTATATCAATTAGCCTGGTGTCTCCCCATCCCGTTTCCTGGTGCACTGCCTAGTTATGCAATTTAAGATCTCGGCGTTCATTGATTCGTAATTAGTAGATCTCTTCTTGCAGACTGGACTGGAAGGTACAGGTCAAATCGAGAAATGTACTCGACTTCTGCGGGTGATAAGGCTATTTTTCTATTAGGAGCCACCACCGTTAGAGCTATGAGATGTGTTTACATCATCGAGAACTTATGTAATACAAACAAAGGATTTATGGGAGATGATTTGAACTACTATCCCTCGAGGAAGGAAAGAAAAAGCATAAAAAGTATGAAATACAGGTGATAACTAGAGGAAAGTAGAAAGTTGATAATTGATAGTATTTTCCGAATACGAACCTTCTGAAGTGAGGTCCATAAGAGTTGTCGGTCATATCGATATCAGAGTTGATTACGTAAGTATAAAACAAGCTTAATGGGATGGTCATGGCGGGGTAATGCATTGCATCAACCTACCTCAACCTTCAATCGCATCCACCACTTTACAGCCCTTGCCATGTTTACCGGCCTTGTTGAGATCAAGGGAGGTATGTAACTAATACTCAATCGCCAATTGAATCTTACTAACAATCACCAGTTGTCTCCGACATCAAACTCGACAGTCAATATGGAGCCACCCTCACCATCAGCAACGCCTCCTCCATCCTAACCGACTGCAAACTCGGCGACAGCATAGCTGTAAACGGTATTTGTCTTACAGTTACAACCTTCACCAGCGATAGTTTTACCGTCGGCTGCGCGCCCGAAACTCTCCGTCGCACAAATGTCGGTTCTCTACAAGTTAACTCTGAAGTCAATCTCGAACGCGCCGTTTCCGCGGATACACGTATGGGAGGACATTTCGTACAAGGACACGTGGATACAGTTGCAGAGTTAATAAAGAGGGAAGAGGATGGAGAGGCTTTAACGCTGAGATTAAAACCCAGGGATAAACAGGTCATGAGATATATTGTGGAGAAGGGATATGTCACGCTTGATGGGGCTAGCTTGACGATTACAAAGGTTGATGAGGAGTGGTTTGAAATTATGTTGATTGCGTATACGCAGACGAAAATTGTGACGGCTCTGAAGAAGGAGGGAGAGTATATTAATGTCGAGGTGGATCAGATTGGTAAATATGTGGAGAAGGCTGTAGAGGGATATTTTGCGCAGGGAACTGGTGGAGATATGGCTATATTGGAGAAGATGGTGGAACGTATTGTTGAGGCAAAATTGGCGAAGTCCGCTGGGAATTGAAAGTTTCTCTTTGCGCCGTTGGATACCTATATAAACCCAGTGGTAACCATTTCTGCTATCTGGATAAAATAGTCAAAGTCTAAGGAAACTCTCCACTATGTATGACTTCGAATAGTGCCGATTGCAGTTGAGATCCTACACTGTTCAATGTTCGCAAGGATAAGACTATTTGAGTATGGTTTGACACGGCATATGAACTCAAGCTCCTATATGGATCCAGTCTATCAAATTGATTGCATGTTCAAAAGGTTGTCGGGCCTTGTGGTCACTTCATTGATCCGAATGCATCAAATCTATGAGATAAAATCAACACTTCAAATATCTTCAATGTTCCAAACAGGTTTGATTCATTTTTGGAAGACTCTGAATCCATGGCATTATTTAAGTAATCCTAATACATCCAATCTTCTATATAGCTAGAGTCTATGCAATGGGCTCAACGTTCCATATAAATACCGAGTCAATGTTTCAAGTGATCTTATATCTCCGATACTTTCATCATTTCAATTGGATTCAATACAGTTGATGCCATGACTTGACTGGAAGTAGAATTCCGAAGGGAATAGAGTGAGTAATCATGGGCTAATACATATGTCAAAAGCTAGACGGCGAGAAGAAACTCGGAGTTGCGCATGATGACTGGAAGCTCTTTTATGGTAGTCGGGAGATCAAGTCCCTTGTAGTAACAATCAATGGTAACGCAGATCTCAGGTGTGGATGTTACTGGGGTTTGTGATCAAATTAGGTTGTTATTGGTCCTTTTGATTCAATTAAAGCATCTCAAAAAGTGCATCAATGTGCAAACATAAGTATTCTTTTATTTCTTTTGAGTCACTTCCAGTGGTGTAAGATGTCAAGTATGGTGGATTCTTGGCCCCACGGTCAGGATAATAGTCAATCGTTTGAGGCAAAAAATATCACTTCAAGAAGAGGAGTTCCTGTTGTCAGCAAAGAAATTTCGCATTCCACTAACTTGGTCTTTTCTCAAGTAATCCAGGGAACTCCACAGGAACGCCTAATCTTCAACCACTCCGGAAGCAATACAAATTTACCCATCAACACATCATAAAGGCTTCCACTTCACACTGAAAGATTTCGCAAACCCCTCCAACAAAACCCCCGGCACAGGATTATCAACCAAAGTATTCCAAACATCCACATCGACCCCATAACTCGGCCATTGCTCCACAGGCCAATTAGCCCATCCCATCATATGCAACGGTACACCGGAGACTGTCGAATTTGGCTAATACCATCACATTAGCATTTGCCCTTCTCACCGCCCACACATTCCACTCAAGTCATCAAAAAATACAACGTACCGCGCTCCATTTCCCCAGACTCTCAATCTTCGTATCCGAACACGTTACGCGACCACCCTCAACTAATCCACATATTCCCTCCTCACTCCCAAATGCATACATCCACATCCCGATACTTTTATTATATATAATGCGTGTACCGTCGAAGACACCGCAGGCGGTGGTATCGAGTGTCCAGGTAAAGCGTGAGGTTATGCAACCGCTGATGGGGCCGGCGCCTGTGAAATAAGGAGCTGATGCGTTGAGTGCTAGGAGGTAGCCTTGGGATGTGTAATCTGTGGAGAGGGTGGTTGTTGTTAGCGGTACAGGAGTTGGGGAGGCAAGGAGAGGGACGGCGAAGATGGGGAGGAATGGGAGATGTTTGAACATCTTGAAGATTTATCTGAATGATTCTATTACTTCCTCAGAGCACTGGTGCTGATAGACAAGATATGCGATTCTTTATGCGTGAATCTGGATCGATCTTTCCATTCAAGACTACAATTCGCCTCAGCGCGGACAGGACAACATCTTAAATTCTCATTCCCATTGCCTAGCCCATCACGATGACCTTAAATCCTCAAACTTCATAATTTCCCGCCCCCATTCCATCGGGATCATTCATATATCCATCTCTCATTATACCCATACCTTCCTATCCCCTACTCATCGTGATGAATAATTCATTTATGCAATCTAACACATTCCGCATAAATAACAAAATCCGGGGAATCCACAAGGCTATGATTTGAAAATTCATTGATAGGATATAAAAATTACATCTCTCGGTCAATTCGAAATGCATACTTTGTGAGACCGAGATGCCTGAAGGATGAAGGGGGGGACGAGTCGGTTAAATTATAGTGGCGTGTCTTGTGATCGCCGACTTTGTGCAGGAGTATCCGGGGTGCATTTCTGGGGTAATAGTGCCGTGAAACGCTATCTAATTATCATGCATGCAAGAATGACATTTAATAACTTCAATGTCTTGGCTCGAATTTAAAGAGTTGTTGGTTATTATCAGATTTTTATTCACGCATACGGCCCGATTTGCACTGTATTTTGCTCATGGTATAGATTTTTGATTGCGACCTGTTATAATCTCTCTACTGAATATGACGTGAGGAAGATTTATGCAATTGCTAAAAAGGCAACGCCAATGTTGTATGTTGCGGTTAAGAAACTTTGCTCTTGCGCGGTATAAGTTCCGTTAAAAACGGCCGGTGTAACCGAACCACTAGCTGCAGCTATTGGGAAAACATTTTGATCCACCGCAAAACGAGCTCCGTCCTTGGGCATAGTTCCGCTTACGAAGAAATTTGAGATCACTTCGGCCATTCCAAGTGATACATGTGAGATGGTGGTATGTCCACTTCCTCCACGATATGCAAGGATAGATGAGGAGGGGAGCAAGGCTCGAAGTGCTTTTGCAGACTTGAGTGGTGTTGTTGGATCATTCTCGGCTGAAATGATAAGGATTGGTGTATTGGCTGCTGCGAGCAAAGTATCTGTCTTTGCCATTGCACTTGCGCCCAAATTTGGGACGAGCGGACGTGTGGCGGGGAAGTTACGGCAGAATGTGATAGGAATCAGTCCAGCATTTAGGATTGGAGTATTTTCAGAGATCGAGATACTCTTTGTGAGAGAAATAACAGTATCCAAGGTAATTCCATTTGACGCAGCATTGTCAACACATCCGAGAGGATAGGTGGCGAGAGTTCCAACGGCTGCTGTTGAGCCATCAGCTGGTGCACTTGCTGCTAACGATCCAAGCAACGAAATAAGAGCAGTGGCATTACGGGTTTCGAGTCCGGATAAGACAGATGCAAGTGTCTTCCATGTTGTTGGAACTGTAAGAAGGGATGCAAGAAGAGGGCTGAAGACACCTAGGCTGATGCTTAAACCAGAAGCAACAATAGGATTGTTGAATAAATTCTGCATGATATTGTCGAGTCTGGTGGCCACAGTGCCCGTGACGCCCGCAGGCGCGGCGGCGAAAGAGCATCCGGCACTTCCAGCAGTAGTGCAGAAGGCAGCAAAGTCGTTCAACGAAGCACGAACACTAAGTTGATCGTTTGGAAGTTGGCTGACATATGTAAGGGCATTTGCTTTTGCGTCAAAAACCCCATCAGCAATGACTCTTCCTACACGAGCTGGGAAAGTTTGAATAAACTCGGCAAGGAAAATAGTTCCATATGAGAAACCCCAGTAGTTGAGTTTTGCAGAGGTTCCATCCAATGCATCAACTATTGCTGCCATGTCTCGAGCAACATATGCTGCGGTCGAGGTGTAGAGTGCAGATGATTTTTGAGCTACACAAGCCTTTGCAAGAGCAGCGACAGAAGAGTCGAAGGAGGTGATGGCAGCAGTAACAGCAGCATTAGCGCTAGCATTTGAGAATTGTCCAAGCCATAGATTTGGAGCCGATGGAAACGCGTTATTGAAGTCATACTCGGCTTGAGCATTTGCAAAGCATTCCAAAATAGGACTTGAAGCTCCCGTTCCTCGTGGATCCCATCCGATAACATCATATAAACCACCACTTAGTGCGGAGACAGCGGCTCCAGCACCAGATTGCACAAATCCAACACCTGAAGCACCCGGTCCACCAGGATTGATCAAGAGAGATCCAAGCCTTTTGCCAGCTGCAACAGTGGCAGGGTAACGAGCAAGTGCAATGCTAGCTTTTGCTGTTGACGTCGCAGAACCGTATTCGAGGGGAACTTGAAGAGTCGCGCACTGCACACCCGTTCCGCATGATGTCCATGTCAACCCGTTCACAAGGGCCGATAAATTGACTGTCGCCAAAAGGATGCTACTGACAGAAGGCATATTTGAAGAAATGGCTGATTTTCGAAGAGAGTATGATCTCGATGAAAGTGAATGCCTTTACGAAAGAATTCTAGTAGGTCCGATCATCTAGTATTTATTATAGGCATTTTCTCCACTGCTGGGGCACGCTAAGATCCGGACTCCCATGTCCAAACTTTTGCGAGACTTTGATTCATGTCCCCGTAGCTTGATGAACTGAGAACTCCATCCAAGTTGGGAGGTGTATGTCGCATGTGGCTGGGTTTATAGCGTAATAGGGGTAATTTATGGCTCGATATGGTCGGTAAGGATAACTTAAGGTTTTTTGAAACCCCTTATTTTGACTTGAAATAAGCCAAGCACCACCGTTTTCATATTTATTTCCTTTGGAGATTGAATGATTACAACAATTTATGACAAACACTTTCCTTTAATTGTCCTGGCGACGATGTGGTGGATCCCAAACACACTTTGCTAGTCTTGCAATTTGAAAACAAATTCTCTAGTAGAAAAAAATATCAATTCATTACGATTAGCCTGTCGTAAAGATAAGGAAAATCTTGGGTGTGAAATATCACGGTCTCCAATTACTTTTCTTGTGAATTTTGCTGCCTGCTTGCGATTACAGCACGAGCGTAACTCGAGAACAATTCATACGGCGGCATGTTTGATAATTGGTGATAAGTGTTGAAAAGCAACAAAAAAAAGAGAGTTCTGTGTAAAACGGACTTGTCTATTCATTCATGGAGAACTGCATTGAAATTCTTCACGAAACTCCAACTTGCCATAAGGCGTTCTCTGAGTATCAAAAATATCGTACACAACAGCGGTGACCACACCAAAGACCCACCCACATCCATATACACGTTCCGCTGATATGTACAAAACAACTCCAAACGAGGATCCTGAACTCGAATGATCAATAATGATATTGATCCGTTGTTTCCTAAGCCTTGTTAGTGTTTATCGTGGCAGTATTATGGTATCTTACATAAAAACTCACAATTGCTCTGGACAAGTAGTCAGAGTAGGGCATCTTTTTGCGGTGTATCTTTTTGAGGATTTTTCTCCTGAGGAGTATCCCCCTGAACAGTGTCTTTCTGAGAAGTATCTTCTTGAGAGGTACCTTCTTGAGGAGTGCCTTCTTGAGGAGTACCTTCTTGAACAGGACTATTATCAGTATAAAGACCACAAAAGTCACATCGAAGACGGGGCGCATCTCGAGGAGCGAGGTTGTCTGGTCGACCACAATGAGGACATGTCCAGTCAACCCAAATAGTTGACATCGTAGCTTAAGATTAAGATGGTGCAAAGGCGGATTGTTGGAAATTCATTGATGACTTTCGCGAGCGTTATGTTGTTGTTGTGGTCGTCTGGTTGGTACCTTGTTTAATGGTATCGAAGTTCTGTTGTTGTGCTGTTGAGAAGAAAGGAAAGAATCAGAAGCGAGAAAGCTCTTGCTTAAATTTTGATGTGATGTATTGATATACGAATTAACGTTGGGACTCGATACTTTCAATGTTGTTGATGTACTTGAATTGAAGATATGGAAGAGTTTCTAAATAGATGGTTATTCAATTGAAGTTATGCGGCATTACTAGCACATGTTAAGATATCCTAGCCTAGGCCCAAAGAGCTCTCTGTGGCTTCCTGATTTGAAGGATGATTTCTTGTCATTCGATTACAAAAACGGAAGGAGAAAAGCGGGCGTCATTCTAGCCGCTGAGCTCTTCACTCAACTGCAAATATACTAAAAAACCGCACGTTTTATGTCCAAAGCTCTTCAATCAAATTTTTTTTATTTAGAGTCCCTTAATCCCAAATTCCTCATCAAGTTCTTGATCTTTTCGCCATCTTATTGATATTTAGCGTCAAAACTGTCCATACTTGACTTGGTAGAAGGGTCACTTACTTTTAGCTAAGCAGATTCAATATCAGTACTTTGTGCAATGGGAATCTTAGGGCTTCCATTATATCAAGAAACACGAGCGGCAGTTCATATATGCCTAGCAACAAACGCTTTTGCGCTATTTTCTTTTGCTTGTCCATCTCTCCTATTTATTTTCCGTATATGCCGCATTTACCTTCTCGATCCTTCCACTCCTATAGTAACCCTAGGTCCTCATACCATTTTTATGACAAAGCCTCTTTATCATTTCATTCCCGTGGTGATATGTTCCTCCCATCCAATAGATATCCTTTTTCAAGTTCATATTCTTTCCACAATATCTCTTATCTCTTCTTTGGCCTCGACCGAGTCCTTCAACTTCATATTCACACACCATCTTCTATCACAAATTCCTTGTTAGCTTCTCAGGGGAAAAATTTTGATATATGCAAACCTTAAAAAACACACCATGCTCAAATAATCTTGAGGTATACACAATAATCACCACATTTAATGTGAAATAAACTTGACCTCCATAATAACAAAGTGTTTGATATATTTTCGCAGTTCCGCTTTCCGTCTGCGCAATATCTTTACTCTGATATATTCTTTCAAGAACAATTTCTCTGCATATAAAATGTCATTTATTAAAATAACTCAATCCCAATCGATTAAAATAAAGCCAATTGCATCGTGCATAAGCTGAAATACCAAGGCTATACGTGCCGAAGCTAGCACGGCGGGGGTTACTTTGATATATAAGGGAACATTCATAGAACGTTTTTACATGAAAATATCCCACAGTCCCTCTCGACTTTCAAATATAACCATTCCCTAATAATTGTACATGTGATGCATTCACTTCTACCGATCCCATATACCACATCATATTCAACCCCCCCTTCATTCACACAACCAGATGCACTATCAACAATACATTACAACCTCACGATGCAAATAAACTCCACAACCTCTTAATAATTCAAAATCCCAAACTACAATAACCGTGCACTTATATTACCCCAAAACCTTAAAAACATATAAATTTCGTGAATTGAATTTCAACTTTCTTTATTATTTATTCATTAATAGTACTACAATATATTCCCATAATCTTGAATATTGAAAGAAAATTAACTTTTAAGTATCTTACTCTATATTTATATAGCAAAATTATTGGCAAAGCTTTCAATGATTCTAATCCTTATTGTATTACAATTGATCTCAATCTCGAAGTGCGAATTATTCATTATACTCTATAATAAGATATATTATACAATAAAAGAATGAATCTATTTTATACTCTTCAAACTAAATCTTATATAAAAAGAAAAGAATATATATTAATTCAATATATTTGATTATATCCAAAATCAATTTATATATAAATAAAAACAATTATAAGCCTTAAATATAGTACCTTTATTATTAAGAAGATTTTGAAGATTTACAGAATCACCAACCGGAAATGTAAAAAGCAGCCGGAACTTATTCAAACATATATACTTAAACGATTTGTATAATGCCTAATATATAAAGGATTGATAATAAAGAAATAGGGATTAATTATATAGAACAATAAATGCTTTATAAAGCAGGGATAGAGTAAAAAAGGAGAATAATGCTTTTGTATTCCTGTTCAGAAATGGAAACCTATAATAGTTCAAATATATAATATAAATAAGAATATGAAGATTATAGTCTAAAGGGGTTTTTGGAATCTTGGAAGGAGTAATCTATATATAATGAATAGAGATTTTGAGAATAAAAAATATAAATATAATACCAATTTATATTTCGAGGTCCTTGATATTAAAGTAGATCCTACTTTTGAAAGATTGAATCCAAAGTATAAATTTATATAGAATAATACTTCTATTCATTATACCCATAAAATACAGGATTGGTTTCAAAAAAAAGAGATCCTAATATTGAAGGATTAACCTTCTTATTCTCCTGATTTTAATTCTATTGAATATATTTAGTGGACCTTAAAAATAAAGTTATATAAAATATTTCCTAATATTGCAATCAACAAAAACAAATCGGAATATACTAAACAAAAATTAAAGAATTGTTTATAAACAATTTGAGATATATTAGATCAAGAATTATTCGATAAATTAGGAGCGAATATATCTGATAAAATTGAGATCTATATCACGGCAAAAGATTGGTATACAAAATATTGATTAATTATAAGGTAATAAAGATTTGAATTTTTTTGAAGGAATAATATAGATATAGAACTTCAATATATTCAAATTTTGAATTATAATAATTAATCATTGATTTTATAATTAAGTTGAAAGGTAGATGTTGAATATATAAAAAAACTGAGATTAGGTTGTGGGGTAATATAAGTTGACTAGTACTGTAATCCACCCATATAAAGCCTACTTCACATTCACATTCTCCACCCGTACTCTCAGAATATGTTTTTTCTTCTTTAGAAAATACCATTAAGAATCTAGGTATTCACAGTCCGCTATTCCAACCGCCTCTACCTCTACCGCTACCCCTTCATCAAACTCCCAATCCACCTCGATATAAACCTCGCATTCCATCTTTCCACTCCCTTCCTCTTCCCCTTCTCTTTCCAAACAACTACATAGTCCATAACACACATACAAAACCAAAAACCAGAATCCCAAACCCCAGTCCGCACAACAAACCCCCCCCCCTCCCCCAAAAACCTTCCATCCACACTCAAAACAAAATGCCACCACCCCGCGGTTTCGCCACCCAATGCCCCGCCTGCAATACACCCCTAACAATCTACCACAATACACCGATCCAATGTCCCGGCTGTGGGCATGTATATTTCCAAGGGGGGCCCTGGGGAGCGGGTGCAGTAACAGCTTCACGAGTGCTATAACGAAGAAATAGTATATTTTTGGGGACGATAGCTGGATTAGGATGGATATTCTTAGGAAGGATAGTTGGGTGGATTATGGATGGATATACGGATATACAGATGCACAGACAATGAGTTTTATAAGTTTCGACGGCGAGAAAGAATCATCTTTACGGTCCTTTCCTTTGCTTTCGTTTAATGCATAATATTCTTACATAGTGCTGATAAATAATACTAAATAACATAATAACATAATAACATCAAGATTCAAGAATAAGAATTTTATATAATCTCAAGCCTCCCAATCCCCTCATCTATGAAAACACAATATAATACATAACATATAACATATAAACCCCAATCACACCCAATCACATCCAAAAAATCCAAAACACACACATCAACATCAACCCCAGCCCCAACACCCCACTCACTAAAAAGAATAAAAAATATAAAAAAAAAAGTTATCATTTTCATTTTCATTTCCATACATATCACGATCAAAGTCCAAGTCCAAATCCAAGTCCAAATCATATCATATCAGATGCAAGCTGTATCATTTCTTGATTTCTCCGCATTCTACTTCTACCCTCCTCTCCTCTATATATACTCCCACACAATTAAAAATAAAAGTTATAGTAATCTGGTTCTTGTGGTACGGGATGCGGAATGCGTTAATGAATCTCGGATTGGAAATACTTGAGTGTGATGCATTCAAAGATTTATTTCTTTGAACGGTCGAGGCTTTGACCTGTCGTCTATGAACTGCGGTTTAAATTCCTGATGCTAGGCATTGATTCAATTATCGTTCAAAGCAAATAAATGAGAGAACATGGAACGTAACAAATTACTCATTTGAAAAGACTCACTCAGAATGTAATAGTATCATTTCCTAATCATAACCAAGTTCCCTAACGCCATTTCTAATAATACTTTGTTTTCTAACCATAACCCAATCCCTAATCATTGATCTCTAACATAACGCAACATCAATCATCCAATCACCAGCTGCATTATCTATTCCACTCATCCATCATCTTAAAGACCCCCCACACTATGTTCACATGGAAAAGAAAACAACAACCGCAATCATAAGTAATCCTAGAACACTACTCTGCACTCCCACTTCGGTCTTCGGACTGCCAGACTTTGGTTTCTTTGGACCGTTCTTACCACCCCAAGAAACACGTGCAAGAGGTACAGCGTGCATAGAAGCCTGACGTTTCTTCATACTAACAATGCTCTTCACTGTAGCAGCTCCCAACGTGGGAAGGGGTTCCTCACCATTAACTTTCCACGCTCCTTCCACACTAGGCGGGCAAGCTGGTGTTGGCTTATTGGGATTGTAATCTGATTGTTTGACTTCATTTGGAGTAGCTGATTTCCAAATGTTTCTCAAAGTGGTAAATTCAGGATCCATAGGAATCGGAGGTCCACCATATTCGGTGTTTTTGTAATCGACGACTCCATAGTCGTTTCCTTCGTTGACCCACTCATAAATAATAGCACCAGACCAAGTATCTGACATTTCAGGCCCAAAAATGACTAGTTGATCACCGAAAGTTCTGCGTCCAGATTAGAATTGGTGTTCTAAATGTCCAGATCAAGTGCAACATTGAAATGCTCCAGAAGAGACCTGAGATGAGATGGTCGATAGTGCTTACCTTGGTCTAGGGACGATACAACCAGTCTCGGAAAAGAAAATTGGAATGGTGTAATTCTCAGCCATGTTTTGCAGGTTATGATAACCCGAACTATCATAAGTAGCATTGCCACACCATTCATAAGAATTGAGACCAAAGAACTCGATGGTAGTCTTTGAATCACCACAAGCAAGATAATTTTGCAACTGTGGTCGCAGCTCAGCAATATCAGCGGCTGAGTAACCAATTGGGATCTTCCGATAACCCATTTTATCACGGTAAGCTCTCATATCGGCCGTGGCAGCTTTGATATATGGAGCAGCATCGGAATTATTGTTCGAATTGATGACTTCGTTGCCGATCCAAAAACCTGCGGTGTTTGGGAATGTATGAAAAGCGTCCATGACCTTGGCATACTTTTGGAATTGATCGAGAGTCCAAGCTGGTTCTATGGTGTGGAGCGCTGTACCGAATGTGTCAAGATCGACCCAAAGGTAGATGCCAGCATCTGCAAGAACTTTCATGCATGCTGTGTGGTCTTTTGTTGGATCGACGTGGTAGGCACGGACAGAGTTCGTACCGAACAATTTCATGAGGCCGATGTCGTATGTGCATTGAGTGATATTGATAAGGGGATCATTACCAGTGCCTTGAAATGCAAACCCTGACGGTGATGTTAGCCATCTTATAACTCGTTTAAAATTTTGAGATGAATATTTCAAATGATGCTTGTCGTATGACCTCTTTTTAACACCACAATGCACGAGGAAGGAAAGAAGAGCCTAGTCAATGACAGAATGGAATGAAGGAATACCTTTAATATAGAATTGTTCACCACCAGCAAAGAACTTCGAGCCCTTTACGACAATCTCGGGAATAGCAGTAACCGTAGCAAAACTAGCTGCCACAATCAATGCAGCTTTGGAAAGCATTGAACGCATTATGACAAATCGCGTTCGATGTAGACGATGAAGATGATAATAAAAGGCGTAATAACGAAGCTATGAAACTTTGAATGAAAGGAATTAAATATTGATGGTGGGTAAGGATTGATTATATGTGTTTTCAACCATAAGAAAATAGATAATGAAGCCAAGCAAGAAAGCAAATCGATATTCGTGGATAATACGAAATGTGATGTTGTAGAGAAGAAGAGAAGAAATCAGAGAAGATGCGTTTGTGGGCATCGTGCCATGTCAATGGACATGAAGAAGGTGCGAGTAGTTCCACCGCATTATGTACCTTCTCTACCAGGTAGTTGCACTCTCCGCATTTGAAAGCAAGCCTTTGAAAGATCAGTTCAGTGTCAGAACTAGATTTAGACATTGAGGAGTGTCAAATGGTTGGTCAATTTCTCCAAGTTTTCATCCACGATGCATTCGACGACGAGATTAAATCTTTCCTCTTTCTCCGTGAAAAGCCACTGTTAAAAGAGTCGGGAATTCCAAATAGGTATATTGATTGCCTGAGGTCATTCAAAAAGAGGAAAACCCCTTCCTTGGATGGATAAAGTCTACATGGTAGCTGTTCTGCCCTGCTAAATTGGTATACTGGCAGTTGTTGAGACACAAACCATCCAAACGTCGGTATAACACCTCTATTGAATTCCTATTTCGTACCTCTATCGTACCCATCTTATGGTTGTATTTAAGAATCGTAGCCCCAACCTCTTGCATCATTATACTCGCCAACTAAATTCGTCGCAGCTGCAATAACCCCAATAGCCCCGTCTGCAAAAGTGTTTCCCGTACCCTGTAGAACACGAGCAGCTGCTTGACCTCTAGCAACCTCCTCTTGCAATATCTGTACCCTATAATCTTCATCCAGGCAAGAATCCCTTTTGACCATTCGTCCTAATATTGCAGATCTCAATGCCGCTTCCCAATGATTGACAAACTCATCCTCGCTTTGCACAGTCGCTTTTCGTGTAGATACACCTACTCCCGCAGGTCTGTCGGCATATTGATAGATGCCCTTTACAACCTCATAGCGACGAGTAATTAAAAAGAGGATTGGCCATGAAACTACCCAGAAGAATGTAAGATAGAAAAACCAACGAATCCAAGGGGTCATCCGCCATTCATTGATCATATGTGGCGAATATACAATTACCCGTTTGTGTGAAGTGGGAAAATCTACATAAACTTGACCACGGTAATTCGTAGATGTAACAATGCGTCGTAAAAGATACTCCAGATGACTTTTGTCGTGATTTATAATCTTGCGCTCGAATATAAAACATTTCATGCTGGATGGATCGGAAACAAATTTATGACACCAAGCTTGTAGTTCATCCCCAGTCGAGCCTGACTCTATATCAGAGCTAGAAAGGGAGGGCTCGAAGGATTTCATTATTCCTCCACGGTATCCTTTCTGGTTATCGGGCAAAATCTCTAGCTTTCCACCAGTCCTTATTCCGGTTGTGAGCAGATGTGTTAAATTCAGACGTATGTGAAAATCCGTAACAGTTTCTGTTGAATCTTTCTTGTGCCGACGCTCGGTTTCTTTGTGAGTCCCTGATAATTCTACATAATACGACGGAGCATATTGAGCTTGTTCGAGTATCATTTGACGAAGAGCATCGGGGTCTGTAGAGTAGTTTGGGAATCTCGTCCAAAAATCGGATGAACTATAGTCGTGCGAAGAAAAAGGAAGGTCGGGTGGAGGGCTGTAACAAAGTTAGCCTACTGAAAACAGCGTGTTTTATGAGAGATACCTACATATACCAACCTGCACCATGGGCAGGTTGAGGATTGTTGGATGGTGGATTATCGGTTCGGGAAAGAAGAGGTGCCGATGCAGATGTTTCTTCGTAGCTTGGAAGATCTTCCTCAGGATATTCTTGGTCCATATGATTGATGAAAGCAGCGGATGACGAAGAAGCAGTATTGCTAGCTTCTAATACATCTCTGTAAACATCAGCCTTGTAGGGCTGAGGCGTTTCTTTCCCCATGACGTAGATCTATCGTTCTCAATATAAAACTACGGAATAAAGTCGGTTGATGGTGTCATGCAGAAATTTCTGTTTCTTACCAGCAGGACGCAGGACGCAGGACGCAGGACGCAGGACGCAGGACGCAGGACGCAGGACGGTTGTTGTACTTCAGAAAACTATAACGTGAGGTGATGTGGTATGTAAAGTGGTTATGAGATGTGCATGAAGTTGCCTGGGAAAATAGTATTCGCTTGCACAGCCACGAAATCTGCAGGTAAAGGCTCCAGGTAACTCTTACTATTCAAGATCATTTGCTGATATTTTACCTACCTTGGGAAGTTCGGATGGCACATAATGGATGAAAAGATCACATATCGAAGTCTGTATATGTTTTTCAGCAATGACATGGTTCTTTAGGTGAGATGCTTAGAACTTTACTTTGATGTGAAATTCATTCGTCCATGTAACATCACTGTACCAAAGCCTTGGGATCAGAGCTGCGAGATGCCAGATAAATACCGTGGAGTTGCAGAGAAGTTCATTACCATCCCATAGATACTTACAGGATAAAAAGTCTAACCACTTACAGTTGAGGTTCCACTCATTATCCAACACAGCCACAATATCACAAACTAAAAGGTTATCATTCCCAATGTTCCATGCACGAGTTTCCCCAGCTTTTTTAATAAAAGTCTTCTATGTTCCAAAAATAGGTAAAACAACCTTTGTTTCATTTTCCGGGGCAAAACATTGAAGAACATTGAACTACTAGATAGGTATTATGTAGGGATTTTTGATGAGGAAAGCTGATATCCTCTCGCCCCTTTTTACCGAACCTTTTCTACCAATGGAAAACATCAAATGGTGGGGCATTTTTGAGCTGTCAGTCTGTTCTTGGATAGGCTGCTCTGCTTGTCCCGCTCAAAATAAAGAGTTCTAGCAAAACATCTCGAACCACTTACAACCAACCCCCGCTCAACCAGTTCGATTCCTTCAACCTCTTAAGTAGTTCATCCCAATTCAAGATATTTCTTCTACACCAAATCAAACTATATCTATACCACACTACACGCAGAATGGCAGAGCTAAAGAACGCCCAAGTAAGTCCAAGTCTGGATAGATCAAAGCTTCGCAGAGTCCTCCTCAATCGTATTGCCCTGTACTGACCCCTCCTCTGTTTTAGGGTCTCAGCGATGAGGAAATTCAAGCATATAGAGATGCTTTCTCCATCTTCGTAAGTCGGATTCTTCAATGCATGTTTGCGCAAAACGCTTACTTTCAGAACAGGATAAAGATGGTGATGGTACGCGCGATTTCAACCCCGCACCTCTTGTTCGCAATTATTTTCTAACATTCAACCCTTTATCTAGGAACCATATCTACTGCCGAACTCGCGGAGGCTATGAAATCTTTGGGACAAAATCCATCCGATGCGGAAATTCAAGATATGATTAATGAGGTTGATGTCGATCAATCTGGAACAGTCGACTTCGATGGTTAGTTACACCGCGATACATCATGATACCTCACATCTTGGTATTATCAACATCCTCATGCGACTCTTCTAACCATGTTATAATCAAATTACAGAATTCCTCAAGATGATGACTACCGAAACAAAGGGTGTTGATTTCGAACAAGAGATGCGCAGTGCTTTCAAAGTATTCGATGTTGATGGAAGTGGCACAATTTCCCCAGAGGAAATCTACAAGTTGATGGCATCTTTAGGAGAGAATTTGTCAGAGGACGAGATTAAGAGCATGGTGAAGGAGGTTGATAAAAATGGTGATGGAAGCATAGATTGTAAGGCAACCCCTCCTAAGTGCTATTCAGATCTACTTCGGACTTGACACAATCACTAACGCAACTCCAATATTCTAGATGAGGAATTTGTTTCATTCATTCGCGACAACAAATAGGGATTTAGGACTAATTATGGGGAAAATTATGAAAATGGAGAGATTTTGAATATCATATTGAATTCACATACAATACCATAGGAATACATGTTATTTTATTCCAACAGTCCTTCTCGATGGGAATGGAAGTTTTTTCACGCTAAATACGAGATATTGATGGATCGATCAAGTAATCGACGTCAGCATATTCCAGATGGTGGCATTTGCCATACCTCATTTTAGTATTTTGCCTTCTATCATTGGTTCTTAAATCCATTGTATTATTTTCGTGGAAGTTCTTGCACTGTGTTGGCGATGAATTTTGGACTATATCTCGGCAAACTCTTGTCTGGTTACAAAGAATGGTTTGGCTCAAAGGACTTCTTGATTCCTGAAAGAGAAGGTGATTTCTTTGATATATACAACCGTCAAGAAACAATGACATTGTTGAATATATTTACTTGCCAATATCGTCCACAGAGTCTTGATGCATTTCGACATTTTCTTTTTAGATTATCCCATACCCAGTTCAATTACTTTTAACCAATAGCACACTCGCTTTTACATTACGATTAGCCAATATGGACATAAATCCAAGACCAGAAGCCTCAAAACAAGAAGCTGTCAAGTCCGAGACTAGGCTCACATTTGGTGTCGAGATCGAATACCTCTTAGCTACTGTTCACCCCATCCATCCTTCTCCTGACCCGCAGGATCCTCGTGAGTATGATGGGAAAAAACTAGGGACAATAGACGATGCTAATTTAGACATCTCGAAAAAGCTGAAGGCTAATGATGTACCAGCATCAATCATGTGGTGTTCTGCTTCGGGTGTTCTGCCATCTGATGCAGAACTTGATACTAATTGGCTCCTTAAATATGATGCGTCCGTCGCAGCCCATGTGCGAATCCATCCAAATTACAGGGAGTTTGGCATGGAAATGTCATCTCCGCCATATTACTATGATGAGGCTTCCCGAGAAGTTATTCGAGTGGTTCTAAAAACGTTAAGAAACAACTATCTAGTCCGCGTCAATGCCAGTGCAGGCCTCCATGTTCACGTTGGCAATGAGTATGATGGATTTACATTTCTTGTATTTCGCAACCTCGTCGCGATTTTGTATACCTACGAACGGCAAATACGGCTAATTCTCCCTACCGAACGTGTGCAGGGACCCCAGCAGAGATGGTGCCGACCTTTTCCCTGGAGCAACTTCGGCCAGGCGAATCCGGACATCACACGCCTCGAATTCCTCAACCACATTCTTTCTTCCGAAGACTATGGGCAACTCATGATAGACTTTACGTCAGACTTGACGGACCGCCTTGGATTCAACGTTTGCAATTTAACCCTTCCATACGGAAATCCCAAACGTACCATCGAATTCCGTCTTCATCAGGGAACTCTAGACGCAGACGCCATCCTCCATTTCACACACCTCTGCATCAAACTAACGGAAAAAGCCTGTCTGAGCAAAAACCAAGACGAACTCATCGCGCGACTCAGACACGATGTTGAAAAACCCATCGGTCTTGGCGATCAAGAATGCAGTACGGTTGATCTGCTCATGTGGCTCGGCTGTCCCGCTCAAGCTTATTACTATGGCATAGCTATGGTGGCGACCGATAAGGAGAAATTCAAAGAGAGGATTCATGAGGATGCGCGGCTGGCGAGGGCTCATGCGCGCATGGCTTATGAGGCGTGGGTGGAGGCTAGAGGGAAGGAGAAGGCGCGCGGCGCTAATGATGATGAGGTTGATACTAATTCGGATGAGGGGTCTCCTGTGGGGCTGGGGGTGGATCTTTCGTCTTTTGATTTTGATAATTTGGATGCGACGGGGGGTTTTTGAGGGTTTGGTGGATAGGTAAGTTTTTCCGTTTTTATTTTACTTTGTTTTATGTTGCCTTTCCTTCTTGGTTTTTGCTGCTGCTGCTGCTACTGCTTGACGCAGGTAAGTTTGTGATATATACAAAGAATGGTAAGTGATGATTTTCCCTTTCGCCCCAACGTGTTTCGCGGGCGAAGTACAGGCAAGTGAATTTCCCACGATCGCGAGGGTGATTTTCGTTACTGCATTAGGAACACCAGAATACATAAAAGAATAACACGATATAATTTTTAATCATATATGATTTTTTAAATTTCATCATCTTGTTGGAATGTATACGGTGTGCGGACTGGAGTTATAACGTGCACTGAGTAATATGTAAGAGTAGAGTAGATTTGAGATGTGTGGTTGATGAGGATGGAAAGATTATAAGTTGGAACTGGAAGTTTGTTTGGTTAATAGCTAGATAGATAGATTGTAATTAGTGGTATTTTAAAACTTCGTTTGTTCTTCTGATCGGAGCAAGAAATGTAGGATTACGTCTTGGGTGTATGGTATGAATTAATGAATTAATACGTAGTTCTTGTAATCTTACTTTTATCTATAGCTTTGCTATTATGTAGTAGGTAGGTAGGTTGAATTTAAGCGCATTTCCATTTATTAACCCATCGAGCTCAATGAGTAACAGGCAGGTAACCCACTCTCTGAATACTGCTGTATGGAAGGCAAGAGTTGTTGTGATTATTTATACGCTGTGTTACCTGTTTCTTAAGGTAATGATGTAATTATGTGCTTGTGGGAAGAAACATTTCGGGCTCTATACTATATATGTGGAATGAGGCGATTGAGAGGTAATGGTATTCCTGTGGGAGCAGGGTTGTTGATATATTACTGGATTTAGAGTGCTACAAATGAGTGTTCGGAAGGATTTTAATACATAATACATATAGTATAAGCGGGAACATGGACTTAATAAACCATAATTAACAAAGTAAATCTATTCAATATTTTAATATATCGGACAATATTCTATCGAAATGTATATGTCCCAAACTCAACCTTAGGAAATTGCGAGATTGGCTTCCGGGAGTAATAAGAAGTTGAATTTAGTCTACCTCTTGCAACTGCTAAGATTAATACTCCCCCAAAACTGACGAGGAGATTGTGTTATGTTTATGAATATAGCATAACAATAATAGATCCCCGACTATTTTCCCTCTACAACATGAACTTGGGAAAAATTGAAAAGGGGGAGTAATCATAGTCTGTATATCAATATCTCTAAAGCGGTGGGGCTACATTATGAAAATAAAGGAAGGTATATGAAGTTCATATACCTTGCTTGCTCGTATTATGAACCCTTAGCAGCAGAGTGAACGAATTTAAGTACGGCAATCAAAGATCTCTTAGATTCATGGTGGACGAGCTGAGAAAAATAAAATGTTGGATGGATTTCGGTTAATTTTCTGGTACGCATTTACGAGGACTGGGTAATAGTCGCACATATGCTGGCAATTCGAGAGCTCAAGTCAAACTCAAAAATACATGCAATTCCTCTCTTTAGAAGCCCAAGACCTAATAGTTGATCCGTCAATTTGCCATATCATTCCGCCGTATTCCTTTAGCGAGGCCCCTAACGATGCCGACATCGATCTCAGACCGAGAAGCTGTGCCAATGCAATACTGGGAGAGGAACTGAATCCTAGATCGGGGATTCATGTCTTCTTTTATCCAGATAAATGTTGCAAAGTTAATATTTGAGCCTCAAGAAATTTTCCTGCAGCTTAATTCCTACCCTGAACTTTTGTGGACCGGGAGATTCACTAGGGGGGCACTGAATCCTAATCCTTTGCCTTTGACGCCTGCACAAGAGTCATGCCAATATACGTCATCATATCACATCTCATCCAAGAAATCATTCACCATTTCAATTGCTTGGTCATTGAATTCCCAAGGTATTCGATCGTAATGAACCGTGACATTCTTCCTCTGTAGGTTGGTGTCTTACTTTTTGATGTCCTTCAGAAGACCGCAGCTTACAGCTCTTCTTTCCAGTGTACGGATTGTCCCAGTCATCACGCTTCCAAACATTAACCCCATGATTTATGCAACCAATCGCGTAAAATGAGTCGGAAAAGGAGTCTAACTTCGAGCCGGTCATACCCGTCATGACGGGGGTGATTGTTGCACAGGTCCGTGATTTTTATCTGAGCTAAGTTAATTGCCTCGAGTACCGCCCGGTTGACTGTTGGATATGGATCGACGAGCCCCGCGGAAGTTCTTCCACTTCTCTTTCAATGATTTTGTCATTGGCCTTGAATATGATGGCTGCAGCACTGCACGGTACGGTATATTCTACGTCTCGGATATTACTATGAATGTAAGCACTCATAAAGTATATCATTTCATTTTCTCAGGCGGCAATCAACTCGAAATCAGTTGATTTACCTCTGAATAGGCATAAGACTTGCCTTTGTTTGTGTTATTGGAGTCTGTAAACTATGCACAAGGGGGAATTCAATACCAACAAAAATAAAAACTGAAAGTGATGAAAGCAGTAATCAAAATATAGCCTATCTTATCAATGTTTTAGTAAACAATGCTTCAGAACTTTGAATTGACAATTTAAACTAGTGCTAATCTGTTCCGGGTCATTGCGCAAATCCGGCATTGCGAAATAGGCTTAGCTCATTCCGTAATATACTAGTTTTCTAAATAAATTAATTGATGCCGAAATAGAAAAAAATGAAGGCATTTACAATTGAACTAATTCATTCCGAAATGAACTAAGTTTATACACAGCAAATACAATTAATATCCTAAGATCATTACAAAATAAATTAATATATATACTAATAAAAACCCTCTAAAATATCAATTCATTACCACTTACTTTTTCGAAATAGAAAAAAGATTACAATTTCATTATCACCTCCATTTTCAATTTCATTATTACTATTTTCAAACTCACTATTACTTCTTTCTTTCAATAATATTACCTTTTTTATATATAATACGAAACTAACAAAATATCTATAATCAAAATCATTATCTACATAACAATAAATCGAACATTTTTGCTTACTTTTGAAACAATTATATCGATTAATATAATATTTAACTTTATATTTATATAATATAGATACCTCAATCGATATTATATGTGACGAACCCAACGAGCGTTTAGAGATCAATCTTAGAATTAAAAGCTACAGAGTTAAAGAGAGTGTGTTACAAAGTTATATATATGATCGGCTTGGAGTTTAGTACTGTATTAATCTGATTAAATATGATTATATATATTTTGTAATATTATCCCTTCCTTTTAAAGAGTTTATTTTGAATTCATTTTAAATGAATAATTTAAATACAAAATGATTACTAATCTTTTTTTGATAAAAATTCTTGATATACAGATTGCATTATAGCCAACGAATATACATTCATCGTATTATTTGCTTTCTCCAAACGATCTTCAAAATATCGGTTATTGATCATCTCTCCTAGGTCCTCATCATCGTCGTTTTCGGGCTCAATAGTCAGTGTAATAACCGGAACAGGTTTTTATCGATCTCGAACTCTTTGATACGGGTTTAGCGGATAGATTTGTATTTAATAAAAGTTATTTCTATATTATATATATTTATTTTGTTTATACAAAAGAGTTCTTTTAAAAAGGGAAAACTCGGGTACTTATATACAAAATAGAATCAAGGTATAATCAGATTTATTCAATTGGGTATCAAAAGAATTAAAAGTATTAATAATATTAAGATTGCTAATATCCATTAAATCGTAATTCCGAAAATGGAATAGATTTTGTAATATATATAGGGTTCTAGATTCATTAGAATAGAATAATACAGAGAATTCATTCGCTATACAAGTAGCTAGTTATTGTATAACCTGAATAAAATCGGGATAAAAACAAAGAAAAGAAAATTATTGAAAAAAACGATTTCTAAGAATAATATTAAGTTTATTACAAAAAATTGAGATTTTATTCGAATCGAATCAATTCTGATTTTTGGCTTTATAAAGAATCCTTTCGAATTTTGCAATATAGATATATAGAAAATCAATTCCTTATTTGAAAATGAATAACTTATCTTTAGTTTTTTGAACTTTATTCGGATTGTTGTAAATATATATAAATTGATCCAGGATCGTTGTATAATCTAAAGAAATGTTTTGATCAAAAAAAGAAAATTGAAATAATATTATAATTTATATATAAGATTCAAGATTAAGATAAATATAATAAAATTGAATTATAAAATTGTTGATCGTAATGCTATCTACTTATAATTTCGCTCGAATCAAAGGAAACCAAATATCGAACTTTTGAAAACTACTATTGAACTTTTCAGGATCAAAGAAAGAGGGTTTCGAATAAGAAGAAATATGAACAATAGAAATGTGTTCGAGAATCAAGGAGTGTAGAAACGAGATTTCATTTTGCTAATGAGTCATTTCATTACGAAATTCTATAATCGCGAGGTTTATCGAATTGTAATTTATAATTTAGAAATTAAAGATAAAAAAAAGATAATATCTTTGAATAATATCAAGAAAATCTATATATAAACGAAAGAGTATGAATGATATGCTTAGATAAGAGTAAGTAGAATATATATAAGCATATACAGATATTATTCCATTTTTTATCTGGAAAAGCTTTTAATAATATAACGAACCCAATAAGCATTTAAAGATCAATCTTAGAATTAAAAGCTACAAAATTAAAAAGAGTATACTACGAAGCTATATATATGATCGGCTCGGAGCTTAATACTGTACTAACCCGATCGGATGCGATCACGTGTATCTCGTGACATTATATAGAAAAGATTCTAAATTAGAATTGAAAGTCTAAATTGATAATTGAGGAATGATATTAGCTGATATTTTGAAAAATTGAATGAATTGAGAATGAACTGAATAAAAAGTATTATATATAAAAACAAAAAGAATTGGAAATATAAAAAAAAATATAATAAAATAACATATTGTAAATCCTTAAGGCATTTACAATTAAGTTAGCTCATTTGCAAATAACTTCATTATTTTTATATATAAATATATTACGAAATCAACTAGCTCATACAAATATTAAACTTATTAACGAATAAACTAGAGTATTCACCAATGAACTAATTCATTGCGAAATATACTACGTTGATTTCGCAATGCCGGATTTGCGTAATGGCCCGGAACAAATCAATTCAAAATCTTGAGATGATGAATTCCGGCCGCTTCTTGCAACAAAGGAAGAGAGATAGAAAACATTCTGCTGGCACTTTCTCAGAAGTTCCGAGCATTCGATTTTTAGCTGGAAAGAATTAGCTTGCTGAAGTCTTCGAAATAGTTAAAGGGAAAGTGCAATATGACTTTACAAAAATTGACGGATACATAATTATCCGTATTGAAGGCAATTCTAGCGGCATGAAGCGAGTTGAAAAGCTAGTGTGTATTGCAATTGGATGGGTAGCAGACTGCTTGGTTGAACAAGATGCAATTCTTTGGAGAGTAAAGGCTGGTAAACAATCGGGGATCCAGTTCTATCGGAAGTATGACACATGGAAGGTTTTATCAAAATTACACGCTTTAGTGCGCAGTCCAATCTTCATATCACATCCTAATCGGGTAGGTTCTCAACACGTTACTTGAACTTGTGACTGCGATGCTTTACTGGGAATGACTTTAATTTCCGAACCCGAAAATCAAACATCAATCTCTATGAGAATTGGATTCTGAACATGGTGGACTCAATTGTATTTGACTTCTGAGCCTGAGGTTGTGGAAGTGGCATCTTGATTTTTATTTACCCCTATTTTTACCTCCTTTTTTTCATAAGTTTACGACTTTTCATTTTCTCAAAGTTCGCTCCACCATCCTAATCAGAATTTAAGATAAGACAGGAATGCACGCAAACATTGTACCATATTATGGAAGTTCGGAATTCCTCAATTGATGCTCCAAACAAAGCCGAGATAGCTCTCCAGGTTCTCCAGATATGGGCTCTACACGTTGTAGTCTAGTAAATGAGGATCTGGCAGGCGGCAGGATAACATTAGCTGTAACCAGTTTTATGACTCTTAACAACTAGTTGCCTTTGTTTTCACAGTATGTAGCTTTCCCACGGACTAAATTATCCATCCGCCATAGTCTAGAGCTAAGAAAATAGTGTTCACAAGTTTAGGGCTCATACCCTATCTTGATGTCACGGTCAGCCGATGTAGCGGAATTTCATCTTACGTCATCATTCATGATCAAATAACGTGGTTTATCATCGAGTGGGCCACTTTTCCCTCAATTCACACCTTCAACTTCTACACGCGATTTATCAATCAATTATTATGGAATCAACTAATCAAGAAGCTCGAATCTTTCTTGCTATCGAAGCTATTCATAAAAATAAAAAACTAAGCATTCGAAAAGCTTCTAAGCTTTATAATATCCCTCGTACGACTCTTCAATACAGAATGGATAGTTTACCACCTCGTACAGAAACTCGAGCGAATCGTCATAATATTACAGAATTGGAAGAGGAAGTGATTGTTCAATATATTCTTGATATAGATTCGAAAGGTTTTCCATTTAAACTTAAGAATGTGGAAGATATAGCGAATTATATTCTTGAATCGAGGGGTACAAAGTATATTGGGAAGTTTTGAGTGTATCGATTTGTAAAGCATCGAATCGAATTAAAAATGTATTTTAATTGTATTTATAATTTTCAAAAAGCTCTTTACAAAGATTTTAAGCTTATTGAAGAGTAATTTCGATTAGTTACGAATATACAAACGAAATATAGCATTTTGGATAACGATTTCTACAATTTCAACGAAATAGGCTTTATAATGAGGATTATAAGTGCAATAATAATTGTTACTAATACCGAAAGATATAGCAGAAATAAATTAATACAACCAAGTAATCGAAAATAGGTTATAGCAATAATATACGAAAATAAGGAAAATGAAATTATTCCCCTATTTCTAGTGGTTCAGGAACAGATTCATCTCTTTAATTGGTACACCAAAACCGATCTTTCTGTGGAATGAACTATTAAATCTATATCTAATGGATGAACAAACAATGAGACAGATTTAGAATAATTGAAATACTTCGATAAGTATACTAAGAATCAAAGAAAGGGCAAATATCGAATATTGGTGCTAGATGGGTATGAAAGTTATGAATCAATAGCTTTTCAAGTATACTGCAAAGAAAACGATATTATATGTTTATATTTATTATTGTATTCAAGTTATTTAATTCAGCTATTTGATGTTAATTGTTTTAGTAATTTGAAACATTTATATAGTGATTAAATTGATGGATTTATCAAGGTATATATTAATTATATTTCGAAGATTGAATTCTTTATAATTTTTAAAATTGTATACAAAGAATCAATTATCTTTTAGAATATAAAATCAAGGTTTCAAAGAACAGGTTTAATCCTATTTAATTCTGAAACTGTATTTTCGAAATTAAATATTCGAATTTGTATATCTATTTCTCTTTCTTTCGATTTAAATTAATGAATCTTTCAAATCCCTTGCAACCCAATTGAAACTCTTTCTCAATCAACTTTAGTGAAATCTTGAATAAGCCGTCATCAATCAAACTCTTCAATATCTATATTTGAGATTGTATTAGTTTTAACTAAAGGTACAAAGAGATTAGTTTATGAAAATATATTTTTGAATGTAAAGAATTATATACTTCGGAAAACAAATGAAGTATTAAATAAACATCGATATACGAAAAAAACCCAATTATATTAAGAAAGAATATTTACCAAACAAAAGGCTCTTGATATATTATCTCAATAAAAGGTTGATATTCAAATTCAATACAACAAACATCAAAAAAAGAGGAATTCTAATAAAGAAGTATCTTCTAATCGATATTGTAATAAATATGGAAAAACAGATTATAATGCAAGAACCTATCAAAATAATATAATAGATCCTAGATTATTAGAATCTTAATAGTTTTAATCAATTAAATCAATTGTGGTTGAATAATATAGGTTTGAAGATATGAATTGAGGGAAAAGTGGCCCACTCGATGATATGGCCCACTCGATGATAAACCACGTTACTCTAAATATTTAGACACTTTGAAGTTAATTACGCTGGTATGTACGGTAAGTAAAGTGATATCACATGTCATGATAGATAATGTTTGTGGATAATCGTTATATTAGGGATATACTCCGACATTTAATTCCTTCTCATCAAGTTATCGAAGTCATCATTATTCAGGACAATCCCATCCCTTGTTATATCATGAACGTATATACCAATGCCCTTCAATGACAAAACACACCGCTATTCCACCGGCCCCCAGCCGAGTCAGAATCGGAGCTGTCAGGAGCCTAACTTTCCCTCAACGAAACACTTCGCCTGGGGATCCCAATCACGATAAATTAGGGCCTCTTCCTCCGAAGGTAAGACTAGCTTGGTCATCACCTTGTCCGCACAAGTGCATTCTTCTCCGGTATGGAGAATGATACCCATGTATTCCATACCCTTCTTCTTGCACCTCTTCCTGTCGATTTCCTTCAAACTCATACTTAGGTAGTACTCAAGTCCTTCTCCCGCTCTGAGGATGTAGCAACGAACCCCAAGTAAGGAGGGGTTGCGGCGTGTGAAGAAGGAGACGGTATCAATGGGAACATAGCTACATTGGGAGGTGGGCATTGTGGCTACTGCCTGCAACTTGAAAATTAGCAATTGCTTAGAAAAACATGACTCCCAACATGATTTGTGGACTCAAGGAAGAATATAACTTACCTGCTGTGTGACGGAAGCAGGGGCGTGTACTGAAGTCGCTTGAGCGACTTGGTTGCTATGCGAAGTTGATGGCACCGCGGCACCAGCTTTTCTACTTCTGGTTTGATATCGTGTAAGAGGGCATTGTATATTTTGTCGGAATGAAGGAAAAAGGAATCATATTTGGGTGAGAAAAGCGAAGACGTATTTATATATGTTCGAGCCTCTTAGTTTAGATCGAAACGCGGAATAGATCGGTGCAGGGACTGTGAGTACTCAGAATTCAAGCCTCTGATAGTTTATTCATGATTGGTAGATAATACTTAGTGAGCACACTATACGCATACGTGCTTGGGATTGTGGACTAGCCAGAAGCTTTATCTGCGTTCAAATTTCCAGACTTCCAACAGTCAAAAGCCGTGGACGTATCTATCGAGTCGCCGCTACGAACGGTATATGACAATTTATGTATAGGAACTTCTACATGCTACGCCATTAATATAAGATCTAAAACTTAGCTTCAGAACTGGCTAGTTTTCCCGGTGTTTGAAATGTAGTGGTCACGTGATATATCCGCTCTGCCACCATTCAAGTCAGTTTCCCACCAATGACTAATGACTAGTGACTGGAGCAGACAAGTAAGTCATAGTGTAATATTTCTGATATGACGTAATACAAGAAAATGGTACCGTCGTGAGAATAATCGCCGCGGCCTATCTGCATTTTACTGGAACATGCTTTAGTTCACTTTGTGTCAAACTGATGCAAACAATGCTTGCTTTGCTTGGTTCAGTATTTTGTTGAGGGATGAAAGTTAATAAAAATAGGTTTATCATTTATTTCTACAAGTTATTGTTCACGTTTTAGTCACGGGCATCGCAAAGAAAGATGGGGAAAAGTGTATTTTGGGGTTCAATGTTTTAATTCAAAGAAATTGTGTAAATTTGATGAGGACCAGCCTCACTCAGTACTTCAGGTACTTTAAGTTAGCACTTAATCACTAATTTATGTTAAGTTTCGTGTTTACGCGTTCTATCTCCATTGCCGTCGTGAGATGGTCATTGTGGTGATCATCGACTGCCGAAGCGTTGCTCGAAGGTGGCCCAGAAATTTGTTTCGGTGGTTCTGTCTACGCCCATTCTTGCCAACAGGTCTCGGGAGGCCTCGACCTGTGGAGGACCAGTGGCGGGCTGTTCAAGAATGGCGTTGAGCTGTGCAGCTGCCTCTTCTTGCGGCAATGGGCGAAGAAGGGCGGGGTGAGTCGTTCCTTCAGGGGCTATATGAAGTAGATGTCTGAAGGCTTGCTGAGCAGCTTCTTCCTGAGCTGCAGAGCGGGCTTCCTGAGCCCACTCACGTCTCAATGGTGCCAGGAGTTCTTCAAATTCTCTCTCCCATTCATCGGGCAAACCTGCTTCAAACTCGTTCCATAGTAATGGGTCCGGAGAATTGTCATTGAGCTCATTCTCATCGTCATCAAGGAAATCCCCTCCTTCCGGATCGTACTCCCGCATGATTTGATCGACAGCTTCGCGGTCAGCTTCTTCGCGCTCGCCCTTGGCTTTGATCCACGCTGCCTTGAGAGAATTAACGCTGTATGTTCTAACAGGCCATGGGTCTTGTTCATGTAGAGCACCACCTGGGTAATGTCTTACTTGTTCGATCATCATGGTATGAATGACATGAGCCCAATCATCGAAAATTGGTTCACGAAGTCCTCCATGGACTATGAAGTTGTTCATGAAATTGTGGAAATAAGTGGTTTCGCTAGCGCACCAGGGTGCTCGATAGAGTCGGATTCGAGGTGCTGACATGTTTGCGTTGTTGATTGGGCTTGGAAGTGTGTGTCGAAAGATTTATCTAGAGAGATGTGATATTCAAATAGATAATTGCCCCAGAAACTTGGTTGTGGATGAGAAAGTCCTCATTTACTCAGTATCTAGTCCTACTTTTATAGCTAGTATATATGTTGTTCAAGCACTGTTCCCAAGTAGATTTGGAAAATCATTTGAGACTATTTTCTACCAGACGGATTGTTCCATTCTTTTTTTTTCACGGGTTTCTTTGACACGTCTGAACAATTTATGATGCATTGACTTTTTTACAAAATAATAAGTGCTAATAATTTCAGGTGTCATTAGGCTGCAGCAACTTTTCTACCGATAATATGATTTATACATGGAGAGTGATAATGAATGCAAGCTGATGTTGAAAGCCCTCAGTATGATCGCCTCTTTAAATGTAGTGCTAAGATTTTGCTTCATAAATTCTGAGGCGAAGGAAAGAAAAGGTCCTGGGCTACAGGCTTCACGAAGATCTCATGAACTGGAATGAGTACTGTTTTTTTTTTTTTTTTTAGCGGATACAATGTGCTCCAAGGATAGCTGATACAAGATTGAGAGTGGCCAGGAAAGAAGAGTTACATCTAGTCGAAACAAATTTTATACACTTGTCTAATAATGATTAATATTGAGTGTGAAGCACTTCGCCATGAATACTACAACCCCAATTTGTCGAATTTCCTAAATGGACAGCTAATAACATCACTGGAACCCTTCTGGGTTGATTAGAAACTCATCAGGTCAGAACATTATGTGTATATTTAACAATTAAGAGTAAAGCGAGACTATATTCCTAGTGGAGACATTCCTCGACTATCTTTCCTGAATTCATTGCGTCGTTACAGCATAACTTGTTGAAAGCCCCATCTAAGTCAAGTAAATCGAAAGGTAATGCCACGCTGAATAAATCGTAGAAAGCTGTTCATTGCTCCATAAGATCTGTTCCAATGTTGTTCTGACGATCTATCTTTCTGGCGTTGGCTGAAAGTGCGAGGGCAAGCTTATGCCACCTTTGCACCTACCCTTGCTGAGCGGCGACAGCCTAAAAGAATAATAACACTATGTACATTGGATTGAAGTAGCCTTCAAGAAGACACAACTTCAGATATTGATACTTTGCATAACGAGAAAGATATTTTAGCTTGCCATCAGAGTAGAAAGCCCCATTTATCGGAGCCTCCCTTCTTTCCTCCTTTGGATCCAATGGAACGGAAGTGGGCTTTGATCATCTCGTACGCCGAATCATCTTCCGCACCGGCAGGTTTCTTTACAGGCTTGGCCTTTTCAACAGCAGCATTTTTAGTATCTGACTTGGCGACATCGGTCTTTGCAACATCAGTCTTGCCAACTTCTGCTTTCTGGAAATGGCCGTGGAGATTCGAGAATACATCTTCATCAACTTTATTCGTGTCTTGATCATTTGATTCCTTGCTTACAGCTTTTGGAGTCTTTGGAAGGACGGCACTTTTCTCTAATTCCAATCCTTTCATTGGTTCCACTAGTTCTTCTGTAACTTTATCTTTCTTCGGCTTGGTAGTTGTATACTTTGTAATACCATTTGTGATCTTTCGTTCAACTCTACCATCTGTTACTGCCTTCTTCTTTTCTTGGGAAGCGGGCATTGATGGAGCCATATTAACAATAGTCTGGTCTACATGGACAGTCAGTCAGGAGACCTGCTTATATTTGCCTTCGCTCCGAAGAAATTTATTCGGGGGAAGAATTAACTTAACCTGCGCTTCGTCGAGTAAAAATATATGTGACTAAAGAGAGGATAAACTAAGTGCTTCACCTTGATGGAATACATGTTTAGTGGGAACAATATTGCCAGACTCGAAGCTTACCTCTGCTTGTAGAGTAATTTTGGAATATTTTTGTTTGTAAATTAAGGCTGTAGAATAATTATATTTCTGGGTGTTGAAATTGAGCTTTTGGGGTGAAAACTTTTATGTATATTGAAATTTTATCGAGAACGGCGGATGAATATTTGGATTGGATAGGGAGTAGAGAGAACTTATATGGCAGAAGTCCATCCCATGGTGGCATACCCCGCATTTGCTACCGGCACCCTAAGCATATTAATTATTCCTAAGATTTATTAGTCTCCTGTATGCCGGTGTTACTCTTTCAGTCCGGCAACTTTGGGAATACATGGCTTAATTAAATCAGGAAACCCGCTAATCTTCAAACAGCTTGGGTATGTACACCCAATTCGTACTTAAAGGGAATTAGGGCTAGACCCTGAATTCTTAGCTGTCTGTAGCTCACCAAAAATCCTCTATCACCAACAAGCACTTCATAAGGCAATCTTTTTAAACATCATGCTATCAAATAGTGGTTGAGATAGGAATAAACCAACAAGTGGACTCAAAGGAATCAGGTAAGTCTGATGCTTTTTTTGTGGGACATACTGACTGCTAGGCCAGTGTAATAGCAGATATAAATGAAGGCTAAGCGTATAAGTGAAGAGAGAGAGACCCATACAGCAAGTTCTACTACCTTCTGGAAATCAATTTACGAAACCACGAAACCCAAGTAGCATACAGTAATATCTAGCCTTGTCTTGATGGAGAATTGGAGCCAGCTTAGTAGAGCTCAACTTGCACTCAAATCTTGATGTATTTATCAACCATGATTTAGGAGCCGCTAAGTTGCACCATAGCCCTCGATCTGAAACCCTTTCTCTTTCCCCATTTTTCTGCTGCTATTATAAACTCATATTTGCCCACTCATCTCTTAATCAAGCACCGCAGAAAATAGCAGGTAGCTCGTTACCCAAAATCTGCAGTAATGGTGGGGATGATTGGGATTTATCCAGGCTAGGGCTGGGCTAAAATGCGCTAATGAAACTTGCTTGTAATCTAATAAACTTAATGAATGCTACAATATTGAACAACTCGTACTCGTGCTGCCAGAAAGTATGAAACTCGGTCGCTAGAAAAATCAGGTTATTCCTTTTGTAGTTTACCATCTTGTGGTATGTGTATAGAGTGCCGGAACCGCATACTTTCTGGAATCTGACCGCACGAGTAGCTCTATTTGCGAAAGCCACTTTGATCTTACTCCCGGTTTATCACGACTGAAGGCTTGCTTTCGCAAATATGTAGTTGTGAAGATTCATATTCCTGAATATGAAACCCAGTCTTTTCGAGCAATTATTCAACATACAAGCTGGACTCAAGTTCGTCTTAATGCTTACAGGTAGGGCATGGCTCCAGCAAAATCTGAATGGCCATAAAGTACCACACCCACACATCTAAGATTGATAAAGGTTATTTGTGAGGTTGGACGTTGGGGTGCGGACTAATTCTCATACCCATTTTTGTTGCAAATCCGATAGTCCTGGGTGCTTCTGATAGTTTCTCGGCTTTCCTGGACGTCTCATGCTTCAATATTGCTAGCTTCAGTATCTTGCTTTGTTGTATGTCTGACAATTCTCGGCACATCTAGCTTCAATGGTAGTTCCGGTCCTCTATTCTGTTGCATATCTGAAGGTTATCGGCAATTCTAGCTTCAGCATTAGCTCCGGTACATCTCATTTTGTTGTATATCTAAGAAATCTCGGCACTTGTTAGCTGCTTTAGCAGTCCTAGCACCTCACTATATGTTTAATATTTAGAGCTTCTAGGCATTCCTAGCTCTAGGAGTAACTTCTGCACATCTGCCTATTACGTCAAGCCCGAACTTATGCTGCAATGGTAAAGTTGTTAAACCCTCCTAATATCAACATTGGTAACCACGTTTGTATAAATTTGATTTTAGGCAGATATTAACTGCATCAGCGCAGATACTTTCCGATGGTCTTGCCTTTCTATGCTTGCGGTTATGTAGGCTTTGAATTATGAGCTTGTGAAAGTTTCCGTTCTTGGCTGTCTTCTCACTCCTCCGAACTCGTTGATCATTTAAAAAGTCCATCACATTCTCCTACAGAAAGTCCCTCCATAGCTGCCCATATTTATTGTGCATGGATCTGAATGTCTCTACCGCCATGGGGCCTAGAACCTTTGAATATGGTTTTTCTCTGAACCTAGTTCAGTAAATTGGCGATTGTAAGCTAGTTGTATAGATTATATCATCACTACGTAATTCTATTTTTACTGCCATTATCTCTATTTAAATCGCGAACAATACTAGGAGCACAACAAAATTCTAGAAACAACGATGGGAGATACTCCGCCACTCCAACACCCACCGTATCACACTCCCTCATCTATTCATCAATCTATGAGCTCGCAGTTTTCCCAACCTAGCATACTTCCTTTGCCGCCATCAATCATGAAGGATTAGGAATTTCTTTCAGTTTGTCTTAACCCATCACAAATATCATCAACTTTTTATAACCTTGAGATGTGTACATATTTAAGGCTAAGAATAAGGTAAAAGATCCTTGGCCGATTTTAATTTCACAGCCTCAAGTATAAAAATGTTTGAATTTATGAGCGGAAAGCGTCAGACACTTTCAATTAACCTCAAAACGCTAAAAAAACGCTAGATGATTCCCTAATGTCAAGTCGCTGGTCGATCTACGAGGAACTAAAGCCCGGTAATGTCACCACTGTTATTACTATTGGTTATCATCAAGTTTAGATTCTAACTCATCTCCAAACTCCGCAAGGAACAGACAGAGCGATCAAATAATAATAACAAAAAGCCACTACTACCTTCTCAAATCATATCTCTGAGCCAGCAGTCAAAAGCAGAAGGTAATATGCCGGTTTCTGCAGCAGCTGCTGGATGAAAGAACGTAGGATGCTCTTTTAAAGTCAGTTTCCCACTCGTTAGTGGTCGACTTCGGTACTTGGTGATCCTATCGTATGTTGTGTTTATACAGGCTAGCTCGAGAAGTTAGAGAGTATAAGGAGCAGGGAAATATAATAGAGGGAATCCATCGTGTTGGACTGGTTGAATTCAGGCATGGGCACCCGTACCCTACCCGGGGTATTTGACCTCTATAGGGTGGTTACCCTACTCTATAGAGGTTTTATAGGATGATTATCTGGTAATATTGTTGAGTGTTAGGGTATTGTAGGGTAAATATTATATAATCGTTCTATATTATTATTTGAAGTTTTATTATATTATAGATTAATTATATAATATTTGAATTATATGATATTGAAATCATATGATATAATATGATCAAGATTCCGAATTATATGATATTTGAATCATGTGATGTAGATGTGATATGATATGATCAAGATTCCGAATCATGTGATTGTTCGATTATATGAATTCATGTGCTAAATACCCTATGGTATTTTGGCACCTGGAGCATTTCTTTGGATGGTTATCTTGTCCTGTAGAGCTCGAGTAGGATGGCTTTTCGGCCGGGTTTACCCCGGGTTACCCCGGGTATACCCATCTTTTGCCCAACCCTGGTTGAATTAACTCCAAGGCAACGATTGTTCAATGCCATCTGCTCCATCTCTTAATCATATGCTCTTGATTGGATCCACAAGCCATCATTCCTATACCCTTTCAACCCCCAACATATAAAAAGCTTACCGGACCTGGCAGACTTAAGTTCGTCATGTCAAAATCCCACGCAGAGGTAACAGGATCACAAGGCTTCGTTTTTAATTTTCAAGGTATCTGAGCCCTTGGGGAGAAGTCTTAATTAATAGAACTAGTTAATATTTGATGTTGAACTCTGATAGGCGACGAGGGAAAGTGATTGACTACTGATAATCATTCAAATTTAATTTGATAGTGGATATTGTTCATTGTTAGTTACACAGTTTTCATCACCATCATTTATAGTAAGATTCTTGTACTGATAGTAATGTCCTACTTATATTATCAATATAAACTAAATCTCATTCTCCAATATATAGACTACGCAAAAATTATCTATACCCATAGGTTATCCGCGGATAATCCACTCTATAAATATCCATCAAAGATTCTACCCGCCTTACAAATTATCCATCCAGATTTAAAATTACCCATCCCGTTACAAATAATCCGTGGATTATCTGCAAATAATCTATTTATTTATAGATAAATAGATTATCCACAGATAATCTATAAATATACAGATAATTTACAAATAATCCATAGGTATATAGATTATTTACAAATAATCCACAAATTATCCGCGGGTAACCTATAGATATATAAATAATTTACAAATAATCTATAGGTATATAGATTATTTACAGATAATCCATAGATTATTCATGGATTATCCATTTTTCGTTTAAATTTGAAGCTATTCTTAAATCATTTTATAACCCAAAAGTAATCCAAATTTAGATTTATACTAATTTTTATATTAATCATAAAATTATACTAGTTTTATAAAATATTATATAATATACGAATAGATGAATACCTGTGGATAATCTATATCCGCCCCATAAATTATTCATCCCAAATTTTGAATTACCCGCCCTGTTACAGATAATCCGCGGGTTACCCATCGAAATCATTATCCGCTCCATGAATACCCGTTGCGCAGCCTACCAATGCATTAAGAATGTGTATATGGACAAGGCTCTACAAACTTTGCAAAATGTGGGGAGTGCAAGTCGTGATTTCAACCTTATATAACTTTAACTTAGTTGTTGATTACGGACATATGGCTATATTTTCATGAAGACTGGGCTACTTTTATGAGAATTATGATTGTAAAACTAGATATAAAATATAGATGTAGATTGAGATAGGCAAGAAAGGTGAAGTTGTCGATGAAAAGGGGGTTTGATTGTATCTCGCAAAATATAGTCTACTCTATTTGACGAGGCGTACGGCGTAGAATGGGATATATGTATATGTAAAAGCAAAGTTCGCTATACGGATATGTCTATTGTGTGATTAATCCTGCTGCGTTTTCACGCGGGACTTATTTGCACTACAAGTAGACGAGAGGAAACATGAGATGAGATATTCGTTGAGAACAACATTCAAACCTATTGCTCCCGGATAAGAAGGAAGTTTCTTTAGACGCGGTTGTGGAAGAAAGAATATGTGCTGGTGATCATTTGGCCAACTACGTCCACCTTTTAAATACAAATTGCCAGATCGGCTATTCTCTCCTATTGTTGCACTTGCTCACATTCCCATGGAAAATTGGTAAATGCAGGATGCGATTTGTGATATCTACTAGATACACTATCTTGAAAAGCATAATAATTGTTGCAATTCAAAAACCTTCATGAAGAGGAATGAGGAAGGAAGACTCTAATAGTGATCGAGGGGTAAAGCTGAATAGACATGATTGTGGTTTCGTCCGAGACCTAACTTTTAGGTAGCTAGTGATAAGTACTTTCCGATCATTTACTCTTCTAAAAGCTAGCTCATATCACCTACTGACATCATCTTCAGAGACTGAAGCTCGATAGTCACGTGCGATATCTCACGAGGCCGAAGTCCCGACTCGGCTCTTGTCACGACATCTCCCCACATGCTTACCTACTTGGCAGCAGGTACCGGGTATTCTTAGCAGCCGCAGTTATCCAATAGTTGCGTGTATCTACTCTGTACTCCTTTCCTTACCTACACAATCGGATATCCCCTTCCACCAATCACTTCCTCTTTCCCTGCTTTCCAACTATGTATGCATTCCTTGCATAATCCCAATCCAACTATGGTTACTTGCATCCCTCTAATCCTCATTTACACTAGTTTTGATGCTCTCCAATGTAAATCAGTGACGTTCGTCCAACTGTTCCGAGGAGCTTCACGTCCGAGCTTTCTTTCCTGCTTACAGGAACAAGGGAACATGATATCTCCGTGTGCGTGTGAATGTAGTATTAGCCAGTAAAGCGCCTCCTCTTTCCCCAGCTGAATCCTGTTGCCCCCCAAGTTCTGCAGATTTCAATCGCTTTTCATCTCATCTCTATCAATTTTTATCTATTCATAATCGTTATATCTTTCTATACTCAATACATATTCATCAAAGTATCCTGTCGAAAGGTATCAATCAATATACATCAACATCAATATGACTACAAGAAAGAGAAAGGCTGATGATGAGGAGCTCGTTGCTCTTCCCTCGGATGAGAGTGAGGAGGAAGAGGAGTAAGTGTTGCATCTCCTATTCATTGATTGATCTGTGATGTCGTGTATAGATTTCAATGGTTCAATTTATCACATTGAGACAGCTTTTACATGTTGTTAAATTGGATCGCAAGTTTTCTGATGGCATTGTATTTATGTTTGATATTGATTTGATACGCCGATCATCACATCACTTGGCTGTACATGTTTGGTTGTTCACTTATTTCATCGATAAAATCGTAACTAATCATCGCATCTCATTAGGTATGAAGACTCCGATGCTGAAGCACCAGCTGCGGCATCTGCTGCATCAGATGAAGATGATAGTGACGAGGATGAGGAAGAATTAGAAGAAGAAGACGAAGTTCAAGGTATGCGACGGCATGCGACAACTTGCCAACTTGCAGCCCTTCATAGCCGATACCCCTTACGAACCTACTAACGATCATCCGTACAGAAACGGCGCCTCCAACCAAGAAGCGCAAATTCGTCGCAAACAACTTGACCGATGACAAGGATGAAGTCGCTCCTGTCAACGATGATGAAGGTGATGATAATGAACTCGATGAAGTCGAACCCGCGGATGACGGATTAGAAGATGAAGAAGATACCGATCCAGAAGAGACAGTTTGTCACCCGGGACCTACAAGTAAAGCTGCCGAAGTGAAAGGAGGAATTGTTCCAAAGGAGGATAATTTGGATGAGGTTGATGAAGATGATGAGTAGATAAGCTTCCTTATCGTCATATCATCGTTGCAATGCGCAGCGTATCCACTTCAACCAAGAGACCGTGCGGGATGCGAAATGAGAAATGAATGATTGGGATGAGATGAGATGAGGGATTTTTTGGGATGGAAATTTATGGGCTGGCATCGGACATGAAGTTGGCAATCTGGTTGGAAAGGTGTAATAAGGAAACAAAAAGGGGCGAAAATGGAGATTATTGTGTAAAGAAGTTTCCTGTGCTCTTTTGTTTACCTACCTACCTTTTAGAATTTCTCCACGTTGTCTTTCTTGAATCCCATTTCATGATCTATCCATTGAACTTCTTGTCTTCCTCGAATCCTGATAGCGTAATTTTGACCCGCAAAAGCACGATATTTTTACTGACATTAGTTTATGCATTGATGCAGAATACGAACATTCTGAGCTTCATTGCTACGCTTGCGATCAGGGCGCCAATAATACGAATAGATACCTATCTATTCGTAGGTAGTTTTGAAGCCAAGTCGGACTTATAGCCAGGTGACCGTGAAAATTACAATCTCGTAATTTTAACCGCAGTTGTAATTGCAGATTACATTGATCTCTTATGTCTCTTCACTTTAATTTACAAAGTAATGAAATTATTTGAGTTTGCGGGAAAGACCCCTTCATCTTAACCGAATTCCAAAATCCCATCTGATTTCATCACCTCACTTTATGCACGTATTCACTGTTATATTTTTGTTTCCTCAGTGTTCAATCATCATTCTCACGACCAATGAATCCCACCATTGGTCAATTAAGTTCATAGCATGCATGTTCGAACCCACCCATCAATCCCATTTATCGCTACCATTGTCCAAACACATGGGAAATTTGTAATCTCTACCGGTACTACCGCGTTTTGTGTCTGTTTGAGAGGGTTGTTGCCTGCGTACAAAGCATGCCTAAAACTTTCAAGACACGACATGAAATGGCTCGGTGCATTATTTTATTTACTTATATTACGAGGTGACTTCTAACTTGTTAGCTTGACTATTTTTTCAAACGAAAAGTTTGCAGCTATATTTTTCTAGAAACCCCTTGGAATACTAGTCAGGTACGGATTGGGCATTGCAAATTGCCCAAGAAGAGCATGCAAAAGAACACATTTTTCATCCGAGACTGTAATCTATCGTTGATGACTATTTGTTTCAAATTTCTCCATGTTAATAATCAAAGTCCATACTGGGTACTGATGACGCCCTTTTTATGCAAGACGGCTGAATACATAGTCCAGACGGAGTACATTTTGTTTTTTTTTCACTCCGTGCCTTCGCTTCTCCCTCACTTGGCTCGGTGCATTGATGTCCCCTTTCCTTTCGCCTTTTGCTTCTATCGATCGTATTTCCTTACTACTTATTCGAGTAATAAAATATCGTATCACACATCATATGATTATATGATTATCGCTGCAAATTCCAATCATCTATTTTCCTTCCTCTTTAGCTACACAAAAGCCTATCAATCTGTTTATCACAATCAATACAGGGGTTTATAACCCTACGATTAAGATACGGATCGACAGTGAGAAAGAATCCCAGTCGACATAACCCCTCCACAAACTCTATTATCCACTCTATCCGGGGCGGTACTTGTACTGTCTCTACCCAACCAAACGACTTTTTTTACTTCGAAAATCTTTAGCAAATCTTCACATCGACAAATCTTTCTTTCCTTTCAGCCAAATTACACCCTGGAGGTTACCACATGTTATTCTACCTATCCTACATTCATTCTTTGTCTTCTTCTCCATACTCTTCTCTAAAACAGTCGCTCACGTCACTTCCTTCGTGCGTCTTCTCGGTCTCCAGTTTTAGGGCAAAATCTATCGATCCACAAATCCCACTTGCCGTGTCCCAAGGTTTGGTTGTCCTTTTTCTGTTGTCGTTTGGAGAGAACAGGACTTAAGAGGGGTCCTCATATTATCTCCTTGACCCGCACTCCCATTTTTTTTCACCGAGTATTTGACTTGGCCACATATTTATTTTTGGAGAGGGTTGATCTTAATTGTTGCTCTTTCCTTTTATAGTTCAATCACTGTTAGAAATCACTTGTCTCAATCGTTGACCGTTTTTTCTATCTTTTGCTTGCTGAGCTCGTTCACTGACTCGTCTTTTACTCTCGCTTTAAGATTTCCTTGTATTACTGCTTCTTTTGTGTTTTTATGTTATATGATTGATACCGATTGATACTTTATTCGTACCTTCTACTTTTGTCATTTGTCTATCACGAGCCTCTTTGGGCACCCATTTTTTTTTTTTTCTTAGAACCTGTTATCAACGGTTGTGGTGGAATACCCACTCACCTCTTTTTTTTTTGAAAGAGTCGAAAGAAAGGCCGAATCCTTCCCGAAGATGCCTCTTACACGCCGTCTTTCCCAATTATTTTCCTCGTCACATTCGTTACCTCTGGCTGGGAAAGATATGAATACTATTGATGTCACTACTTCAAAGTCTGCTTCATCACCACCTTCTATATCGGAAGAAGTTATTATTTCGAGTACGGTTATCGAAGAACACGAGGACAAGGATTCGAGTCATCCTTCTGTCGAACCATCACCTAATGCAACCAGAAGACCTCGACGAAAAACGATTCAGAAAATTTTGCGTCGATTCTCTGTTCACTCATCTCCCAAGGACTTTACACCTAATTCTCGCAGCTTATCACCAGTGAACGATGAAGTTATCATGGAAACCCCACAGGACCTACCAGCTCTCACCACCACCACCGATGTTCCATGTCTCGACACGCATGAGCCAATAGACTATACCCGAATTCAAATTTCCTCCTTACCATTTCCCTTTCCGGAACTTGCATCCCCCCTTCGAAGATCCGTCAATGGCGACCAGAAGCTCGATTGTTCCGATTCCGGCTATTTTTCCTTTACCAGCGCCTCCTCATCATCGCTATCAACGTCGCTACCACCCCCCACTTTACACCTCATCCGCCGCATCAATAAAGCTATGCTGCTACTCGAATACCAAGAATTATTAACTACACGGTTCTCCACGAACCTGGCCTTTTTATTCGGCAAGAAGGAAATGGCAATATGGAGGACGAGAAAACTGAGTGATGATACCAAGGAATTGATTATCATTACACTAACAAAGTTGAGGGAATTGGTCGGCAAGACGATGATTCATAAGATGGGATTAGTGAGGAGGAGTAGGAGTGTGTTAGGTGAAGCTATGGAAGCGATTTTTTCGAGTCAAAGACGGGATTCCGGTGTCGAGACTGAGACACCATCTGCGGAATCACCTTCGGAAACAAGCGAACGTACACCCAGCCCGGAAGCTATTGAAATTTCGAGAAATCAGTTGAAGTTAGAAGTGCAGGCCAAAATGAAGGAAGCTCTGCAAATCCTCAGAGACGATATTTCGATGCAAAGAAGATTAGATGAAGTTCTGAGAGCGGGGATAGTAGGGAGTTGTGGAGATGAAAGATTAATGATGGGGTTGCCGAGTAGGAGTGAGAGACTTTGTCTAAGAAGATTTGTAGGGTTTGTGGAAGGGAGGGTGACGGAACTTGGGGGTGCTTATGGGAGGGTTGAGAAAGCTGTTGGTGGTTTAGAGAGGTCGGGATATGAGAATTTGGTGGTTCAATGAATGCTATTAGTTGGGAGAAACTAGCAAAGCATATCTGCGTATCATTTAGACGTCAGAGCGGCTGTTGGAGATGTGCATGAATTTCGTGCATCACACGGCGACGCAACCACACACAAATCTGCAGGCCAACAGATCACGAATAACACCAGGTCGTGGACGAAGAACCTCGTTTGGGACGAGAAATAGATGAGAAGGGTGAGGCAGGTACTCCTGGATAAACGGAACAGGCGCATGCTTAGGAAGCTTGATAATTATGGATGGTTTGGGTAATGAATAGGAGTTTAATGGGTGGCTGGAATTGATATTGGATGTTGATATGACGAGGCGGGCATTAGGGCGTCAGCTCGTTAATGTTTTCTTTGTATATATGGGTGGAGTAGTTGGAGGCTTGAGGTAGGATGGATTAGGAATATTAGAAATCTTATGAATCGAAGTCTGCACTACAACACAAAGATTTTGCTTGAGAGCATGTGGTGAATAAGAGCGGGGTTTGGAGAGGGGTTCGACATCCACCCATTCGTAACAGCCAGGTGAGTATCCCTGATAACGGAGTACTCTGGGTGGAGTGACTCTGGGGCCATTGCTCGTATTTGTGAATCATTCTTCTCCACCCCCTCCATTCCCATCCCCACTATCCGGAAAGTTTTGGCTGCGTCACACGGTTATATAAACGATAACTTTTGAGCAAACTCCACGATGAAGGTAGTTGAAGAAGTGTTGTTTTGCGTGCGGAGAACTGCTGACATTGATGATCCATCATGCTAGAAAATTCTGGGGAATTCGAATTAAGATGAAGTGGGTGAAGTGTTTAACGACAGAGAGAGCGTTACTGTTCTTGTTATTTGTTAGTCGCAGACTTTGAAAGTGTGAGAAGAAATTAGATGGAACAAGATGGATGCATCTCTCTCGAGACGAGAGTAAAACGGCCCTAACTTTTTGGGCTAAAGGTGTGGGATTTCGTAGTTCGACATGTGCAAGTGGGGAGAAGTTCCTTGTATCGTATCTGAGCCATTCTGTTTAAAGATAGTTGAGAGTGGAAGGGGGCGGATTTCTTTAGTTTTATGGTTGGATTGTGAAGAAAATGGAGGGAGGGAGGAGGACAAAGTTGGTGTTCACTTGTTTTTTGGCGGAAGATAATTTTTGGTTTACGGGATGTGGAGTTTAAGTTTATGTGGAGTTGGGAATATGCAAAAAGGAGGTGACAAATCTATAAAGTTTTGCCATATCTTACTAGTTTGGTTATGTGAAGGAGGAATTTGAAGGGTGGGAAGGACAAAGGGAGAATTGGCAAAAGATCTAGATGCAGGGAAAACCTTGGGACGAATGCTCGTTTGTTGGCTTCGGGGCTGGTGGAATTGAGAAATTGCGAAAGTAGGGGAAGAGGGAGTTTTGGCCTGATGCGAGATAAGATTTTGGGTGTTGTCGGTTTTGGGGCCTTGGGAGATGAGATGAAGAATGATATAAGATGGTGACAGCATGGATTTTGACTCACGGTGAAAAGTCTCACTACGACATAAGCTATACGTTTCCGGGAGTAAAATATTACTAGGCAACCAGGATGGACGGATAATCAATATTTCGAGATGCTATGTCGCCGCCAATTCAGGGTCCAGACGACATGAGAGGCATAACACAGGTCATCCCTCGGCGACGCAATGTTGGTTTTTAACATCTTCCATGTACAGATCTTCAAAGGTAGGGTTGGGCTGCAAAAATTGGCATGAGTAGTGAGCGTGCTTGCTAATGCTGTCCACCTTGCCGTTTCTTTCTCCAGTGTCATTTTTCGATGTTGGAAGGAAGAAATTAAGCTCAACTTTGGGTGACTTTTATATAGGAGTGCGAAGGATGCTTGCTTTTTCTGGATCGGGAAAGTGTCTACTGCATGGAGAATACTGGTCTAAACTAGGAGTACATGGAGTCAGATTGCTCGTCTGGGTCTGTGAATTATGGATCTCAGGAACTCTAGCGAATCATGCATTTACTTCTCTTCCACACCGAGCCACAGAGCCGGTGTCCCGCATAACTCTGAAGTGTATATAAGCAGATTGGCCCTTTGTCGCTAGACGTGGGGAGAAAACTGGAGAAAGGTTGTGAGCTTGAGGCTAGTTGTGGTGAGCGACTACATGATATGAGGATGCAATCCCTTGTCCATGATTTTCAACCGCATATCCATTATCCAAACACAATATTGGCCATTAATAGCTTAATGATGCGAGAACTATCTCATGGATGACTCAATAAATGTTCTCTTCGCCGTTGTTCTAACCCAAATTCAGAAAGACCGCTTCAATTCTGTCGCGGCATTTGAGAATAGTGACATCCATCCATATTCCTTTGAACAGCGCCGTCAAAAAATTGGGAGATTGATTCAGCAAAATGTAAACGTAAGCAAAAAATTGACTCTGAATCTCAGATAAACATCCGCTTCGATCTCCTTGGTGGCTTGAAATTGGGCTTTTCTTGATTAAGAGTACAGGCCAGCCCTAAGCTAATGCTAGCTTGTACGCCAGTGGTAGCTTATACACTAGTACATACACATCTCTACTTAGCTTCATCCTTTGTAGTTTGCTATCTGCATACAGAATTCCATACGCTTTATCTACCTATTTCAATCTGATACAAAATCAACCGGCAGGCCGAAGGAAAAGAAGTTGGAAAGAGATCTCTTCCAAATGATAACATGGTCCAAACAATGCAGCAAACTGGAACAATTCCATCATTTGATGATGTTACCTCCGTGGACCTGGTCACTTTTTATGGAAAGTATCCATGATACCACAGGAACTGTTACCGCTATTTGCAGATAAACAAGCCTGAAACTAAGATTGAGAAAATCTGAATGAGATCATTCACTGTTCTAGAGTTTTGTCAATGGCCAATATTGACATTAGTGTAAAGCTAACATCCTTAGTTAATCATGGCAACTCACCTAGCAACGGGTCTATAGTGGACACCGTACCGATGATATTTATCTATATATTGATTCAAGAACCCTACTTTGCTCACAAACTAGCTCAATACCAACAAACAATTACTCCTCTTTACATTTGGACAATCAATTTTACAACAATCTCACAAAGATTAATAACGATTCCAGTTTGTTTTTTCAGATCAATCAATATCATACCTGGCTCCGACGCGCTCTTTACAGACACACCTTTGGATATATTTTAAACTTCGATCACTCACGCAGAGTCTGAACACGTCGACTTTCAAAATAACTTAGATAAGCATTCAAGCTCTTGAGGGGTATATTCACGCAATTCGAACTGTTACTGTAAGCAAAAATTCACTTTGCCATTCCGAAGTTCTTCATAACTTCTAACAAACAAGCCCGAGGTTCTTCTGGAATATACTAGCCATGGCTAAGCGCAAGCTTTCCGTCGATACTGATGATGAGTTAGAGGTGCATTTCAAAAATCTTGGCAACAAACAATCCAAATCAAGTGCCGGATCCTCTCCCAATTCTCCCTATACAGTCTCTACACCAGCCTTTGACCACATTGAAAGCGTTGAAATGTCGTCGAACAACGAATTGAAGGATGATACACCTTTCGTCGACCTTACCATTCTAACAAGTCGTGCCTCCTCTTCTACCCTGAGCGACGCTACTACCGATATCATGAACATCAGTAACGAACCAACCACAGAAGATACGATGGTAGTAGATGAACCCGATTCTGCTCCCACCCCCGCTCCCAAAGGTTATGTCGTAAAGTGTTGTACCGTCAAATTCAGCGAGTTATACTATCTAGACATCCAAATACCGTTCACCCATCCCGATCTATTCTTTGATCTCACCCAGGACCCTATTTTTTGGTTCGAGTTCTTCAACAGTAGCCCTCACACTCGACATACGAGTAATCCCGACATATACATTAATCACTGTCTCTCCACAATGTGCCATAAGACCGGGGATGTCAGAGATTTACTTGTTGTTATTGTGTTTGCCTTCATTACTAATGACAATGACGACACTTTCCACTTCTGGTGGGCGCTCTATCATCGTTGTTTGGGGATGCTGGGTTTTAGAAATGCTTACGGACAGGAAATTATTTACATTGGAAGAATTGATATGCCGGATGATCTGTATAGCGGCTGTTGGAACAAGGCGCTGCAAGAACACCTCGAAGATCATGGTCATCTAGGCCCATATGTGTACTACTCGGTCGATTTTGAATCAGGCTTTAGATGGCATAAGGTAGAGGACGCAGAGAGATTCATAAAAGCGGAGGATATTGACGAGCACTGGGTAGTTGAGCTACCAAGGAATGAATATACTTGTTAAGCAGATTTGGGAAAGTGAGGAAATTCATTCGAGGTGTTTGGTGTTCAATGAGTTAGGGTATTCGCAATACTTAATCCAATAAGACAAATCTGTAATCGCTGGTCAGTGACCCAATACAAGTATTCGATGATCTGAATTTTCATAATATGCTTTAATGATCTACACCAATTGTCCAAGGCATCTGGAGAGATATTTATTATGTATCTTCATTAGATTTGACATTAATGTGATTCTACGATGCCATACTGAGACGAGATGGATACCTAAAACATAAGTGGAAGCTTCACCACCAAAAATTAGGACCCGATATAGATTTTCAGAATCAAGGGCTGGTATGTTTATATTGAATCCAATGACTTTATGACTCCAATTCGACTATGAGTTCCTTGCTAACTGAGAGGGGTAAAACACGCCGGAGAAAAAGCAGTAACCTCCCGCGTTAGCAGTGACTGACAGAGAGTGGGAAGTAGGAGTGGTATCATATATCTTCGACAGCCTTGTCCAATTGAGCATCAAGCCGGAATGTCTGACCCTTTCCCTAATCCCGGACACTCGTCTGGTATCCTGGTGGGAATCATAGGGCAGTGGGTTGGAGAGCAAGAACTACTAGCAGAACGAGAAATGAGGGATATTTTACGAAGAAATTTGTCTCATACGAGGAGTAAAGAGAGGAGTTCTGATGTATCCTCCACTGCCGAGTGCCCAGTACCTCATGGATGAACTTGATTCATAGCGAAAGTATGCAATGATATGCGCCAACTTAGACCCTCAAACTTGTCTTGAATCGAGCTCAAATATTTCGACTTGGTACAGTAACCGTGCACTCCTACTAGCCACAGGCCCTTTTTACAACAAAACTCACTCTTTTCATTTATTTATATTAAAATAATTATATATTTTGAAAGAAAATCCTTATAACTTTTTAAAGATTATCATTTGAAGATTCTATATTTCTAATTTCTATAAATTTCATTTACCAATAAACAAAATTTCATAATTTTGAATTACAATTTTTCAAATCTTATTCATTTTACTACAAAAATCAAATCAAAATTCTATTTAATAACTTTGAAACTTGATTATATTATATCCAAAAAAATTTAAAAAATAATTCATCAATTTTTAATTATTTATACAATTCAAAATAATACAATTTCTGAATTTAAATTATATTTTAATTGAAATCGAAATTATTATGATTTTTTAAAATAATTGAGTTTTGGTGTGAAAAGGCCATTGGGCTAGTAGTAGTGCGCTAGTAACTGTATATACAATCAATGTTTTGAATATTAGTGAATTAGGACTTGTTTGATAGCAAAAAATATATTACCATTCAAAATATTTATAATATTCAGATATTATAATTGAATGATAGTATTCAAATACTATTAGTGAATCTTGTATATTTTGTTTGGCAGCAAAATATATATTATTATTTAAATATAATATATTTGATTTTCATTTGATCTTTAAATTTGAAGAAATATTAAATACTATTACAATGATAAAATTTTAATTTGAAAAAGATGTAATAATTATTAGAAACTTGTAAATTTTTTTATTTTTAATAATTCGATACAAAAAAAAATATTATATTTTCAATTTTGAAATCATATAATAAATATTATAAATTGTTGAATAATTAATAGCAAAACGTTTTATTTTCTATATTTTATTATTCAAAATTTTATATAAGAATCGATGGTAATATTCAGATATTATTATTTATTTGTTATTATTGAAAATTCTGTCAAACAGAAAAGTGATCGATATTCAAATATTACATTTTCAATATCATTAATGGTAGTATATTTTTTGCTGCCAAATAAGCCTAAGGTAGTTTGTAGTGATATTTGAAGTTATATAAGTTATGTCTGACATGAGGAAGCGTAGTTGTGAATGCAGTGGCCTTATCAAATTTTAGTTTGGTCTAGCACGTCCAAGCTGACATGATGTTTAGATCAACGATGTCTTGGTGAGGTCACTCACACTCTCACACTGTGGTAAAAGCATACTTCGCAGACTTTCGTTTTTTGTTGAAGTACTGGAAATGCCTCCCGGTTTGCTCACCGAGAACGATGTGGTGATCATTACGAATACTTCTCGGAAAAGTCCTGCACAGGCACCATAAACGATATTTCCAAGATGATAAATATCAAAATGACAGCTGGCTGCCGTGTTTGCAAAACTTTGCCCAGTTACTTTCAGCATTTATTGCAAAATTGATTGGATATGTTTCTTCAATCTTTGTCATCATCCCGAGTTTCATGTCTTGGATTAGTTCTTGTGGTAACCACCGCGCCTTTCCACGGGCTTTCTGCATGTTCGGTCGTCATAATTTTTAATGAATAGCCTCATTTGCACTTGGAGTTTATCATAGCGATCAGCTGATCTATAATGGATCCCGTAACTGTTCTTGGTGTTGCAGCATCGGCCCTGCAGATCGCTCAATTCATCGGGACGACAATTCAAGGCCTCCACACTCTGAGGGGGAAGTTCAAAGATGCAGATACAACGATTCGCCTTATAATCAGCAAATTATCCACAATCAAAGCTGCAGTTTCTCAAATAAGAGATTGGGCCGAGTCCAATTCGCATGATTCCCCAAAAGAAAGGCAGTTCATGGATGGACTTCATGTCGCACTCGACGGATGCCAGGCGGCGATTGATGTACTTTCCGAAAAAGTCTTCGATCTCACTGTAGCTACCAGAGACTCAAGCGATGGAATGTCAATTGTTCTTGGGATGAGAGAGAGGGTGGCAGCGGCGTGGAATGAAGGTACCATGAAGGCCCACGAAGACAGAATTACACGACCAAGCACAAGCATTACAGCTTCCACTCATGGCAGGACAATGGCAAGGCTCCTAATGTCTAGCTTTTACTACTGTGGCTAATGCATCATAAACAATAGTCGGGATGCAGGAACCTAAAATCTCTGTTGGAAATCAAAGAGAATAAAACATTAATACAAAAGGTTGTGGATGATACAAAATCACTACGTGAGAGTTCCGCAGCATCACGGATTTCGGGGGGCGCACGCCAATCTATGTTGGGGAGCAGTATTGGAGGAACAGTTTTTGACTTTGATCGCGCACTACAAGAGTCTCGCCCATATAATAATATGAATTCAGCGAGGGGAACTCGAGGTCTCGCACATGCAAACCAGCTGCCCGCGTTGATTCACCGAAAGCCAGCAACGGGGAATACCACCAGTGCTGATGAAGGTTATGAAACAGGCATCACTCAGTCTATGCCACGATCTCCAGCATCATTAGACCATCGCCCTAGTTTGGACACACGACCTTACCTCGTTCAAACAAATCTGTTACTAGAATTCAATAATTTTAATATATATCGTAGTCGAAGCGTTACCTCGGATTTTACCAAGTCAGAACCTACAGTTAAAAGGTGGCTTTCCTCTTCCTCCTCCTCTGAAGAATCATTACGGCAGGAGGATAGACTCCATGGTTCTCGGAGGAAGAAATTTTGGCCCACTCGACTTGGGAAAATTAACTCTCTCAGTGCTGCTAGCCTATTACCTAGTCCTGACCGGGTAAAGTCCGCTGGCCCAAATCTCCTACCATTAATCGATTGAAGCGATGACAAGACATAAACTTTAAACAAACTATCGATTTTAGGTCACTGCTAAGTGCTGGGGCATATGCCGAAAAAGAAACCAAGGGTGACAATCGGCGACCAATTCATATTGCCGCCGCGAAAGGATCTCTGCGTATTGTAGAAGTTCTTTATGGGAAAGGAGTCGCAATTGATCAACGGAATTCCGGAGGTTATCGACCCCTTTGTCTTGCGTGTCAACACGGGCATGTCCAAACCGTGGAGAAACCACCATCCTACAATGAACCTCTAAGGATGGATGCGCTTTTGCGATCAACAAAACAAGGACTCGCCTCTATACATTGCTGCCAAAGCCGGACATCTCGATGTTGTTAAACTGCTCATCAAGAAGGGTGCATCCGTCAAGGAACGTGATGAGTTCGGATAGATTCCTTTACGATATGCCGCCTACAATGGGTGCAGAACTTTACGATGAAGGAGAAGACTCCTATGGGTGGGGGTTCTTGTTGATGGCTGCAATGATTGGATTCTCTGATACTACCAATATATCACAAGGCCGTAAAGACCGCATTCGGGGCCTGCTTGATGAGATGGAGAGCCGTTACGGCGAGCATGAGAACAGCGAAGATGATGGATATCAGCAAAACACTGTAGTAGAGCTCGATCTTGATGACATGTATCGAAGTGATCCATTGACTGGGCCACAGGAGCTTTTGGAGTCTTCATCGTGGACTGAACTCCCTGCTGGGGGAAGTGAAACATATATCCGACCTCAAAGGTCATCTGGCTTGTCGCCAAGCTCTCCTCTTTCTTTACGCCATGACCATGAAGGTGCTACAAGAGATGTAGTCAAGAATGAAGTATCTCCACTTGTGACCGTATCTGGAAATAAGACTGCACCTAAGGTCGAAGCTCTTATTGATGGTCCACAAAACATACTCGAGAACTTTGATCCTCCCCACATAGTTCTCAAAGATGTTGCTGTACTTACCGCACAAAGGCAAGCGGAGATACAGAAATTGCAGCAGTATCTTTCATCTAACCGAAGTACGACTGAGCCAATATTACGCTCTGAAAGTCCACACCAGGTGTATGAGATGTCCGCGGATTGAGATGTCTTGGCTGTTACAATGCGATATATATTATGTCGATGCGATGAAGAAAATTAAGATTAAAGTATTTTCCCTGGATCCCGGCTTTTGGATTATTAGACATCATATTCCTTGCTTTGTCGCATCCTTGGTTTAGCTGTGGGTTTATTGAAGTTCAACACAGATCTGAAGTAGCCCCCTGCCCTGCATGGGAAATCCGGAGCGGAATCCATCGGGATCCACCACGTCTTACCTAGAAGGTCAAACCACTCCGACATGCATGGGTGTTGTGATTTCTTCTGGAAAGATTTTGACTCGCAGGGCGGATAAAAATAACGTAGAATCGTTGTCAATCCGAATATCCCATAAATTCACATTAGCGTTTCGCTGTATTTGAAAAGCACTTGGATCTAGTGACATAGTGACTGTCATCAACGTTGGCAGATTATACACACTTTCAGCACTAAATCGGCCATTTCCAAAAACGCACATGTTGGACGTAATGCTGAAGATTTGGAGTTTATATAGACATTTATGCTTACCGCATGCAGAAGTTCCTTTTTTCCACCTGTCTCACAATTAACTCTCGGAAATTTTCGTTCTCGGGTTGGTAGTCTGACACATGATTTAGTCTGGTTCGCTTAGACCCTGGCAGTCCACTGAATGGGTTGAATGGATCCACAAGCTTTCAAATGGCATGATTTATCATGTCATGTTGTTCCGGACAATGTTCGAATGGGCGAATTTCATACGATTCCGAGGGCCTGACTCTTGTTTCGATAATTCTTCACTTTATGTGGGGTTTCTGTGATGCAATATCATATTATCTGTACAATAGTATGATGTTGGACAAGGGGTTTTCGGTAGTTAAGCCGATCCCTACTCAAGTAGGTAATACAAACACGTGTGGTTGATCACAACATCTTTTCATCAAAGATCTTTTATAAGCCCTTTTCTCTTTCTTTCAACTATTTTCCACGTTTCAATTACATTACAGCTATTGACAATGGCCATACCTGAGAACACAGCACGCCTCAGAGTCATCATAATTGGCGGTGGATTGAGTGGTCTAACATTAGGACAACTTCTTACGGATGTTCCGAGCATCAAAGTTACGCTCTATGAGCGCAGTAGAGGCCCAGTAGATAGGCTCTCTGGATATCGGGTTATGTTATCTTCTTTTGTTCTTCGAAATTTAAAAGGAAAACTTCAACACGATGTGTGGCAGGAGATTGCGCCCAGTATTGGTGTTCAACCAGGCGGAGGTCAGGAGATGAGTTTCGTGAAGAGCAATGGCGATCCGATATTCACGTGGCTACCAGCTGAGATACAAGATGAATTTTCTGTATCGCGCTGGCGTCTACGAGAAGGACTATTGCATTGGAGCGAATCTTTTGCGCGATTTGGCAAAAGGTTTGACAGATATGAGACACTGCCGAACGGAGTAGTAAGGTGTTACTTTACGGACGGGTCGATAGACGAGTGCGACTTATTGGTTGGCGCCGACGGTATAAATTCTAGAGTCAGAGCACAAATGTTTCCGCATTCCAGGATACGACCTATCGATGTCGCAGTGATATACTTCAAGATCCCATTAACGGCGGAAACATTTAGACTGGCGGGATCGCATAGTGGAGTTATGGTACAGTGTCCCCAAGCCTCCTAAAGATCGCGTTCTACAAAATACTGACTGCATGGTAGGCCTTTTGCCCTGAGAACCAGAATATTTTGGTACATTCCTGGCAAAATCCAATGAAGCCTTGGGCAACAGAATACACAGCAGACGATATTGAAGCTTCTGAATCATTTATTATGTATGGCTATGGCAGTCCAGCGAGTTCCTTTATCAATAAAACCAAACCACCAGAGGAATTAACTCCGGCCGAATTGAAGGCTGAGATTATCAATCGTTCGAAAACTGACAAAAACATTCATCCCAACTTTTTACAATTAGCTGAGATGTGCTTGACAAACACTGCGTATCTCCACATGGTGAAAAAGTGCGATTCGGTAAAGCCGTGGGACTCAACCAACGTTACGTTAATTGGAGATGCAGTTTTTAAGTATGTATTCTATACTTCATTGAGACATCGGTAACATGTGACTAACCTTTTACTCAAGCATCATGACTACCTTAGGAAAGGGAGCTAATTGCGCTCTTCTTGATGCTGTTTCTCTCGCCGAAACACTTTCACCCCCCGTATCGCCACAGTCAACGTTTCAAGACAAAAATATCCAGCTCACCTCAGAATATACGCCTCGAACTCCGCACAAGCTTGTAGGCACAGTGGAGCTTCGACCAGCGCTTCGTACTTTTGCCGCGGAAAATGTCAAACGTCGCCACCGGGAACGACAAAGAAGTGCATTCCTCCAGAATCTGGTATACTTTGGTGATAACAAATTCAAAGAATACTGCAGGGAAAGAGTACTGAAAAGTGCTCTCGGATGGGTCGAAGGGAGAAAAGGGATGAAGAAGGAATTATACGGTGCGAGAGGTGAAACGAGAAATGTTGGTGGATTATTATCTCCCAACCTGGTACCGAATGAGGACCATGGGAATCTTGACCGTGCCGATGTGGAATCAATTATTGAAAGGCAGAGTTTTCTAGAAAGAGGCTGGGGACTTGTAAGAGCAGATAAATTGGACTCGGAATGTGTGAGCTTTGCGTCGACTTCAACACGAGAATCGAAGAGTACTAAGGCCTCTTCATCCGAGGTAAATTTGACTGAATGTTTGGCTAGAGATAATGCCTAGTTTTGGTAGGTTGGGGGCGGGGGAATATGGTTGGATTGTTTGGTCCTGGTATACCCGGTTATGACGAGTTCATGACATATGACGGATAGACTGGACAGGGAAGTTTAAGTACATATGGGTTTAGATGATTTGGACGGCGTCTTATTATACTATACTTACTCAGCTAAATTACGTTTAATTTCCTTTCGAAACCAGCTGTTAGTACAAAGCTAGTAATGATTTCGGCTTTGTGTTATAGGATCTTCATGTTTTGCGTTTCACTTTTATTCTTCTTTGCTTTACCATATTCTAATACAACGAGATCTCTTCGCTTTTATTTACAACTAGCCAATGTAAAATCGATTGCAATGAATGTTAATCTCAAACAAACAGACTTCAGGGATCAAATAGAGTTTGCTGATATTTCAGCACTCAAGAGCAGCAAACTCCACGTGCCTGTTTAGCACTTTCGTGTGAGCATACCATGATATCACGAGACAGATACATTTTTCAAACAAATGGATCATTAGACGGGTCAAGTTCTTTGTGATTCGTTTTTTAGAAATATATAAGTATTGTAGCCAGTACTATGAATCAGATCTCGAATATCTAGTCCATCATTCACGCCACAACCAACTTCCTTCCCTAGTAGGGAATGCTACGCTATATACCTAAATACAATGAAATCTAGCTCAATCATTCTAAGTCTCTGGTTTAGTGGTATGGTTCTTGGTATTAACTTCTGCATTCTATTGTCCTACTTATCCTACTCATTTTCATGGGAATTCTGCTCTGAGATGATGGATGCCCCACTGTAGCGGTACGAAGTATTATGGATATGGAGCTGTACCAGCAGTCACAGAGATTGTTGCACGGTTGTCTGCAGGTTTTGAAGTAAAGCCGTATAGAGAAATAAGACTTGGATATAATTGGGTCCTTGGACGAGCAGATTCGAACAATTTCATTTACACAGCATACCGCCGTTCATTGGCAAGATCAAAATTTTCACATCCACACGGTTGCAAATCTCAACAGGTTTCTATCTCACGATTATTCGAATATTGGAAGACCACTTACGCACTACTTCATCATCATGGCTAAGTCTCTATCAAAAGACATGACTACTCCTTCCACGCCACCATCTAATTCGCCTTTCAATGCTCCTTCACCATCGGGTACGCCTCGCCCCAACAATTCGGAAACGCAATCAAATCTTCTGCAAAAACTGATAAACTAATCAAGAAAGCTAACAATCAATATCGTCACCGCGTCATACAACTCGTCGCCAGAGACTGGGAGAGAAAAACAGGGGATAAGTTGAATAGGAACCTAAACTTGGAAGCTACAAGTTTGGGACACGGGCAGGAATCTGGTTCCATAACCCCAGCTGTGACTTTGACAAATACATTAGTGGCTACTCAAACTATCAGTAAGTCTACGAAGCTCGATGGAGATAAGAAGCAGGTGGTTTTCGGATCGACAGGGTGGGGGGCTGCAAATGATGGGTTTGTTAAGCTGACTAAGGCCGAGTGGGAAGAGGAAATGTCCTTCTGGTCTTAAGCGGATTTTTATCCGCTTCCGATAGCCAGCGGAAGTATCAAAATTGTTACTAGTTGGTTGGGGATGCTGGATGGGTTAGCTTTTGTATGAAATTCTTGACAGTGGAATTGGTTGATTTACAAAATTAAACATATGGTGATAACAATAAAATCGTCTGTAGAGTATTAATGGTTGTTAGTAGGACAACTGAAGTCACAAGTTTTGCTTCTGTTTCGGAGTTGACTGGTCCATATCTGGGGCGCCAAGTCCCTCGTAGGGTTATTAGGAGATATTGGCTCACTTCCTTCCTTTGCGAACTGCGAGCCAATGGGCTACGGCGTACAGAAGGATTGGATTAAATACCGAAATTTACTCTCATTGATATTAGTCTATTAGATGTCTTTACAAATTGTGACTGACTGTGATTTTAAAACCTAACGGAATGCATTACTATATGTTGAATATTACGCCAATCTATGGCAATATCCTACTGATACGTACATATACAGCTTATTCCTCCATTGACTTGGAAACCTAATATATCTTTACTTCTTCTCTATTCATGAACCCGTTATAAACAGTATATATAAGTCCACGTAATGATCTAGCCGAATGAGGAATTCGGCCACAACTCCCTGCGAATACTCAACGCTAGCGTTGAGTCCTTGAAGCTGTTTCTACGCATCAACCATTGTACGGCTGCATACGGTCACAATAGTGCGCGTGATCTGTAGACCTTCAAGATGGCTGTTGTGGAAGGTAAACGGGTGAGATAAATAGACATTTTGTTCGCTGCAAAAACCACCATTCCATTCATCAACACGAACATCCACATTTACAAAAAGCGATAGCCACTAAATCACGACCACAGAAATATTTGCATTACATAATTCTTCTATCAAAGCATGATGAACAAAAAACCACCAGGTGCGCCCCGTCCCCAACGCTTCCGCGATGCGCTTGCCGAAGAGCACATCTACCTGGTGAACAAAAGATATCACAAGGGAATCACCGAGATCCATAATAAACAATTAGACTTGGAAAAGCAGGCGACCGCAGAAAAGCTGTCTAATGATTCGGCATACGCGCAATGGACTCCTTCATCAGAAATGTCCGACCTCGTTTCCGAAACTTCCGAGGGCGCAGCTCCCGGAGGTGGCACAGATGACCATGGTCATTTAACCATCTCTGACCCTATAAAAACTGCAAGCAAGCTCATCGAAAGAACAGCTCATCGCGAGGAAGATCCAAGCACCGCGCCGGCTGCATCCAGGATAAGCGAGGGTAAATTTCTAAAGACGGATAAGCAGATTAAGGATGAGGAAATGTCGTTTTGGGCAAACTAGGTCAACGCACGGCATGCATCATGGCTAAAAGTCGCAGCAATTAACATTTGCAAATTGGTACCAGCATTTGCCGATCTACGCGGCTGGAGGAATAGCTTGTTTCGAAAGTCTAAAAGACATTTCGAATGAAAAAGAAACACGAATGAACTTTCTATTGGCTAGGGTTTATTTTGTATTGAGGGTTTGTAGTATACTGCGGGATTTTTTAAGGGGCTATATTACATCTTGGTGGTATATTCTATCATTGTGATTGACCCACGATTGAGGATAATTTCATGATGAGTTCGGTAATTTATGGTCTTGGACTTGGAGGTCTTGGACTTGGACATTGGTTTCTTTGGTGATATACATGGGTAATTCACTTGAAGAAGCTGGAAGTCACAAATACTAGCATATCTAATTGTAGGACTATTTATTAAACAGAGAATTCTATAGAAGACTAGGGAGGGGTTTTTGCAGACTATGACCATGATTGTGAATAATTCTGACCAAATAGAAAACATGACAAGAATTGTTGCATAAAATTATAGTCGGCTCCTTTTCACCCTATATGAATGACACAACTATTCAAATTACAGATACCTTAGCTACGGCTGATGCTGTATAGAGTTCTTGGTTCTATCCTCAAATATTCACAAGGACGTACGGCTAACCGTTGTTAATGCCAGGAGTTCAACTTCGGCGCGCCAACTATTCGACCGTATCGTCACCAGTATGGTCCCTACGGTGGGAAACATGACTTTTTAATTCAAGACCGTACATGGAGGGAAATAAAAGAATTCTTTGCGCCTGCTGCTATATTTACATCGGTCAACACGAAGATCAAGACTTAAACCTTCAACCAACCCCGAAACAAACAGAACTTTCCATTGAATCATTTGAACGATTCTTCTCCGAGTGATTTTCGAAATCTTTCTTCTTCCATAAATATCATCTCACTTCCTCAATTCGCGAAAGATGTCTTCTTCCAAATCTTCCTCATCAAATGCATCTGATGCACAGCGACCAAGCAAATTCGTGGAGCACATTCTTGACGGGACTCAAGAAAAGATCGACGAAGGCCTCCACCGCGTAGAAAAAATAGAGCGGGAAAAACTGGTCGTCCGAGCTTTCAATCAATGGAAAAGAAAGTATCCCAAGCAATGCAGTGAGCTGAATTGGGAAGCTAGCTACCATGATGTCGATGAAGAATATGATGAAACTGCTAAAGACGACACTGAGTCCATCCATGTTCATTGGCATGACAACACAATGAAGGAGACACACGAGACAGAAGGAAAAGGCGAAAAACCTCCTGCCACTCTTGTTGTGCAGAGTCGCCGCGGAAAGGTGGCAGAACGTATTGCGGTCGCAAAAAAAGCTATGTGTTTTGGCTCGGTCACTCCATGAGCAAAGCTTTGTTAGATCAGACAAGGAAGTCAAGTCTGAGGAGCTATCTCTCTGGAAAGAGGAGCCATCCTAGCTAATGACAGTGAGAGGGGAGAACCTGGGGAGATGTACTGTTGGTGGCTGGATTCCTCCTTCATTAGACTACCAATCCGAGAGCATTGGTAATGAATTAGGTGGTCTATTTTGTGTTCCAACGTTCGGCATTTGATTTGATTGGCGAAATTGGCGAACGAGCTTCCATTTTTCCGGCAAATAATGGGGCTTCATAAGTGATTTGTCTATTCCAGGATAGTCAGGATATAATAGTTTAGGCTAGGTTAAATAAATACACATGTTATACGCATGGGAAATAAGTTTGAAATTTTCAACTATTGTGTTCGCTTTAGTGACTTATTACATCTAGAGGCTAACATCGGCAAGCTATACCGGCCTGCTAATCAAATACTAAAGACCCAAATGCACTACTCTGACAGTTTAAATTGTCGTCATCTTGTGATACGTAAATAGGGAGAAGATCTTCATTTTGAACAACTTGATTAGATATCAACTCAGCTTTTTTTGATATGTGCATTCATCTCCCAGCTCCGACGCCAGAATTGGAGGGGCTTAGGCGAATGCTTACTTTTAGTGTCCGACCTCAAAGAATTATAATCACGCGTTTTCTTTCATGCAGCATATGCAAACTTGTATGCGAACTTGTATCATGCTGTTCATAATATTCTTACGGTTAAAATATTTTCTCCGTACACTACTGCATTTAGTTATAGCTCCCTTGATCTTGTTTGATGACACACCCGTATGACTAAAGAAGACTAATCGGCCAAGTCGTCACGGAATTCAAGGACAATATATATAATAGGATTAATTCTGCACCGTATCAGTCTCTATCCGTTCTGATGAAAAATCGCGCATCTACGAGTAAATAAATAAACCAACCTCCCTCTCCAAAACTTCATACTCACACCACTCAAACACCTATCATTACAACATTCATTACATTCACATTCTGTCTGTTACTAGTTCTTGATCGCAAAAATATTTAAACCCAGATTGCTGTCAATATGTCTACCTCATCACGACCTTGTACCTTCCACCATGTTCGATTCGGACCTAACGTCACAAATCCATCCGGAAAAGAACTTCAAGTTATCCGCAATTCTGTGAAAAAACAATATTACCATCGCATGGTAGACTCAGAAAAGAAGTTGTGGATCCAGGCAAATATCAAAGCACAAATTGAACTAGAGGTATCGGACGAAAAGCCTCAAGGTGCGCAGCGCAGAATATTATTTGAGGATAATGTTACAACGCCTCCTTGCGAAGGCGTTGCACTTGAAACTAAGCTATGGAACGAAAGGAACACTCAAATACCGATCGGGGCAAAAGTATTAGGTCAAAAGCAACCTGACATGCAACGCAGAGTCAGATTCCGAGACAGCTTTCCACATACACCCTTGAATTCCATCGGAGTTCCTCGAAGCAGCGCGAAGAAGCAATACTACAATCGTATGGTGCAGCTAGAAGCAAATATTTGGCTCGAGGGGAAGAATAAGGATAGAGAGGCAGATGAGTGGAGTGGGGGCGACCTACCCGTCGGTACGAAATATCATCAACTCCGAGACGGGGCAGGTGTAAGTGGCGGGGGCGGGTCTAAAGCTACAGACCCTGCTGATGCCGCCATCAAGTTCAGCAAAGACCATGGTGAGATGGTCCACAATGTTACCATAGATAGGAAGAGCTTTGATATGACAAGCTCTGCCGCTAACGACGATACTTTTGTTATTGTGAGCAAGTCGGTACGTGAGGAGGGAAGTACCCTTTAGTAGAGCAATGAGGTTAGCATGCCATTGGATTGTGGACTCTGCCATTATGGTGGACTAGTGTCCGTCTTTACCGTATCAGCAAGGAGAAAGAATGTTTCGATTAATAATGGGAGAGAAGTTGGCTTGTTAATTTAACAGATTAAGAAGTCACAATGACTACTGGGCTTCAGACATTGGTAAATACTAGAATCAACATTGCTGAGCATGATCCTTGTGAACTGTAACTGTGATTGTTCCGTGAGAATCTTATGTAAAACATATAAAAACCAAATTGCCAGGTGATAATGATTCAAAAATCAAGTTTGCTCATATTCTCATTCAAATATAACTGGAAACTTTGAAACAAGCAATGTCGTGGAAAACTATATCACCTCGTGATCACTGGCAAATTCGACATGGCTTGTGACTTGTAGTCTCTTGAATGATTATTGCAGCTATTAACCGTGCGATTGTTCCTCTCACGTCTGCTAGATACTATGCACGTCAGATGTCAATCGCTAGCCAAATTATCTTCTACTTATATTTAACCGCCCGCTCCCACCCTAGGCAAAAAATGAAATTTCTAGCGGTTCCAATTTCGTGTGGCTCCGTGATATACTCCAGAGTTCTATATACCAAAAAAAACCATATCAATGTGTAGCATGAGCTGAAGTGTTTCGCTCCACTTCACCTTGCCGTGCAAGAATATCTTTTAGGATTTACCCAGAGATGATGGGCTGCAATGTGTAACATTAACAACAAAAAGGTGAATATTTTTGCAAATATTGGACAGCGCTTTATGGCTTAACATTGATGAAGCTGTAATTCTGCGGAAAATAGAACTGTCTATCTATACATCGATATGTCACAACGGTCATCCTATAAAAACACGAGCATTACCCATCGCAGCAATACCCAATAGAAAAAGAACTTTTATGGGAACCACAACTGGAATAAGTTTTCAATACAATCAAACATTCATCATAATAATCTTTCAGAAGGGCATAATGACTAGTTCTATCCCTTCACCACCACGCGCACCACGTCCACTACGCTTTCGAGAAGGTGTCATCTCGAAACGGTTTACCTCTACAGGCGAAAATCCCGTCAAGGCATCGGCAGAGAGATGCCGTGGCTCTCTGTTGGAGTTAGCAATAACGGACTTCAACAAAGAGCCCCCAATCGCAGCTAAGAGGCTTGGCACGGAAAAGGCGGGTAAGGTTGCTGGAGGAGAAACTGTATCGCGGAAATTTTAATCTCTGCCCCTAAAAATACCAAAGCCAAACAGCCAGCTCAAGCCTCAGTAAATTTTGAGCATCACCCGTCACATGGGAGTTTTGAAGTCGGTAAGGACAGCAAACGTCGAGCCGTATTAGTTCCTGCAGGCGCTATTTCCTTCGTTCGATCTATCGAGAAACTACAAGACGAAGAGGATTCTTTCTGGTGAGCTCCATGATATAAGAACGTAGGTTTTGGGATGAACTATTTTGGTAGAATGTTTTGTTCGACACGATTTCCTTACGCTCTCCGGTCAAGATGATTGGGGAAGTAAAGAAAGTACGGAAGAAAGAGATCCATTGTGTACAATCATTTCGGCGTTGTATAAATTTCTCATGAAATTCTAGTTCTCAGAAGATGATAGTTAAGCCTAAAATATTCAACGCGTATTGTTCATCGAGGATATGGGCGTATTCGAGATCTAATCTGCGTCAATCAGATGGGGTATATAGGACTTGTTGTAGAACAGAGTCTATGCTAAAGATATCTTTATATCTAATCACTCGAAATGAATATTATTACTACGTTTGTTACATTGATAGCTCTGAATTATGCAAAGGATAAAGAGTCGGAACTCAGTCGTGCCCTAAAAAGTATGAAAGTCACGCATGGTGCAGGAGGCAAGCATATCAAAAGCAATCAAATACTGCTAGAAAAATAAAGGGAACCGGGGTATTACTGAGTAAGTCCTTGAAATAGGAGGGTGTAAGTGCCTTTTGATCAGAATGTTGCAGGAACGGGTATTAATCAGACAATTCCCCTTCTTTTTAGTGCTAAAACAATTTTACTTTCAGCGAACTGAAGCTAAAACAACTTACTACTAGTAGGCTTGTATATTGTTTTATGCATCCTAATCTCCGGGTCCTCATCTGTATATCCAATAATTGACGTGTCAGAAAAGTTAGAAATGGAAGTTTGAAGAACCTTCCTTTGGCAGTACGGCTACTCTACGATCTTGCAACTATTGCAGTATCAGCTGTACCGTAGTGGAAGAGAATTTAGCATAAATTAAATTGACCTTCAGCTCTTAGAAACTATATCAGAATTGTAATACCGCAAACCTTCTATAAGATTAACGTCAATCCATTTTTTCACATTATCCCGCGTCTACACCTACCTAAATCCTCCAGGTCTCAGCAACCAAAGTGCCTGGAATGGCAGCTGACAAAACCTTTGGTCAGAAGGAGGAGCAAACGGTAGCAAAAAAAGCAGCAAACAATAAAAGCTTTCACCAAAACTCACTTGAGACATCCCCGAAATCATTACAAACATTTCTGATGAATACCCCCACAAGCATCAAATCGCCAAAGGCTTAGAGAAAGGAGAATAAGTCAAGCGATAAGCGTTTTTCTGAGTCTGCAAATCTCGGCGTGAATTTCTTCTAACATGATCAACTCGGCGAGCAATAGTCATACCTTCGGACCCTCTGACCCAAACGCACGATTCTGGGCAGTGCTTGCTACCTCCGGTCGAAACCGTTGTATTATCAAATCAAGAAAAGCCAGTGAAAGAAACGAACATTCAAAGACACAAAGTGCTGAGCTGGAGAAATATCTTTCGGCGATGAGTTCAGCAAAATCAGCAAGTAGGCGATAAGCACATGCTCATGGGATAGGTCATCTAATCGGGCATTAATGCTGAGGATATCGGGGGAATTTCTAGGCCAGGGTGATAGAACGTAAAGGATCCCAAGATACTGATCGGGGAAAAGGCTATTGCAAATGGCGGGTTTTGAGCTTTCGGCGATGAATGAGGCACTTTGGACTATGATGTACACAGATTCAAACCATGTAATCTTTAATCAAATGCGAGGTTTTTAATAAAATAATAGGAAAGGCCTTTCTACTCAAGTATATGACTATAATTTTGTCTGTGAATTACAATTAGCTCCATATTAACCGCTAAAATGAGCAATTCATCAAGAACTCCTCTTCTGTTATAGATGTGAGCATGTATCCAAAACTAGACTTCGCTTTTCAGGACCTTCGAATATAACACAGTTGTATAAATCCCGTATATATACAACACATACAGACCGCTAAAATTCGCCCCCTACCTTTTTAAACACTAACATAACTCTGGTAATTTTCATGTAACTTTTCCGACTACGGTGGAATTCAATTTTCTCTTGTTCATGAACTCGCGCAGATAACTGTCTGTATTAGTCTTTCTCATAACGCTAATTGTAGTCGTATCTTCGACGGAGATTATATATAGTTGCACTCCTCCTACTTCTTGCAATTATTTTCATACTCTATCTCCATCACAAAACAATTCATAATCAAACTTATTAATAAAACACCAAACCACAACCAAACCTATTCGTTGAACTCCTTCTCATTGTAACATGTTAACAATGGACACTCAGAAAGGTGGTGCTACAACTGATAGCACGCCATCAAAGATAACCAAAGGCGCAAAAGAAAAGACGACTCCCTGCTGCGATAGATTTAAGACACCTTCACCTAAGTTCATGGCATCTCCGCCTAGAGCGCCACACCCGAGGCGAGTTCTACGTCCGGAAGAGAGGCAGAAAACTGAGCCCCCTTCACCAACACCTGATGGTAGTCGCAGAAACTATCATAATAGAGACAGTACAATGGCATCTCACAACCTCGAAGAAATGGTATCCAACTATCACGATATCAATAGGCAATATTGGAAGTTGATTGACGGAGCTCACCTTCGACATGACGAAACCAGGGAAAATGAATCGATGCCAGGCATTCAATCTCATGGCACTTCGACAACGCCTGCGTCAATCATCGCTCAGCAGAGAGGTCACATCACGTCAAATGGTACAAATGCATCAGATTCTGAGGAGCCTTTCTGCCAGGTGAGCAAGGCAGAGCGGAGTGAAGAAGCATCCTTTTGGTGAGCGAGAACCAAGGGGTATGGGTGGCAGTCGATATATGTAGTTCTTAAAATGAGGAGGAAATGGGGATATAATTTTTGAGTCTTTCACGATAACCATAAAGAATATCAGGACTGGGCGAAGAGTTTCAATATGAGCAGAGATTTGGTCGCATGTTGGAGAAGCAGTGGATGAAAATGGCAGTTCTCAGTACGCACAATTCTGCAATAGTCATGGATTTTCACAGATCTCAACGTATCTTTCAGCCGGTAAATGAATGATTCTGGGATTTTTTTCCTTTTGCAATGTATTTTTATAGGGACTAAGAGCGCAAAGTAATCTAAAGCAAAGATTTGCTTCTGCAATAATACTGAAAACACCGGCAAATTATGAATGTAACACAGGAAGAAGCTCTTAACAAGCACCTGTTTTGATTTCGAGGGACCGGACCGCATTGCAACTGGCTAGATGCTAGTCCTCGAAAGCTTCATGGCACGGAAATCGAGGTAGTCTTACTTCAGTCCAGACTTTTGTATGCAAGGAATATTTATTTGTAATTTTCAACTAATTGAATCTTCTTCCATTATCTTAAATTGCGGATTTGCAGTGAAAATGCAGTTTATCAGTGAAACGTAAAATCGTGAAATTTGCCCTCTGCTTCATAACTTGAACCGTATTCAACTATGTTCATTCTTTCTAGCGCACAGAGTTTTAACATGGCTTCTACTGTAACATATATAAATAGACAAAAATTAAATTTGCAGAAATAGAAACGCCACTACGGCGTTTTCAATGTTCGCAGAACTTGTTCAAGAACAGGCGCAGATAGCCGTGACCGTGTTGCATGATAGTATCCATCCATCCATATAATAACTGGAATAGTCCCTCTGCTTCAACCAATCTCCATAACAACACTTTAATCATCATATCTTCATCAAAAAATCTTCTCCATCACTCAAAAAAGTCCACATTATTTCACATTCATCTTATTCGTCAAGAAACCTTGTCGTAATCGAGATGGCACCTATCAACAACACCCAAGACTTAACACCTACCACCCCTGAACCTAAATTGCAAACCACGCCCATAAACTTCACAGCACAAAGCAGGATCTCTGGGGTACCCCCAAGAACTCCTCCAAATGCACGCAAGATATCTCCACCGAGAGCTCCTCGTCCACGACGAGTTCTTCGTACCGAGGGGATGTGGACGAGAAATGCGGAGCCATCAACGCTAACCCCATCTCGTCTCCTCAAAAATATTGGTGGCAGATCTGTGACCCCTGAAGTACACTACCAGAGCAATCGCGAGAGAGATACGCGATCTGTGTCGCCTTCAGAGAACCGATCACGTTCATACAGGGCTCGATCGCCGCTCCTAAATTACCCTCGGAGTAGATCATTGGCCAGGGCAGCACCACAGCTTCTACCTTCCGCGTTTATTGATGAAGGTGCCATCCCCACCAACAACCACTCTCCTGGTCGATTTGACGTTGGTATGCAATATATGAACATGCTTTCTATTGCAGATCCACATCAGAAGGAGGAAATGGCAGCAGACGTATCGTTAGGACTTCAGGGCGACGAGAATGCAGATAGTAATCTAGAAGAGAGCAACTTAAATGCGTACGATAAAACAGAAGAAGAAAAGAATGAAAAGGAACATGACATCTGGCCATGGAAATTTTGAAAAAGTAATGACTTTGATACATCAGGTAAGAATGATATCTCTAATAACAGGTGTTCCTATCTGACAACAGATTGTAGAAGGATGCGGATGATACAACTAGTTGGTATTCGGGAAATGACTACAATCGATAGGAGAAGTGGTGTACATATAGTCGTGTTGTAAAACATCATTCATTACTTCCAAAAGAAGATCAACAACTTCTGGGAGTATGTGAGATATCAGTCATGGCGGGTTCGGTTTCTTTTGGGCATGTTCGACAAGCAGAAAGTTTTATGCTGTGTCTGATTTTCTTTCGGGTGGAAATTATATTCCTGTGGCAATGGGTGGTAGGGTACTGCGGGGTGGAGCGCGATTTTCAGATTCCGCTAGTATCTTCCATAACGTCAGCAGAATTCCGGTATGATTGGTACGAATTGGGGATGGGCGGCATAGCGGAATAGCCAATCCTGAAACTTTCAGAGGAATGTTATTTGGTGGAATTGCAATGGTGCGGGACAGATATTACACAGCCGTATTCCATTCAATTTTTCACTTACCTAATCTTATGTGACTTCAAACTTTTGCCTGTGTGACATTATTATGGCTCTATTCTGCTTTAACGAACTTAATGCCCACAATTCATGATCCTACTCAGAGGTCTCAATAAAATGCCGGGTTGCCGAAAAGAAAAGTTTCCATACTCTCCTCCAAGTGGCCATCAATACAAATCGCAACAAGCTTACCTAAATTTCACGGAAATTTTCGAAATTTGTGCAGCATGTCTACACCTTTACTCTTCGAGATTCCCTTCGATATATTCACTCAATACATCATTAAAACATTAAATGTAGATTGCATATTGCATTCAATCATTGAATCTATAATAGGAATGGATAATGCCAGCCATACGGCTTTCAGCAAAGAACATGATGTCATGTCTGTCTCTTGCAGCTACAAAACTCTTACAAATTCCTTCAAATCTACACAAAAAGATCAAGTCTCCCGCCCACAGATTCCTTACAACTAAATCCCGTTCATTATCAAATTCAATCCTTTCAACGTTCGGCAAATCAGCTTCCGCGAATTTTTATTTAATACATAGTACTTCGTATCAATGGATCTGCCAAAGCGCCCTTCAAAAAACATGCCGGATGAAAGGGACTTACCTTCGAAAGAGGTCCACACAAGCAAATCTGGTTCTCGAACTATCCTTAGTGAAAGAAAGCTGCCTTCCTCCTCCGAGGATGTAATCATGTCAGATGAGAATTGGAGCTATGAAACTCACGCCGAAGACTCATTAATGTCCGATGACTATTACACCGATGACACTCATTCCGGCGCTACAACATTTTATCGTCCCTCTTCTGAGCTCGAACCTCCAGCTCCGGCTCCTGATCAAAGATTCGTGCCAGCTCCACGTCGTAATCACGGAATTTTATATCCTTCGGAAGCTACAGAAGACGCTGCATTTTTTGCTCGGGCAAACAGACGGTATCGTCAGGGAATCGAGAAGGTATTTCGTGAAAACGAAAAGAAAGCTAAGGAAGATTCGTCTTGGACTGTGGAAAAGAAGAAGGCAATTTCGAAGACGAAGACTCATGTGGCTTCTTCTCCTGCTGCTGGTAAGGAAATCATTTTTATTGAAACTTTCAGCCGTGATGCTTGAGCAAAAGGGAAACTCGAGGAAAATAATATGTTGAAAGTCCTACATGCTTAGTTTAACGAAGGCAGAGAGAAAGACTTCTTGTAGCTGTTCGTTGTCTGGTGTTGAGTAACTCCCACTAACCATGGAAGCAGGAGTCTGATTCACACCTACTTTGACATCGATGAGCACCTTTTACAACTAGCTACCAGATTAACGTGCAGCATTTTGGGAAGTCGACATTGCTGGAGATTGAATTTGGGTTTTGGTAAATAAATCTATGGCCACCAAGGCGGTCAGATTATGGTATTACAATCGATCCTTCTTCGTAAACAAATTTCTGAAGATATTTTTTGCAACTCTCAATCACTTAGCAGTTCTGCGTAGAAACATGTGCTTCGCACCAAGTTCTGCAATAATCTGGTGTTGATAAGTACGCGTGAATCGGCCATTCCATTTCTTAGTACTTACAGCCAAAATCTTCCATTCTAACTGCATTCTTTAAGCTACCTGATCAAATATGCATTTATTCTCTCTTTCTTTGATTATTTTTAATTCAATGGAAAGAATTACATATTTTTTTAGTTTCATAGTAACAAATCGGAAACAATTCTCCAATCAATTCCATTTTAGTTGTTCTTCCGCTCCCCCTGAATTTCATCTAGCTTTCTTTCACCTAGCTCCTTTCTTCTCTTTCTTTACCTACCAAAGTAATAGCCCACCTAGACTACAGGGAAATAAACGAAAATTCAACCATCCAACAACATCAACCTACAAACATCATGGCTAAAGTCAAAAATAAACAAGAGACCACAGATAATCGCACCCCATTTCCTGGTCATGAGAAGACAAAGACTTCCAACGATGCTGCTGCCAAAGCCACAATCAACAAGGCCAAGCCACTTAGTAAAACATTCATAAGCGCAAACTCACTTTGTATTTCTGAGCTTTCAAGGCTTACTGACTTCGGAGGTAAGAAGGTGAAAGCAAAGAATGGAAAGGGTCGCGAAATTCAATATTCTGTGTGCAAGCACCCAAATAGTTTTCTTCATATAAATGACAAGGTGTGGGAGCTTTACAAGTTATATTGCATCTGTAAGTATACAATCTGATCAACCAATTCTTTCTATCCTTCCCACAAAATTTCACGCATGGTCAAGTGAAGATAAAACTAATCAAGAATCATTATCCATAATCAGGGTTTAGGCAAGTTCAAGAACTCAAGAAGGATCGGCGTTGGAAAGATGCTCTAGTCCACCACCCAAAGCGCTTCCTAAATGAGCCAGGAGTTGAGAAAGAAACTGCCATCTCCAGACGATACAGCAATTACCATAAATAGTTGAATGAGATCGTTGAGTTAGAGGAAGAATTTGCTGCTGTTGCGGTCTTGGAGGAGGTTGATTGGTTAATAATAATGAATGATACAATAATAATATTATTCACTATTATTATAGTGGAAGACTTAGTTATATAGCTTAAAAGAGTGATCGAATATATAATGGTTGAAGTCAAAATATAAGTATATTGAATATTGAATTTATTTTGCTTGTTTTTTAGAAGAATTCTTTGAAGAAAATCTTCTTATTTATAGTATTTGATAAGATTCTATGAAATTCTATAATATTCTATGATTATAAATAAGATCGATTTAAATCGAATCTTATAGAATCATTTTATATAATGAAATGAAATAGTAACCAATAATATTTAACCTTAGAAATAAGAAAGTTCTATACGCTTCCATCACATTCTATTCCATTATAAATCATTCTAGTATGATATATGATCGAAATTTCATATAATAATAAAATTTAATAATATTAAATTATATTATTAATATATCACGTGATCATATAACCATCGGTTCGGTTAATATTATTAAGTGATTTAATAAACTTATTAGAAATTCTTATACACCCCCTTAATAAGTATATTAGATATTTTAATAATATCAATATAAATTAATCTGTTTTAAAAATTCGATTAATTTAATTCGAGCTAATGGCTTAGTAAGGCCATCGGCTTTTTGGTCATTAGTTGATATATAAATCAGATCTAGATCGCCTGAATTTATAATATCTCTAATATAATAAAACCGTATTGCAATATGCTTGCTTCTTTCGTGAAAAATAGGGTTTTTAGCAAGAGCTAATGCAGCTTGGTTATCTGTATATAATGGAAATTTATCTTGTTTATACAGATTTAGTTCTATTAATAGCTTTTTAATATATATAGCCTCTTTAGCTGCTATATTAATAGCTATAAATTCAGCTTCTGAAGTTGATTGGGCTACAACCGATTGTAGCTTAGATTTCCAGCTAATAGGTCCTTCGGCTAATATAAATACGTATCCATTAGTTGATTTATACGTATTAATTTCACCCCCATAATCTGAATCACAATAACCTTTAATATAAGGGTCATTATTATTGCGTTTATAATTAACCCCTTTATTAATAGTGCCCTTTAAATATCTTAGTATTCTTTTAGCGGCTTGAATATGTATAGGGCTAGGATTAGACGAAAAACTGGCTAATCTACTGACGTGAAAAGCTATATCTAATCTAGTTCCAAGTGACAAATATAATAAAGAACCAATAATTTCTTGATATAATTTTATATCATTATTATTAGCTTTTTCTTTATTATAATAAAGTTTTATTTTTGGATCCATTGGAGTGGAAACAGGGTGTGATTCTAACATTCCAAATCTAGCTAATACCTTTTTGGTATATTCTGATTGATGTAGTTTTAAATTATTTGTATTTCTTTCGATTTGAATGCCTAGATAATCTTTTATAGGCCCTAGATCTTTTAAATCGAAATGCTTTTTAAGATTATTAATAAATTCATTAATAACCTTTTGATTTGGAGCTATAATAGCTATATCATCGACATATATACTGAGAATGATATTTTTATTTTTATTAATAAAAATACATTCTTCAGTAATTAGATTATAAAAATCTAATTTGTTTAGAACGGTTTTTAAGGTATAATACCAAATTCGGGCCGATTGTTTTAAACCGTATAATGCTTTATTTAATTTTAAAGCTTTATTATTTAATTCATTAAAACCTTCAGGGGGTTTTAATATTAGAGGTGTATCGATATCACCCTGAGCAAAGGCTAATACCATATCGATTTTATGAATTAGCCAATCATTTTGAAGGGCTAATACGAATAATAATTTCCAGACCATTGATTTAACCACTGATGCATGAGTATCAATATAATCTAGGCCATATAATTGCTCAAAGCCTTTAGCAACGAATCTAGCTTTGAATTCAATAAAATCACCTAAATCCTTTATTTTATAAACCCATCTAGTTTTAAGGGTTTTACTATGATTAGGATTATTAATAATATCCCAGGTTTTATTCAATTCAAGGGTATTTATTTCATAATTCATAGCTTTTAGCCAATATTCTTTATCCGGTGAGCTAATTGCTTCTTTATAGGATTTTGGTTCGATTAATATATGATCAGGCTTTTTAATAATAATTTTATTATTATTATTAAGCTGAGTATCGAAAGTTAATTGAAGGTTTTTCGAATTTTCATCATCGATTTCGAATTGTACCCCCTTATTAATCGAATTAAAATACCCAGAAAGAGCTAGGCCATAATATGATACTCCATTATGATCATATGAAAGTCCTTTATTTTCAGGTTTTAACCCTCTAATTCGTTTAGAGGTTCGAATTTCAGGTTTTTCAGGGGTTCCTTCCTCGATTTCATTATTTGAGCGTCCTGATTCGACTATTCTCTCTTCGGGAATTGGGTTTTGTACTATAATTGAAGTTGAATTTTCTTCTTCTTTATTTATAGTATTAATAGGTTCGAAATCGGGGCTTTCTTCTTCCAAAATATTTAAATCCTGATTTTTATATTCATCGGAATATTTTAAATTCTCTTGAATATCAACATCCCTAGTACTAATCACCTTTTTAATTGCAGGAATATATATTAAAAAGTTATTAGAGGATTCAAAACCTACTAATATACCTTTTCGAGCCCTAAAATCCATTTTCCCTTTTCGAATTTCTTTATTATTTAATATATAAGTGAGAGAACCTAGTGTTTTTATGTATTCCAAATTAGGTTTCTTATTATATATTAGTTCGAAAGGAGATGATTTAATAGAACTATTATAGGTTCTATTTTTAATATGGGCTATAGCCTGAATTAAATAAGGCCATAGAAAAAGAGGAATATCTTTTTCTTTAATTAAACATAATAATCTTTCGATTATATATGTTTAATATTTCGGCTATTCCATTTTGGGAATGTGTGTATGGGCTTATATATTCTGAAATAATCCCGTGATTTTTGATGAAAATGGACCATTTATTTGAAAGAAATTCTAGAGCATTATCTAGCCTTAATATTTTAATATTAGTATTAAATTGAGTTTTAATTTGATTATAAAACTCTATTAAAATATCATAAGCTTGTGATTTAAATTTAATGGGATATACCCAAATAGCTCTAGTAGCCCATTCCGTAAAGGTTAGAAAGTATTTTTCACCTTTAATCCCTGTAGTTCGAAAGGGCCCAGCAATATCTAGGCTGAATTTTTCGAATTTATTCGATATATCGGGAATATCAAAGGGTTCTCGACTTATTATTTGATGGAATTTGCCGAATTTGCATGATTCACATGTATTTAAATCAGATATATTATCTTCTGATTTAATATTCAAGGATTTAATTAAATAATCCTTATTAATGTGACCTAATCTTTTGTGCATTAGGTTTAAATCGATTTTATTGGCTAATAGCTCTGATTTTTCAGATTCAGAGTTATTTTCAATGCTTTTGATATATTTAGAATTTATTTTAAAATCTAAATAATAAGCATTATTGATCCAGGGAGCTGTAGTTTTAATATTATACCTTTTATGGATTAGATTGATTTTATTTCCTGGTGGTATAATATGACTAGCCCAGCCTTTAGTAGCTATTTTATTTGAGCTAATTAAGGTTGTGGCTAATTTTGGTATATAATATACCCCTTGAATAATGACTTCCGAATTATTATTAATAATAATTGGAATATCGCCTACTCCTTCGATTGAAGTATTTTCACCATTGGCTACAGTGATGTAATGATTTTCCAATGGTTTATAATTAATAAACCATTCCTTATTAGGGCAATAATGTTCTGTAGCTCCCGAATCTAATATGAATTTGTATTTCGAAATATTGACTGAATTAGCTAGTCCAATATTATGATTTATAGTCATTAATTGCTTGTTTGAAAGAGGGTTCTTTTTATTCCAATTATTATTCGAATTATTATTCGAATTATTATTCGAATTATTATTCGAATCAGAATTGGATTGCTTATTATTATTACCCTTATTATTCTTTAATTCAGGGTATTTAATAAAGCATTTAGATTCTAAATGACCCTTCTTCCGGCAATGACTACAATAAGGAGTTTTATTATTATTATTTTTAAAACTAGCCTTATTTGCGTTGAGATCTATATTAGATTTCATTCTAGCCTCTTCGGATATTAATTCAGAAAATAAATTATCTAAATCAATATTATTATTATTAGCTAATTCTTTAGCTAATTCTTCGTATTTTCGAGAGACAAAACCATCGAATGAACTAGGTAGGCCTCTAAAAAGGAACCATGCAATAAAGGCCTTCGGAATTTCGTATTTCATCGATTTTAAATAGTTATATGACGATTGGATAGAATTAGTATATTCATCCATTCCATCAGAACTATTATAATTAGATTCTATTAATTTATTTAGATATCTCCCCATTAATTCTAAGGATGATTCTCCAAATATTTTATTAATAGATTCCCAAAGGGTTTTAGCCGAATTTTTATCTTTAAATCTTTCGACTAATTCGAAGCTAATTATAGATTTAATAGCTCCTAAAGCCCTCTTTTCATTTCGAAGATATTCAGAGGTTCTTTCATTAAATCTAATAGCTAATTCAGGGCTATAAGGTTCTCCTTTTTCATTAATATATAATGATTTATTTGGAGGAGTTTCGGAACCATCGATATAAGGCATAAAACCATTAATTTCAAGGTATAATTTAGCCTTATTTATCCATTCAATATAATTGGACCTCCCTTTCAAGGGTTCTCCTTTAAAATTTATACCGGAAGCCATTTTTAAGCCTTTATATATAAGCTATATGGACTTTTAATCTGATATAAAATTAATACTAATTTTGATGAATTTAGTATTAAAATTTTGAATGGATTTCGATTATGATTCGAATTGATATCGAAATTAATTCGATTAAAAATTATAAACCAGCCACCTCTTAAATTAGATCTTTATTTTAAACTATATAAAATGAAGCCTAATCAAGCTAGGGCACCTTGGTATGAAGGAATTGATATATCACCCGCTATGGGTAGCGTATAGCTTAAATATATCGTCTAGGGACCTAATTTTATTCGCTCAATTAGGTTTAGCTTCAGGGACGCAGGCCTCAGGGTTTATTTTCGATGGTATTTCAATATAATATCGATATTATATTGATATAATTATATTCGACGGCTTAATAGCTATAATATTATAGCTTTAAATCAAGCCAATACCCTTTTTAAGCTAGTTATTTAACTAGCCGGGCTCATAACCTCTTGGAGGAGGTTGATTGGTTAATAATAATGAATGATACAATAATAATATTATTCACTATTATTATAGTGGAAGACTTAGTTATATAGCTTAAAAGAGTGATCGAATATATAATGGTTAAAGTCAAAATATAAGTATATTGAATATTGAATTTATTTTGCTTGTTTTTCAGAAGAATTCTTTGAAGAAAATCTTCTTATTTATAGTATTTGATAAGATTCTATGAAATTCTATAATATTCTATGATTATAAATAAGATCGATTTAAATCGAATCTTATAGAATCATTTTATATAATGAAATGAAATAGTAACCAATAATATTTAACCTTAGAAATAAGAAAGTTCTATACGCTTCCATCACATTCTATTCCATTATAAATCATTCTAGTATGATATATGATCGAAATTTCATATAATAATAAAATTTAATAATATTAAATTATATTATTAATATATCACGTGATCATATAACCATCGGTTCGGTTAATATTATTAAGTGATTTAATAAACTTATTAGAAATTCTTATATGCGGAAGCACATGCAAATCCTAACTTTCAATTCCCAGATGATGACGCTAAAGATGATGAGGACGATGAAGACAATGAAGATAACGAAGACTATGAGGACGATGCTCAAGCTGTCGCTCTCCAAGTAAAAACTGTCTTTGCTCAACTCGAAGCTTCCCGTTCTGTCACTGCCAATTCTCAGGCTAAATCAGCTCAAGCTGCCGCTGCTCAGTATAATCTAAAAAGAGTGGATGCTGAAGAAGAAGGTGACGAAGGTGACGAATTTGACGGCAGCGACAGGGAAGATCAATATCAACCCTCAAAGTAATACAAAGCCTCCATGATGATATTAATTGTTAACTGACTTATAACCTAGGCTTTGACAGTATCAAGCACACTCCACTTAGAATCTGTCTGTATTGCGGAAGATTTCAGGCAGTTGACAACGGTCATAGGATTCTATCTTGGTTCTTTTCCAATGTGGAGCATAAAGTTTCTAGGTTTCGTTTAGATGCTGGTCAAGGATAGCAAGGCATTTCTTTATTTCTCGATGGCTTTTGAGGACCAGTTAGTCTAGGAATAGAATAGCTCGTCCTCACTTTATGACTTATACATCTAAAGCCGGTGACTTCTTTTTGATTCGAGCTCTTATTCATTGGAGATCATACATAAATACCGTTGATTAACAATGCGATGCCTGCCTTTTTTCCGAATCCATTGTACAATTCCAAATGCGCGTTCACCAGAAGAATCTAAATCATTAAGGCAGTGATCCATATACAAAGATCCTATTCCCACAAGTAAGACGTGAACAAGAACAAAAAGGTTACAGATATACGAGAATTCTCTACCACCACCCCTTGTGATGGACTGGTATTTCTCAATGCTTCGCTCAATCTACAAGGGTGACCTAGTTACAAATAGGCTTTCTTGTCATTTCACACAAATAACCTTTCTATTGTGGGATTCTATACTTTACTATGCCATACATGCCAGAGGATCCAGCGCATAAAATGCAGAATTATCAAAGTTACGTTACACATAGGTTATTCCAGTCATAGAATAAAGGGGATATCAAGAAATAAGCATGTAACTCCAATTATCTATATCCATAAGCTCTACACCATTTCACCCCTCCCATCACCATTCTTCTCCAACACCTTCTTTCGCCATATTTATCCTCTAATCACCTCTCATTTCAGCCAAATACATGAGCGCTGTTGCCATATTATTCTTTCCTCTTCATGCTGCAAACGGCTGCTTTCCACTCCTACAACCGAGTTATATATATGTTCCAGGGTATTGCGCAAATCCGGCATTGCGAAATCAACATAGTATATTTCGCAATGAGCCCAATATTCGTATGAGCTAGTTGATTCCGCAATACACCTGTATATAGAAATAATGAGGCTATTCGCAAATGAACTAGCTTAATCGCAAATGCCCTAAAGACCCATAACACCTTATTTTACTATATTCTTTTCATATTTTCAATTCTTTCTATTTCTATATATAATAGTATTCACTCAATTCATTCACAATTCATTTTAATTTATTCTTAATTCATTCTCAATTTATTCAATTCTTCAAAATGTCGATCAATATAATTCCTCAAATATATAATCCGTATTCAGTTTGTTATATATTAGCAAATAGAAAGGTTTATTATTATATAGATTGTCACAAATCGTGAACCACAGGAGGCTAACCACGTGATACCTCTTATCTCCTATATCAATTTATGAGCTGATTATTCGTGTGTATGCGTTACGAATCATATGATTTAGTATAGTAAAATGGTAACTTTAATAATATATATATATAATTTTGTAGTCTATAAATGGATATTTGTGTATATATATCTAGTTGTTCTTTATGAGCTATAGTTCTTCAATTGTAGATTCTAAAGAATATAATTGATCTTGTTTATTTAGTTTTATTATAGCTTTTGTGTATTATATTATCTATAATTCATTTACAAATGTCTGGCTATCTGATGGCCTTTCAAATAATATTTTACTTTAATAATACCTTCTTAGGTGAACTTTTACAAATGTTATATTTAGAGGAAGAAAATCTATTCTGATTTAATCGATGAAGATATAAATCCCTTTAGAAGTATATTATCACTTTTATAATACAACGAACTTCTTTTCTTGTATACTCCGAATTTTCGAAAGTATATTCTGAGGAACCCTCTTTTTCTTCTTAATTATTTCAACAATTCTTCGAAGAAAATATGAATATAGGATTGGATAATATTATTATTGGAAGAAAGAAAACTAATAAAAAGAAGATTCTAGTATATGAAATCGATATTTTCAATGGTTCAATTGCTTCTTTCAAATCATTATTACAATTATAAGATTTTTATACAATAGTTATAAGTTTGAAAAAGGAGAATCGATAATTGAAAGTTATAATGATAATGAGTTTTGCAATAGTATAATCTTCTTTTGAATTTCAAGTAATATTTATATAGGTATTCAAATCAATAATAGTATTTAGGATTCCTTTTATTCCTTTAATCGAAATCCAAGAATCTTCATTTAAATAAACCCGAAAATCCCGAAATCAAAGAAAGAAAACTTTAATCAAACAATCTGATCATCCAAAATCTTTCGATAAGTTTCCTTTTCTTTCAAAAAATAATGATTCATTTAATAATCAAAGATCCTGTTATTCAAGAAATTGATCTAATCAATCAAAATTGTATTCCTATATCAATTATAATTCGCAATAAAATATATATATATCAAAACTTACAAATCTTATTACTAAACTTAACAATGATATTGAATTTAAAACTAATTTGTAGTAATTATTGATTATAAAATAATTCGAATTGTATATTATATCATTTAAGAATAAGATATAATATTATATATATATAATCAATCAAACCGAATCGGAAATATAAATATATTGTTATATTCTTTATATACGAATACTCTGATTCATAGTATTTGAATTAATTGAATAGTTTATAATGATCTATTGGAATCTAATTGAAATTGATGATGCTTGTTTTTAATACGAAATATAGATTATATCTAATACAATTCGATATAACAATTTCCTAGAATAATATAAGAAATTCAGATTATTTATTATTCAAATAAAGATTATCAACAATAAGATTCTATTCAGGAATTTTAAACAAAAGATTTCCGATTTTCTTTTGCGAATAATAATAATATTTATTAAGGATTATAAGATTATAAAAGAATTTACAAATATATTTATTAAAGTAAATCAAAATAAAGTTTCATTATAAAAACGAAATCGATATTATATTAATTAAGAAATCTTTATAACTATTTATAAATCAATAATTACTATAAATCCCTTACAATCTTTTTAGAGTTTTAATAGCTTCAATTTTGGAACCTTTATGTTCCCGAAACTATTTCCATTTCGGAATGCCTTTTTCGGATATATTAGCTTTGTTATATCTAATAACTATTCGAATTTTAAATATTTATTATTTTTTCTTTTTTCTGAAGCAGTATATATATCGATGCTTTATATTGATAATTTTAATGAGATTGAGATAATACAAAAAGAAGCAAAAGAATTCGAAGAATATCGGGATATTGAAGAAGATTTCAGTTTAAAAGTTACAATTGAAGTTATATAGAATATCTGTTTAAAAAAAGAAAAGCATTTAAAACCAAATGTTTAAATTCTGTTTCCATTCTAAATATTATATAGAATATAAGATTTCTTGATCTAATTAAATTTATAGAAAAAGAAGTATTTATTTTTCTTTGTAATCTTTCGAAAAATGGTTATACTTATCGATTAAAAGTATTTATTGATTTTGGAGCAAATGGATTTGTTTTTATTAATATTATATTCCTTATTTGTTTATTTCCTATATTTAAATCCAGAATTATATTGTTTGAAGTTTCAATTGAAATTAAAAAATATAATGATATACTGTGAAAGAGGTAGGTCGAGATACATGCGTCCCGATAGCACGCTGCAAGGGGAAATGGGAATTGGAATTGATCAGATTACATTGTAGAGGTTTCAAGTAGTAAAACTAGTAGATTTAAATAATGATTTGGATTGTATATAAATGAGGTACAAAAAGACTAATGGAAAACAATTGATTTCTTTCAAAGAGAGAGGAGCAAAGCTTTCTCTTATATCTAATTATAAAGAATCATATGATTATATGATTACGAATTAACTATATATTAGGCCTTGATATCCTAACTTTCTTATATCTTTTCTCTTTCTGGAATATATGTTTTATTTGGCCTCAGGACAACTACAAAAGGTAAAAACCAAAGAGATCAAAAAACAATTAGGTTAGGGAAAACCAATTAGAATATTAACAAATTAGGGTGGTAAGCAATTTTTAAGATTATCTTAAAAAAACAGTATATTTTAGATTCTTATTAATCCAAATCTGCTTCTATCGCTTTTCTATTAAATTTGATAGGAATTTCAAATTCCTAAAAAGCATTTTTATTATCCTTTCTATTTCCAGCTTTTTTTGAATGTTTAATTGGATGTTTTATAATGGACTTTGTACTTGTAATCGGACTTTTTGATAATTCTTGAATATGATTTGAATGGTAAATAAGGATTTTTGGTGTTATAGGTTTTTGTTCAGTATTAAAGGGATAATCCTTTCTTTTATTGTTAGATCTTGTAGAAGGCTTTCTTATTGAAAGACGATTCATCTATTCTTCATCTAATTTACAATCTGTATTAAGGATTGAAGCGGTACTTTGTATTCCAGAAGATCCAATTGGAGATGAACTGAATAACATTACAGATTAATTCTAAATCGGTTCTCACTTTGCGATTTCTTTTCCTTTTCCAATAAATTTCTTTAGTATAAGTTGAGGTTTCCTAGTAGAGGATTCTTTATTAATTAAATTCACAACCTTCCAATTACCAGTATTTTCCCTATCAAGGAATTCATCATCTTCGAAATCCTTATCACGAAAAGTTTCTTGTCTTTGTAAAAGCATATTATAATCTGCAAATAATGATTGATCTCCTTATTGCTTTTTCTTATCTTAGAATACTTCAAATTGAATGATCAGATCCGTTATTACAAGATTATGCCATCGTTTATACCAAAACTCGAATTCATTATTATTAACTTCAAATAATCTGTTTACTATTTTTTTTATAATATTAAAATCCCAAAATAAATATCCTAAAAAGATTATAGAAAGATAATCTTGTAGAACAAAATTGATATTAAAAAAAAAGGATCAAAGAATATAAAGATCTTCTTTATTAAGTTTGTTTAACTTAAAAAGGATAATCTGATTTTGAAAAGATCTCCGAAGGTTTTTATAAAAGTTATTATCCTTTATATTCTTTTCATTCAAAATTATAATTAGATAGAAGATCAATACTAAAATCGATTCATAGAATCCAAAAGAACTAGTATATCTCAAAATAACATTTGATCGAATTACAATTGCTCAGAATTCAGATTTAATTAAAGTCCTTCAACGAAACTGATTCTTTTGTTCGGCCTTCTGGAAAACTTCCTTCCTTATTACCCAATTAAGATTATATTATAATTGATAAATAAAAGAATACTTCTTTAAAAGTTTTTGAATTAAATTATTATTGTTATTTAGTTTATGAAAAGTAAGGATTTGATATTCTTTATAAAAACTTTTAATCGATTCCTTTGGTTTAGAAAGATCGATTATGATAATTATTCTTTTTGAAACTTTTTCTTATTTGTTTTTAAAAATTAAATAAAAAAGGTTAGAGAAGGAATAACAAAGATTAAACTTTTTATTATAATCAAGAAAATATAATATAGATAAAAGTATTAGTACAAAACGGAATTTTTTATTTTCCTGAGTATGGATAACGGTATACTATAAGGCAGGATTATATTTTAAAAGGAGTTGAATAATCGAAAAGTAATAATTTGGAAATGAGCCTTTTTTAAAGATTTTACAGAAATATCATTTGTAAGCAGTAAAAATATCTTTGTAAACATTTTGTAAATCGAATTTATTTTTTTGTTCGAAAATGTATTGAAATAAAGGGATATATAAAATAAATTGATTCTTAAAGGATTCTTTATTTAATGATTCTAATAAAAGAAAATTATCTTTGAAAGTTTTGTTAGAATTAGGGGAATAAAAGCTTTTTATTGAATTGAATCGATTAAAATCGAAGATTTGTTTTGATTATTCCAAAGTTAAGGATTGATACAGATAAAACCAAGAATAGAATACCTTTATCAACTTCATTTTGTCAATACACTCTCGATTCCTAATAATAGTAACCAATCTGTTTCATAGTTCCTTGGTCGAAATATACTTCGATTTTAAATCGAGAAGCTTTATTAGGGTATGCAAATAGTATATACATAAAACATTTATAATAACTTATTCTCCCAGCGATGTAACAACTTTCTATCCTACTTGGTTGGTAATATATCCGTCGTTCATTAAAGAATATTATCCTTTTTCAAACTGATAATCTAAATCGCAAAAACAGCTTTTCAGCTCCTATAAAGAATTTAAGATTGTCTTAAAATTATCGAAGATTGAATTGTTATCGTCTGAAACAAATTCAGCACTGTAATCAATTGTACAACAATGAGGTACGAATTTGTCTAGAATAGATAAATAAAAAGGGGCTTTTTTCGAAAAATCAAAATGATAACCTTTCTTTTCCTATTTGTCGATATTTGTAATTGCAGGTTCCGAAATTAATATAATTGTTTGGAAATAGAAAAATCGGCGTATACAAAGGGTATTTGATATAGCAACTACTTCCAATTGTTCTTTAGCATTAAATTCCTTTTCATCATCATCATCGTTAAAGAGTACCAGGGCAGTTTCTGCAGCAATCATTGTATAGATAAATTTATCCCTTTATTGAGTTTCAAAAGGGTTTTCGCTTTTACAATATTCTTTCAGAAATCCGAGATTATCGAAAATAAATCTATAGATTCTAAAAATAGGATTCTATATAAAATTATAAAAAAGAAATATCCAATCTTTTTTATTCTTTATATCAGTTTTCATAATGAATTCATATATAATACGGAAATCTGTAGGGCTATATTTTTTGGTTTTTTTATCTTTCTTTTGTATAAAACATTCAATTATATATCTGTTCAGAAACTTTATAAGGATTTGAGGATTGAAATAAAAGATATAATAAATTATATCTATTCTTGTTAAAGTATTATTTAAACTTATATCTTTTGATTAAAAATAGACGAAAGTTTTTCTTTAAACAGTTGTCCAAATTCTTTCGAGATTTTTAAGATCTTCTTTGGCTTTATTATAATATTGTTCGATAAATTGAATTGTATTATTGTTTTTAACAAAATAATCGGTTTTGGAGAGATCAATTATTTTATAAAGCTTCTGATCTTCGATCCGATCTTTTATTTCATTTGCAAAATCTTTAATGAGATCAATAATACTCATAAAGTAATTGAATCATTGTTCAAGAATATTGTATTTTTCCTTAACTTCAAGAGTTTTAATGAATATAAATGCTTCGATTTCATTGTTAAAGGAATAATTCTTGTATCGGATAAGAAAAGGGATATTATTGCTAATAAAACAAAAGGCCATAATCTAATTAGATCCTTCTCCAGATATTATATCAAAACTTAAATAAAAGCTTATATAAATAGTAAAATAAGTACAAATAAAGAATTGATAATTTCAAATCAAATTATTAGAAAAAGTAGATTTTAAAGAGAAAATATTGAACTATTTAAGTATTATTCAGGAATTGTTCGCAAATTGTTCAAAAACGAGATCGATGATATAATAAGTTTTTTCAAAAAGGATTCAAACACTCTTTCCCTTTCAAGGATTATGAAGCTTTCTTTATCGAACTTCTTAATTAATAATCAGAAACTTATAACAATAACTTCTCTTCGGTTTATTGTATTTGCTTTCTTCCTTTTGGTTTTATATCATTTTATAATTAAGTAAAGAATAATCCTTGATTGTTTGTTATCTTTTATTTGGAAAGCTATAGATATTTAGAAATTTGATTCTTTTGATTTATTTATTCATACAAATCCTTAAAATTGTTATCTACAAAAAGATCTGAGTACAAAACATATTTCTTAAGATGAACGTTTGTATAGATTCCATTAAACAGGATACCATTTATCTTTTCAAGAGTATATATAAAAAGACCCTTCAATTTTTTTGTCATTTTGTAAAATTTGTATTATTTGAAAATAAGTTTTGTATTACAAAATATATCGATTTTTGATTAGGGATTGTAATATAGAATTATATTTCCAATTCGAATATTCTTATCCAATATTTTACAATCGAGATTATATTGAAGTTTATCATCTTCCCTATAATACCATTTGTAAAGGATTACTTCCTCAATATTTTTATTTAGTATTTTTAATTGTTATGCTTTAATGATCAATAAATCTTCTCAGATTCGTATACTTTTCTAATCAAGGATCCTCCAAGTTGTATATGTAATCTCAAAAGGTAATATAGTTTTCCGCCTATAAATCAATTCAAACAGTGTTTTGTTTGTCGGTTTATAAATTGAAATACAATCAGTGAATAATATTGTTTCCAATTATTCAGATTATCTATATTTTTTTTGTAATAAACAGGAAAATGCTTTTATAATAAAATAATAATCTTTTTTTACCATTCCATTGATTTATGGGTAATAAATTGATATCTTGATTTTGTCGATTCTATATTTTTCGCAATAAGCAAATACAATACCTTTATTCTCAGATCCTTTATCCATAATGATTTCTCCAAAGAGATTATAACAATAGATTACTTCATAAAGAAATTTGGCAATCACTTTCAAAATAGTATTCTGTAAGGCTTTAATTTCCATTTAATCATTCAAATCTTTTCGTAAAACAATAAAGTATTTGAATCTATAATCGTTAAGTATTTTTGTAATATCTATATCAACTTTATGCCAAATATCTAAAATCTAAATGGTAATCATTAATTCATTTGTTTATTTAGACGATTTGAATTGACAAACGGAATAAGAAGTCACCCAATTTTTTATATCCTTGTATATCCCATTCCATCAATAACAATTGTGTACTTTAATATACAATAACTTTAAACCTTTATAATCCAATTCTTTATATACTCAAATCATAATTTTTGCTTTTTCGATTAGATTGTCGTTTGTTATTATATAGGCAAAAGATAATTCGTCTCCCCGGATTCTGAATAGACAACAATCCCTTATATAGAAATTGAAAATTTCCTTTTTGAAAATTTGTTAATCCTTTATTAATATATTTTTAGATCTTTATAATATAATAATATATTAAACGATTATTTATATTCTTTTATTTCCACCTTCCAAAATTTGAAACAATCTTAAAATTTTGGAATCATTTATATTTATTATTAGATCTATTTGTAACAAATTTAGATTTGTAATAATCAAATTATCAATATCTTCTTTATATTCTTTGTCAATATTGTTTGAAGCAATTCGCAATCATTGTGATAAAGTATCTATAACAATGTTTTTGTTTTCAGGAACATACCTGATATCAAAATCGAAGAATTTGATTCAAGTAATCCATTTTGTGATCAAAGTATTAGATAAATCTATAGTTGCTTTATTTAGTTGAATTACAAATATATTCGTATCAGTTTTTAAAAGGAAATGAATATTATAAAGATCTTTTTTGTATTTTTATAGAACTTTGAATATTCTTCTGTATTCTTTTTTAATAGTATTATAATTCCATTCAGTATGATTCTATATACTATTTTTATATTTAGTAATAATGCGAGGTTTATTATCATATATTTGACCTAGAACAGCTCCTTATTCTACTAAGTTAGCATCGACAGCGAACACGATGATTCCAGTTCCAGATAAGTAAATCAATGGAAGAAGGATTGGGGCTAAAGTTAATTTGTTTTTCAGTAAGGTTATTATAGTATTATGATTAACAATTCAAATAAATTTTATATTTTTCTTTAATAATGTATAAAAAGGCTTTATAATAATAACGAAATTCTTTATCTAAAATTGATAAAAAATATATACTTTAAAGAACATTTTAATTTCATAATCGTTCAAATAAAATAACCATTTAAATATCTTAATGATTTTAACAATATCAGGATTTCTTCCTTCAAAATTGATATAATAATTTACGATTCGGATTTCATTATAATATTATTTGGATTTGATATTGATAATATATTCTGTATATTTAATATATTCTATTATAACATTCAAGTTTTTCAGATGTTTAATAACGAATTTCTTCAATCTAGGTTCAACTTCAATTTCATTATATCGAGTTCTGGGATCCTTAACTCCAATATCATTTAAATAAGGTATGGTAACATTAGGTATGATATCCCATAATATCTTTGATATAATCCTTACAAATTGAATAACCGAATTAGTAGCCCTTTATAATAAAATAATGAATTTCATCAGATCAAAAGGAATTATAATAATAATGATATCTTTATTCTTTTTATCTAAAGGTATTTGATTATATCCAGAGAAGAAATCAATTAAGGATATTAATAAACATTTAATCATTTGTTCAACAAATTCCTTTAAGTTTGGAGATATATTTATATCTTATAGGGTTACAATATTTGCTTTTGTTATTACAATAATGATATAGTATTTATCAACTTTGTTTTTCTTAATTAAATATCAAGGATTTCGGTATAATCCTTTTTCTTTTTTTAATATATTTCATTTGATATAATCTCTTATCATTTCGATAGTTATTAATAAAAGGGCTTTAGGGGGTACAAAATTAGGAGTTTGTTAGACTTTATATAATATTGTTTTGATAATTTGTAGCGGGGTAATTGAAGGTTTGATATTGCTGATTTCTGTTTAATCAAAAGCTAATATTGTTTTTCGATTTTGTAATAGTATAAAAAGAAGTTCTTTTTTATATTTTCAAAGTATATCTTTGATATTTAATAATGTTAAATATTCTTGTATCAATTGGAAACCTTTAGATCTAGTATCGAAGTATAATATCAAATATTTCGAAAAGGGATTTGATGGTTGATATTTAGAGTGTTTTGTATATTCCAATTCTAGCCAATTAGGGTTATCTTCTGGGATTTCTTTATTAAAGTATTTTGTTTTGTTTGAGGATTTTATTTTGTTCTTTTTTTTCTTATATATATTATTGATTAAAATGAGAATTTCGGATTTGATATTAATTAGTTTCTTTTAGATATCGTTTTCTATCCTAAGTTCTTCCAAATCGAGGTGAATATTATTAACAGTAAAGTATTCCTGAAATCCTTTTAGTTCTGAATCTTCAATATTATTAAATATATCTTCGATATCAAAATCAAGGTTAATTCGAATAATGTTTGTATTAAACTCTATAGAATTTAAGATTGTTTTAAAATTTGGGATGTTAATTAGGAATTCTGGGAAATAGTTTTTAATGAATTCTTCAAATTTTCTTTCACTTTTGATAATATCTAGAACTTTTAGAAGATCATTGATACAATCCCTAAGATTTGTATTGTTTATTCTTTTTCCGGTTTTTTAAGATTAATCTTTATAATATTTGTTTTATGTTTTGGTTCAATTGTTTAGTAATCGGCCCTATTAACATTATTGTTATCAATAATCTATATGATTTGTTTATCTTCTTTATATTCAAAATCGATCTTTCTTGTAAACAAATATAGTATCTCTAATAATAATGGATCTTTAATGTTATTCAAAACAAAGATATCGATAATGTTTTTAATTCCTTTAAAATTGATTTCCACATTTTCAATCAATCTATACAAAATAATGGCATTTCTATCAAGGGTAATTATTGTTGTCTTATATTCGTGTATTATGAATTTCAATTCTTTTGTAACTTCTAGGTTTATCATATTGATTATCGATTCCGAATCAACAATATTGTTAATCTTGATATTCTTATCTATAAAGATTACAGTGATAGTAGATATATTGTATATTTCTTTTGATTGATAATTAGAGGAGGTATTTAAATGATTAATAATTATTAAGGTTATTATAGTTTTTTCGGCAGGAATTTCTGAATTTCTGAAAAACTCTTTTTATTCTTCGATATTTACGATTGATGCTTTTTTGAAAGTTTATTTAAGAAGATCTGGTATATATATAAAGGCAATCCTAATTGTTATTAGGATTTCGATTCTGTAAATCTATTTCAAGATTTCTATTGGGGATTTTATAGTATAAATAGTGATTAATACTTGCTTTTTTATTTTTGAGGATCTAATACAAAAATTGGATATTCTATTTTCTCGTATTATACCATTCTTATCGGGTTCAGGAAGACCTTTCTTTTTCTGAGATTCTTTTGCTTCGTCTTTTTCGTTTTTGCCAATATTTATGGTTTCATTTTTATTGGAGAATTCTTTCTCTAGCCTTTTCTTTTCAATTTGATCTATTATTTTGAGCAATATTTTTCGAAAAATGTTTAACGATTTTTGGGATTTATCAATTTCGTTTTATTCTATCGATTTGGACTTTTTAGATAGTCGATTTTGTAGCTTTGAGATTTCTTTAAACTGGGTAATTACATTGATGTTGATAATTTCCCCTCTTCAATAATTGATATTATTTACAAATGTATCCCTTACAATTTCAATATTAGAGATTCCGAGATTCAATAAATCATTCTCAGTATTAAGTTTCTTCAATCGTTTTTTTTGTTAATTAAATCTATAAGTTTTTATATATATTTCAATTTAATGGTTCTTTAAGGAATTCTTTTATTTGAAAATTAAAAAAGGGTTGGGATATTTTTTAGGATTAAATATAAAGATTCTGTATTTATTATAATGATATAATCCAGTATTAATATCATCGATCTTTTTAGGGCAATTTTGTTTTATAGTATGATTATTATTGTAAAAAAATCTTTTAAAGTAATAATAATAAAGATAATCTTTTTTATAAATTTCATTTATATCAAAAAGAATTCCTTTTTGTTTATTTGAATGGGATAATCATTATATCTTGTATTGCTTTTTTGATAAATAATTTGATGTTATGATAATGAGAAGGATAATTTCGAGTCTTTTATACTTTTGATTCTTATCTTTAGATAATTTATACTGAGCTTATTCAAGAGGTTAATGATTTTATCTATAGTGTTTTCTGGCTTCTATCTTTAAAAATAAGGTTTTGTATTGGTATCAGAGATAAATGGAGTTTTTATATATTCATGTACAGTTTAGGAAACAGTAATTTGATGAGATTTAAATCTTTCATAAATTCGGGCAACAGAATCCTTAGAAAAGTATTATTTGTAGGCTTTATTTATTATTCTTTTAAAATTTATAGAAGCAGGATTATCGAGGTCAATTTTAAGCTGTCTAACAATCTTCTTTCTCATTTGGGTATATAGACTATATAAGAACATTTTTTCAGTTTCGAATTCGATGATTATATAATTATCAATAAATTGAATAACCGAAAATACGAACTTAGTAATATAATCCTTTACCATTATTAGATTTGTATTATAATCCTCTTTATTCTTATTATACTAATTATTAATAAATTGATTAAAAAAGTTTCGGGTGTCTATCATTTGCTGAATATTATAATTGCGAAAGTATTGAAGTAATGTTGATTTCAATCCTTCTTTCTAATTATATCTAATAGAGTTGTATTTCGGTATAAGTTTGATTTGGATAATAATAATATAATTGTAATATTAAAGAAATCGAGTTTATATTTCCTTATCGGATATACTGTAATCAATTTGTAAGGCATCCTAAATTATAAAGAAATCAGATATATTGATTTTATTGAAAATGAGGATAGTGGCATTTCTAATATATAATATAATAGAGAATATATATATATAATCCTTAATACAAATAGCAAATGGAATTTTTGATGGGTTTTATTATTGTTAATTTACTTCTTTTTCTTTTTTGGTTTTCTTTATTTTTTCTTTTTTTTTAATAGAATTTTTGTTATTATTAATAAAAAATTCTTCAATAGATTTAAAAAGATTGATAATTGAAATAATAATATTATTCTTTGATCCTTAAGGAGCATTTTGCAGAAGATTCAATTTTATAGATAGATCAAAGTTATCCATTATATTATTATAGTTTGGTTGAAAAGTATCCGATTTGTTAGAATCTGATTTAATATTTGATTCTTAATAGCTTTCAATATTTATAATTTTCTCTTGATAAATCTTTAAAAAAAAAGGAAAAATATATATAATCCTTTCCAAGATTTTCTTTCTTTTAAAAGAATATATAAATTTTAAACCCTTCAATTAAGAGTTTTTTAAAATATATCTTAAATTTTTGATTATTAATATCAAGGATGATAATTTAGTATACTATACTTAATTCTTCTTATTACTCCAATATATATTTAAATATTCAAATAGTTCTAAAAGTATATAAGGCATTTAAGATCCTTCAATATAATTAATCGCATTCAATCAAGGTTATCCTCGGGATTAAAGTTTTCTTATTCGCAAAGATAAATAACTTGTTTACAAATGGGGATTCTATTGTATTTAAAGTTCTAATATACTTTTGATATTATTAATTATATTTCCGAGTAGGATCTTCATTGATATATTCCTTTTAATATGGAGAATAGAATAATGGTTCTGCTGAAAAATGATTCGTCTTTGATATAATGGATAAACACGAATAAGAGAGCTTCAATGATCAAAACTTTTTTATTCAAAATTTAACAATCCCATATTTTTGAAAGGATTATTCTTTCAGGGTCAATCCCATTCCCCCCATCTATAAACTATTAATTTTATTTTCTTTTCAATCATGGTTTCTTTGTAGATATATTTGTATAATATAAATTGTACAATTCGAATCCCTATGTAGATTATTATTATAAAAAAGGTAGATCAAGATATATGTGTCCCAATAATATACTACAAGGGGAAATAGGAATTGGAATTGATCAGATTATATTGTAAAGGTTTCAAGTAGTAAAACTAGTAGGTTTAGACAATGATTTGGGTTGTACATAAATGGAGTACAAAAAGACTAATGGAAAACGATTGATTTCTTTTAAGGAGAAAGGAGCAGAACCCTCTCTTATATCTAACTACGAAGAGTCATGTAACCATATGACTATGAACTAGCTACGTGTTAGGCCTTGATATCCCAACTTTCTCACAATACAAAACTATATTATTATCTATTTCATATTTTTTAATTTAATGATCAATAGTTGTGAATAATTTTTTGTTCTTTTCCTTATTATTGAATTAGGGAATTATAATATTATTTTAGGTAGACTTTGGTTATTAAAGATTCGAATGAAGTTTGATTGCTTCAATCGATATTTCGAATAATTTAAAAAGAGATTTTGTATTATTTTCTATTCAAATAATTTTTTTGTTATTCAATTATTTTTTTGCAAACGAAAGATCGATCGATTAGTTTAATAAGATACTAATCGACAAAATGATTAATTCGAAGAATATTGGAATCGAAGAGATTTATAATTGAATAGATCAATTGTAGTTGATAATATACAATAAGAATCTTCAAATATAAATATAATATAGATTTTTGTTGAAAAGAAAGAAGTTTTGATTCCTTTTAAATTCAATTCATTTTCTTTTTAATCAATTATATTATTATTGTAGATCTATAAATGCCTTTTTTGTATATTGTTCGAAATCCTTGATCTATATATATTCAAATCCGATAAATTCTAATTAGAATGTAAAAAAAATGAACAAATTAAACTTTTTATTATTATTCTAAAAGAATTTGATAATATAATAAACTTCTAATAAAACGAATAATATATAAAAGAGAGAGTATTGATTGCCTTAACCGAATTTAAGAATATAAAAGTTCGAAAGAAATTCGATCGAGTATTGGCCGAAATCGATTCAAAACTTGAAATATTATTTGAATATCGATAATATTATTGAACTTTTTCTAAGTATGAATTAAATATTTTGCTTTTTAATCAATTTTATAATTATAAAATCATATTAGAAGGCGAAGGAGAACAAACTTTGTATTATAGCCCGTTTTATAAGATATCCTTGGAACAATTGGAAATCGTTAAAGAATATATTATAGATAATTTCAGCAAAGGTTTTATTAAATTTAATCAAATCCTTTATATTATACTTATTTTATTCGTTAAGAAATCCAATGGTAATTTGAAATTCTATATAAACTTCAGATTATTGAATTCTTTGATATATAAGGATCGGTATTCTTTTTCTTTGATCGATGAAATGTTTTCTTGGTTTTTCGGTGCTAAGATCTTTATCAAATTCGATATTCGTTAAGTTTTTTATTGTATAAAAATGGATTCTGTTTTGGAAGAGTATACTATCTTTTGAATCCGATATGGATTATATAAATGCAAAATCGTATTATTTGGATTAATGAATGGTTTTGTAATCTATTAGTGTTATATAAATAATATTTTATTCGATTATCTAAACGTTTTTTGTATAATATACTTCGACGATATTCTAATTTATTCTGAGAACGAAGAAAAGTATCAAATTTATATTAAGCTAATTCTCGAATGATTAAAAGCCGTTGGTTTATAAACGGATTTTGAGAAATACAAATTCAATGTTATATATATCAAATACTTAGGTTTTATTATCTCTATTAAAGGAATAGAAATAAACCCTGAAAAGATTGAGGTAATTGAGAATTGGATTTTTCCGATAACAATGAAAGGGATCCAATCATTCCTTGGTTTTTGTAATTTTTATCGACGGTTCATTAAGGATTATAGTATAATAGCGAAATCTCTTAACGAATTCATTAAAGCAAATATTAAATTTGTATTCGATGAAGTATACCAAAATGCATTCAATATCTTGAAGAAAAAGCTTATCTCTGCTCTACTCCTGTAATACTATAATCATTAACTCCTTTGTATACTCGAAATAGATATATCTGATAAAATAATTGCTAATATATTATCATAACAATATAATGAAGATTGGTTTCTCGTAACTTATTTCTCCAAAACCATAATTACTATTGAATTGAATTACAAAGTTTATGATAAGGAAATGCTGTTAATCATTCGATTTCTTAATCATTAAAAAGTAGAATTCGCTAGTTTATTATATAAAATCAAGGTTTATATCGATTATAAAACCTTTGAATATTTCATGATTACCAAGATTTTCAATATCCGATAAACTCGCTAAACAGAAGTTTTAGCCAATTATAATTTCATTATTATATATTGTTCTGGAAAAGATAACCCTCTCATCGATACTTTAACCCATCAGATCGACGAGTTGGATCTCCAGAATTATATTAAGAAGAAAAATCGTCTTTAACAGTTTATTAAAGATAATTAAATTGATATCGAAATCATAAAAGAAGTTTACAAAAATATCATCCAAACGAAACAGTGATTACTAGTATCGATTTGAATGAAATCGCTCTTCGATTCGATTTAATTAATTATATTATCGAAGTAAATAAAACTATAGATAACTTATTAATATTCAGAATATAAGTTATTCAAGGTTACAAGTATATATTACTCCAAAACGACCTTTTGCTTTACAATAACCGCCTAGTGGTGCTTGATATCGACAATCTTCGAATTTACCTGATTCGTGAAACCTATAATTCCATTTCCATTGTTTATCCTGATACAAACAAAATCTATCTTTTATTATCTCAATAATACTATTGGTCTAGAATATATAATACTATAGCCAGATATATATACAATTGTTACATCTATAAATGCAATTCTATTTCATACAATCGTACCCCCGGTTTATTATATCCATTTCCGATTCCTAATCAAATATAATAATATATCATTATGTTGGAAATGAGGCCATCATAGGATTAAAATTGAGGTCACAAGACCACAATGGTATATAGACCATATTTGGGGATAACCTCAATTCTATTCTTATTAGAATTATAAATCCTTAATTCAATCTATATAGTCAATAATATTATTATTTCCTGTATTAAAAGTTAATAGATTATGAGATCCGGTTGTATAATAATGATTAGAAAGCAAAGCAAATCGAGAAAGGATTAGTATAATTAATAGGGATGGAATAGAATGAAAATCAGAGTTTTTATATAATGTCATCAAAATAGAGTTGAAATACGATAATATAGTTTATAATTCATAATATTACAGGCCAGAGTGGAGAGCAGTCTATATAGTACTAATACAGAATTATAGCAAAGGCAAAGAGCAAGTTCGCATAACTATAAGAAAATATATTACAATATGATCTTATGAATTTTTTTTTATTGTTTTATTTTTATATTTCTTTATTATTTTGAATTTATTTGTTGTATATCTTTTTTTTTTAAGATCGTTTTAAAAATCTGAAGATTATCTTTGATATTTATCAAATAGCAAGAAACCTTTATAATATCAGAATCAAACAACCCTTCGAAGTTTAATCAAAACAATTATGAATGATGGTTCAGATAAATAAAGATATAATTGAAAAGGAAAGGATGGTTTTATACAATTGATCAAACATTAGATGAATATATGTAGATTGTAGGATCCAATATAGTATCTGTCTATAAGATCAATGGTTGTATATATTATAATATCGAATTGAAATTGGAATACTTAAAGGATAAAGCAAATATATTATTGTATATTTGTATAATATTTAATAATAATGATGAAGCCTTTACCGATAAATATTCAATAGTATATATATTTTAAAGATATCTTAAATCAAAATATATTAAAGTTAGTATAATTATAATCAATATATATATAACGATGATCCAGAACTTCAAATTCCAATCTAATATTTATTCTGATATAATTATTATCGAAGTCTAGAACAAATTGAAAGAGTATAAAAGGAAGTTGGAAATTGCAGACGAAAATTGTCGGTCAGTATATCAAGATATTGCCTTATTCTTGATTTTAATATATAATCTTCCAATCGATTATCAAAGAATAATGAATATATTGAATATCCAAATCAGCTTTAGTATCGATAATAAAATCAAGTATTTATAGATTAAGGAACTTCGTTTTAAAAATGGATCAGAGCTAGTACAAATTGCGAAAGGATCTAGGTATATTTCTCAATATCAAGAATCAGATTTCGAGACCCCAAATAATGTTTGCGATTTGTATTAAAGGGAAAGTTATTATATATGAGATTATTTGTATTTAATGCGAACCAACAAATTCCTTTACAATTATCTTTGTTATTAAAGAAGAAGGGGATTATTGAATCCGAAGAAGATCTATTTCAATAAGAAAGATTAAGTATACTTTACTAATAATATTTTTGAATCAGATTCCGATATTGAAGATATAATAAAGGAAGATTATAATTTGACAAAGGAAATCATTAGTAAGGTTTTTTTTAGTAAATAATATATCGATATAGGTATTTTTTTATATATATTTGATCAATTTTCATTATTCAGATCAATAGAATCTATTACCAAACGAAGGATAAAGATTGATAGGGGAGTGATATATTGTTGTTATTGGGGTTTAGTGGATATAATATACAAAGATGGTTTTAAAATGTTACTTTCAAATGTATTATATATATTAGAATTAGAAATAAATTTATTATTAAGAAAAAGAATCTGTAAAATAGAATTATAAAAAGAATTCAACTTTCATTATATATATTTCAAGAAGGATAATAAGAAAATCATTTATATTAGAATATAAAACGGAATGTATATGATTTCATATATAACCAAAGGATATAAGAATATAGTTTTTTGTTTTAGTGTATATCAAAATAATTAGGAAAAAGATTTTTTTTTAGAAATAATCGATAGTATTAAAGATATCGATAACGAATTAATATTTAAGAAAAAAGAGAAATACTTATTATAATATCGAAGATTCAATCATTTAGGTCCAGATAAGATCAAGAATCTATATAAGGTATCCAATATAATCAAATCGATAAAGATCCCAATTGAATTAGATATCTATAAAGTGTGTATACTCATTAAAATGATCAATCGTATTCCGAAGCAATTGAGTCTATACAAATCAAAGAGACTCGAATTTATATATTTCGATATTACAGGATCATTCCCAAAATCGATTTAAGGGAATTGTTATTTCATATTGATCATTAATAATTATACAAAAGTAAATTGAATTATACTATTTAAACAAAAAGATAATACAATTTAAATATTGAAAACTTAGAAAAAGGAGATGGAATTAACTATTGAAGAAAAGATTATTATAATCAAGATTAACAATATATTAAAATTCTTATAAACTATTTATAAATGATTATTAGGTATATAATCCGAAGTTACAATAATTATCTCTTTATATCAAAATAAATCTATAAAATAGAATATAAAGATTATAAAAATAGATATAAAAGTAATATTAAAAGAAACTGGATTATTATTAGAATTTTAAAATGAAATTATAAAACACAATATTTATATCAGGAATCACATTAATATTGATTTTGATATAAACAAAATAAATCGATCCTTTATAGAAATTTTTATAGATATAATATTAGATATAAAAATATACAAAGTCTAGGGGAACAAATATTATATTTATATCAATTCCAAGATTATTCCGAAAAAATAGAGATACAATAAATTGCGGGATATTTCGAGAGTTAGTATATTTCTAGGATATTCAAAAGTTACGAACAAATATATCAAAGTATATTTTCTAGAATTAGATTATATATTTCGATCAAGTAAAGTAATTATAAATGAATTTCATCGAAAAGGAGATTTGGATTTTAAATTAAGAAATTGTGAATTAAATCTATAAGAAACAAAGAATATAAAGTTAGATCGAAAATCTTGTAGTAGATCGGTAGCAAACAAAATATTTTTTCTATCTTTAATATCAAATATAATATTTGTATTACTTTTGTTCTAAATATTCTTTTCAATAGATATTATATCGAATTTAATAATTATATCAAATACCTCAATTATCGAATTGAAATTAAATAAATTAGATATATTAATATTAATATACAATAAAAATAAAGATGGTAATATCCAGAAAACAAATCAAGAATCTTTTTCCAAGGATATTTCAGATATCGAATCTATTATTTCAAAGGATCCAATTTAAAAATCAACTTTTGTAAATCCTGAATTTGTATCAAAAGCAAAATTTAAGATTGTTTTAAATTTTACTGATAAATTTATTTCAATAGGATCAAAAAGCGAAATAAATCTATAATTATTTGAAATCGAATAAAAGGATAAAATGGATCTTGAAAACGAATCCCTAAAATATCTAATACGAAAACGGAAAAGAAATATAAAATAAGATTCTAAAGAAGAATAGGAAAATAAGATTATAAGAATATTGATTGCGATATTTATATAGGCCAAAACTCAAGAAAGTGTAGAATATATTATAATTACAATCCCAATTATTTACAAAATGAACCCTTATATCAAAAACAAGATTGTTTCAGATTTCATGATTTCATTGATAAATATAAATAATATAAAAAATATAATATATCCGGCTGAAGAAATTTTAAAAATCAAAATATCAAGAATTTATAAAAAAGCAATATTAAATCGAAAATACTTTGAAAAATAGAAGGAAATTATTCAAAAGGAAATTATATCCTTAATTCAAAATGATATTTGGGAAGAATATATATTCCTTAAAGGAAATAATCTGGTTTCGATGAAATAGATATTTATAATTAAGATTAAGGATAATAAAGTAGAATGATTTAAGGCAAGATTAATGGTTCAAAGGTTCAATCAAATATTAGGAAAAGATTACAACGAAATGTTTGTATCAATAATAAGGTTAGATATATTCAGATTATTCCTAACTATTATCGCAAAGGAAAATTTGGAATATTCATATTTCGATATCAAAAACGCCTTTACCGAATCGTACTTGAAGGAAGAGATCTATCTTGAATTATTTTAAGGTATCAAAATCAAAAAGGGATATATATTATAAGCTTTACAAAGCCTATATGATTTGAAGCAAATTGGAAGGGATTGGAGTTTATTATTGAAGAAAGAGCTTTTAGGTATAGGTTTTGTATAAAGTTTGGCAGATCTATATCTATATATATCCAAAGATTGTGATATAATATTATTAATATATATCGATGATATCGTTATTATATCGCGTATATTATTGCAAATCATTTAATTTGATGAAAAGTTATTGGTCTGTTTTAACATTAAGAATCTAAAAGAGATTAGTAAGATCCTAAATATTAGAGTTATTCATAATAGAAAAGTGTATATATTAATTATAGATCAAAAAGAATATTTCGATATTATACTAATTAAATATAATATTATATATAAACAATATTAAGTCAAGAAATTATCAATAATGGATTATACCTATCTCCGGCTAGCAATCGATAACAATGAATTAGTAGATATAAATGAATATCAACAACAAATAGAAAGTGTAATTCATTCAATAATATATACTCAACCAGATATAGCATTCTTAGTTAAAAGATTTTCACAATTTATAATAAAACCAATAAAACATTATATTATAGTTTTGAAGAATTTGATATAATATTTATAATCAACAATCAAATAGAAGCTATAGTTCGGGCTAAAAAAAGTACAATCTGATATCTGCAAAAAATATAATATATTTGATAATATAATAAAGATATATATAGATATAAATTGAACTAATAATAAATATAATTAGAAAAGTATTTCAAAGGGAGTTGTGATATTTTATAAAGGCTTTATATTATGGGCTAACAAGAAACAAGTATTTGTAGCTATTTCTAGTATGGAATCAGAATATATTGTGATAATAATATTCATCAAATAAAGGAGATGGGTTGTACAAATGCTTAAAGATCTATTTAGATCAAGTTATATTGAAAAGAACAAAAATATAATTCAGATATTTGGTGATAATCAAGATACTTTAGTTTTAATTAAGAATCTATATTTATATAAATGATTCAAATATATAGATATTAGTTATTATTTTATTAAGGATTTGATAGAAAAGAAGAAAATCATTATTAATTATATCAATATATATAATATGGTTGTTGATGGAATAATGAAGTTTTATATAAGGATTACTTTCGAAAGATTCAAGAAAATATTGGGATTAATAGCTTAGGAGGATCGAATAGGATATCTTTAATAAGGGAGTATTGGAAATGAGGCCATTATAGGATTAAAATTGAGGTTATGAGATTATAATGATGTACAGATCATATTTGGGGATAACCTTAATTCTATTCCTATTAGAATTATAGATCCTTAGTTCAATCTATATAATCAATAATACTACTACTTCCTGCACCAAAAGTTAATATATTATAGATTACTACAACTTTAATAAGAATAAATATAGATATAACAATGTTTTAATCATTATTGATCGATTAATAAAGCAAACTATTTTTATATTTTATTACAAATCAATCGATATTCGAATTCAAATACAATTATATTTTTATTATATATATCGATATTATAATCCCCTTGATATTATAGTATTGGATCGCGGCCCCCAATTTATATTATAATTCTGAAAGGAATTCAACCAAATCCTAGGAACCGATCTCAAACTATTCATTATTTACTATCCCCAAATCGATAGTCAAATTGAGATCTATAATCAATACCTTTAGTAATGGTTAAAATCGTTTATTAGCTATTATTAAAACGATTGATTAGAATTCTTATTTATAATGGATTACACGTAATTTACTCTTCCATATAATTCCTTAGGAGGGCTTATACTTTATGAAATCTTATACAGGTATACATTGAAATATATATAGGAATGGAAGGAAGATGTTAGTAAATCAACAAACGATATGAATATATATGATATTTGTATATATATAGAATACAATAAATTAACTTTTGCGCAAACGAAAGAAGACTTATTGTATACCCAAATCAAGATATCGAAATTCATAAATATTTATTAATATAAAATTGATTTCGATATCGGAGATTATATATAACTCAATATAAAGAGTTATCTTATTCAAAAATCATTTAAGAAATTGGATTTCCCAATTCAAAGAAGATTCAAGATTATTGATCGATCTGGAAGCTTTTTCAAATTCGAATTCCTGATTATAATGAAAATTCATCCTGTTTTCCTTTCAAATCGATTATGTAAAGTATATAACGATCCTTTTCTTGATCAGATATTCGAATCATCTTTGTCTATTAATATAATTGATGATTCGGAATAGAAAATAGAGAAAATCCTAATAATAAAGAAAGCACAAAAAACTTTACTATATAGAATTTTGTAGTTTAATAACGATATTGATCTTATCTAATATCCTGTTTTCGATTTTAAAACATTATTGTACCTTTTACACGATTTTTATCTGGCCAATTCAATGTTACCTAATCCTTCCAATCGATTAATTGATTGAATAAAGCTTTATAAAAACAGAGAGGATAATTATAATCATATAGATAACAATTCATTTATGAAACTAAGGGAAAGAAAAATATTCTTCAATATAATAGATTAGATATTATGATTTTATAATGATATATACATATACAATTGTAAAAGGATAAAAAACCTATACAAATTCGAGGGAATTTGATTATATACATATATGGCCCAAGCTTTATATAATAGACGAACTGTTATTATCAAGACAATACGAAGGTAATATATTTCAAAAAACTTATACTTATAATCATTTCAAAAATCATACAAAGGGAAACTTGAATATAGTAAGAACAAAATATAACATCATCTTTATCGATTTCGTTCAATTTGGTTGATTTGATCAATTTGATCGATTAACTTGATCGATTTCAGAATTAACTATATTAATCATCCATTGTCATTATACTATAATTCAACTTCCTTCCCTTTTCTATTGGGGCTTTTTTTTTTCAGAGATTCCCCAAATCAAGAAGAATATAAATCAATGTTAATTTAACTAATTGATGAACGATTTGATCGATTTGGTTAATTCATTTGTCATTTTGGTCAATTTGGTCGATAATTTTGGTCAATTTGATCGATAATTTTGGTCAATTTGGTCAATTTCCATTAAATTAACCAAATCAATCAAAATGATCAATCTAATTGATTTAAAGTTTATGAATCTTCACAAAACCTGATTTCCAATGAAATAGCAATAGAACAAAAGAGTAAAATGTTTAAAGGCGAGTTTTTCCGAAGGGGGGGATAATATCACAAATCGTGAATTATAGAAGATTAATTATATAATATCTTTTATCTTTTATATCAATTTATGAACTGATCATCTATATATATGTATTATGAATTATATGATTTAGTATAGTAAAATAATAACCCTAATAATGTATATATACAATTTTATAGTCTACAAATGGATATTTGTGTATATATATCTAATCGCTTCTTATAAGCCATAATTCTTCAATTGTAGATTCTAAAGAATATAATTGACCCTGTTTATTCAGCTCTACTACGGCTCTTGTGCGTCATATAGATAATGATTTTGATTATAAATATTTTACTAGTTTAGTATTATATATAGAAAAGGTAATGTTATTGAAAGAAAAGGATAATAATAGATTTGAAAATGATGAAAATGAAATTGAAAATGGAGGTGATGATAAGATTATAGTTTTTTTTTTACTTTGAAGAAGTAAATGATAATGAATTGATATATTCAAAGGTTTTTATTAGTGGATATACTGGTTCACCCCGCAACAATCTTAAGATATTGATTGTATTTATTGTATATAAATTTAGTTCATTTTGGAATGAATTAGTTTATTTATGAATATCTTTATTCCTTTTTATTTTGGTATTAATTAGTTTATTTAGAAAACCAGTATATTGCGGAATGAGCTAAGCCCATTTCGCAATGCCGGATTTGCGTAATGGCCCGGAACATATACCTGATTCCATATATCATAATTAACCAGTCTCTGCAACTCACCCCCTACACATTGAAGCCATTGAACCACTCCGTAAATCAAGCTGTATAAAATAAAGACTCCATTCCAAACACCCCTCCAAACCCAAAAATGACAAAGCCAAAACTCCGTATTCGCCCTAACGAGCACATGACATCATCATTCTCTTAAGCGGTGCAGAAGCGATAGTTCCGCATCCTATTCACTCATCTGTATCTCGAGTCCAAATAAAAAGCCCTGGATCAGTATCAGTGACCCTATGTTCGAATAATATCACATGCAAGACATAAATCTCAGATCCAACCTATTACAATTGTCCTCCGTTGTTCTTGCCCCAGCCATGTACTTCTGTACTATCGACCAGCCCGACATTTCTTCAAAATTAAATAATAAAGCTAAAGCCCATACTACCAGTATTCCCTTACCAGTCTTGACATACTTCAACATAATATCTTTCTTGGAATTCGTGTGCTCCGATACTCCTAACCAAACTACCGGGTTCATATTGGCCGAATATCGGAATTAGAACTAGACAATCTAGTTACTTCTATCTCCGACATATTCGATACCCTCCCTTATCTTAATTTCCCTACCACGATACCCAACAACCTCTGACTGTCGAATATTGCGCTATACTATCACAGTATTACTCTCATTCGTACACACAGAACTATCTCCTCCTAGACTTAGATCTAATCACCTCCCATTTCTTCAATTTCCTGACTCAATAATCAACAGATACTAGTTTATAATTCATCAGAAAAACTTCTCTTGTCTGCCCACTAGTTATTCTTCTTCTACTCCAGAAAATCACTCCGTAGTTTCCCATCTGGTTAATCCACATTCTCTCAAATGCTCGTTCCCTACCTCATCTACATCAAAATCCAAATCAATATTAATACAATTCACATCCCCTGAATCTACACCCTCCCAAGAGGTATATTTCCCGCTCGCCCTCCCTCCACGTCTTCGATCCACCTCCACCTCTTTCTCACCAGGGATATAAAAATGAAATTAGACGATATTCAATCTACTCGAGTATTCGGATATGAAAAAAAAACTCTCCTTAGACCAGAGAAAATCCATCTCAATGATTATTCCTAAATAATTTTCGTGCTATCAAGATATACAAGTTAAAGGTCTCAACGAAGTTGTGGAATATTCCATGTGAGAAAATGTCGAAAGTGTATCTATCTAGTAAGTCTCCCAAAGACAAATCACAAATTCCTCTATAAAAGTAATCTTTTCCTTCTTTCCTTACAAATACTCCCATTCCATCACAAGATACCTAGTCTAGTATCTCACACACCTCCAACCCACCATTCTCCCTCTCCCTCTCCCCATCATTTCTTCACCTTCACCACCATCTTCTTACCCACATCCGCACCTCCACTCCACTGTAACCAACCCTCCACCCCCAGCATATGCAACACCAACGCGCACCACCCGGCGGTCCCAAACACCAGATTCAACGTCGCGACCAGACATTCCGGCGGAGAATATCCCATTTGAATCGGGATATGAATTTCCTGTTTCTCTATTCCCGACAAGGTATTTTCACACATAGGGTAGGTTTGAGAGATATGTGTGAGAGGATATGAATGGGCGGTGTATAATTTGTGGAGGGCAGAACAGGTGGTTAGGGAGTAGAAGGTGCGGGTGTAGGGGGAGAGGATTAGTGTTGTGAGGGGGATCATGAGGAGGCGCATGGTGAGGATCTGGAGGATTTTTTAGTTGATGGGGATTGATAGTATTTGAGGGGTTGCTTTGGGGTTGAGAGTATGTGATTTGAGATAATGTGAGATGTGAAACTTAAAACAAGGAAGAGAAAGTGTTGAAAGTAGCAAGATGACTTACGCAACCTGCCCATCCCCAAGTCCTAATAGCCCAAACCCGATGTTCTCCAATTCTCTTCCGTCGAATTGCAATCCAAGATTTGAACAAGGCGAAAAATACCATGATGCCGAGTGTATAAATCCAGATTCTAGTTTCGATTGTCCCTCCGAAGGAAACATGGGCAATTCCAAAAGCGCCTTTTCATATAGTCAGCCAACTTAAAGGAGGAGGATGAAGGAGGGACAGACATGTGTTTCCGAGGAGTAGCATTGGGAAGAGGGTTCTCCCAGTGTATCTGTGCAGGTTGATATATTTTCTCCTTACTATAGGGAGGAATTGGAGGGGGAGAAGGGTTCCGGCGGCTGAGGTGTTTATTGTTAGCTGTGTTTGCTGTTTGATTTTCATGTTGCTTTAGTGTGGTCTTTGATGATACTATAAGAGCATACACGTAGTATGAATATCATAGATAATACAGTCCATACGACGACAAGAAGAAATCTGCCGATCAAACATACGTAAAACACTCCACAAATGAACATCCATTCCCAACTTCATCAACCCATCTCCAAAAATAATGACATGTTCTGGGGATTTAGGACGTAATCTCCCCCCAAAAACAAAAGATTGTTGTGAAAAAGAAAATATTGAGAATGTGAGTGTAAAGATGACGAAATAGGTAAGAGATCTAGAGTATGTGAAGCCTGTGAGTTTCAAGAGAGACATTTTGATAGGGTTATTGGGGTGATCGAGAATTGAGGCAGACCGCCATTCATTGATGAACTTTGTGTAAGGACGTCGGATACCGCTGGGGACGATGATACTCTTTTATATGAACCAAAAATCTAGTCCGGTGGTCTCGAAAATCTCACTGGGTGTATACGTGTACGAATATGATTAGAAACAGGGCCGTGCGTTTAAGACAACACCTGGTCGAAATACCCCGCATTGTTGTACCACTCAAATATGACAAGTACTTTGCAGTCTAGAGTACGATAACCACTAAGAACTCTTACAAAGATACCACTGAGCAAGTATTTGGGAATAACATCAATCGATCTGTATGCACGTGATACACACGTGATATAATCGAGAAAATCGTGTTCTCTGGGAACTACTAAAGAAAGAATTTCGGATTTTGAGATATTTATCCATGATGATTTTCATATAAGACTGCGTAGCTCTCTAGAAAGTAGAGAATGAGGTTCGCAAGGCATATATGATGAATTCCGATATTGGAGATGCAATTAAGGTGCAGAATGTTTTCTGTTCGGACATGGAGTTGTCCCGATGAAGCGTCTGTCTGTACTCCGTATGGTTCCTGTCGGTACGTCATGTGACCAACCTCAAAGGCAACCGTACCACTCCCTCTTTTCATAGTGTAGCAATCAAGAATGAATAATAAACCATACCAATATAGTACTATGTAAAAGGTACCACCGAAGTGATACCAACAGTTCCCATAAGAAACTCAGTGTTGTGTTGGGAAGAATCGAGTACTCTGTACTCCGTACAAGCTAGAAAACTAAATAGTAAGTGTTGTGTGCTCGTAGATGCATAGGTATCCCTATACATATGCGTGATTTTCGAATTAGATATTGAAAGGATACAGATGCAGGAGAGACAGAGACATAGATAGGTATCAAAACTATTTCAATCAATCCATTAAAAAATGCTGTTCGGTTGGTGAAAGATAGACAGATAACAATATCACCATCACTATCACATGAATATAAGTCTTACCATCGCCGACATCTGACCATCAAACTTCGCGAGAAAAGCAGAGGAACTGGATACTACATAGGTAGTATGCAATGCCAATTATGCAATGCAATTCATTCCCAAAAAACCCCTTTTTACATAAATAGAGTGCGTGGTGATAGATGTATATGTACGAAAGATCATGCTCTTTCCTTCCCATGGTTTGGCAATGGCTTGCTTGCTTGCTTGCTTGCTTGTTTATCATTGGTGAGTTTGTTTTTCTTGACCAAAAAACATCGGAGAATAAAGTTACGAGAATTCGGGAGGTCGGAGAAAAGAAAAGTTACGAAAATGTGTAGATTACCTACCTACCTAACTACAGTGTACTTTCTGAAATACAGAGTATGAAAAGAGTGGTAGGAAGTTTGAAGATTTCGATGGACCGCAGATGTTAAATACCTAGTAGACCGAGCACTGGTAAGAGTCTAGAATCTTTCATATGAAAGCTTTGTTTCTGTCGGATCGGAATCATTAGATAAGGTTAAGCAAACCCTGGAGTTCTAGAGGAGCTGTTAGAAATTCCAAATTCCAAATTCTTCTCATTTTTTTCATATGATGGATGTGCTCCGTCGTCTGGTCCGTTCGGAGGAGTAAGTGAAAGTGACAAATTTTGACTTTGATTCGTGTACGCACACGGTTGCACACGGTTACGATACTGTAAACTATTAAAATGACCCGTTTGTTTGCGCGATTTCTTTATATATACTACATCCTATATATATACTACATCCTATATACATACTACACATAAGAATTCACAATACATACAGTACTGTAAGGTACACTCCGAAATGCGCTGGCTTGTTTGGATTTTCCTTCCTTCTTGCATATACTCTGCAGTGTTTTACTCTGTATAATTCCTTCGTCTCCTTCCCCTCAATTTCCACCAATGATGTGATGAACGGAGAGATAAAACAAGCCAAGGCAAATCTGTCGATCCATTAAATTGATCGGATCGTCCGGATGTCTTGGGTCAAGCTTTGAGAATAGATTAATAGATACGGAGGATATTACCCCTGGATCATCAATTGGCGCACAAGCATAAGCACGGGCAAAGATGGGACATTGACCAGACCCATAGACCATATACTTTTTACGCAGGCGCTGGGATGGATAGTTTGGAATGGATGTGCTCGGAGATCGGAGAAGCGATTGAAAGGGGATTGATGAAACGGACGAACAGTTGGGGAAGACTTATAATTGGAATAGCTCAGCCACCAGGAAGTTTGATTCCGAAAAGGATTAAAAGTTTTACTCTCTGGGGTTTATTGACAGGATGAATTTGAATCATTTCATTCAATCCGTGACCTTACCTTTACGCTGTAAATGATCAGATGGATTGAAAAAAAAAAAAAAAAAAAAGATAAAACAAGAGACAATTCAGAAAATAACTCATGTGGTGTTTGTACAATCAAGATAAAGTCCTAATATATTTCATACACGCCGGCCGTGTAGTGACACAATCAATTACTCTGTATGTTGCTATGAGATGAAGCAGCCAAACACCAAACACTGGTACGCTGTAGTCTTATAGGTAGTGAGCCAGTAAAGGTTATTTATGCGCTCAATCGTATAAGCCAACAAATAAGCCTAAGAAACTAATGTCTTAAGAATCTTGGTATCCGTACCTGAATTGAGTGAGACCGGAGTAAAATCTGCATCTTCGTACCTGACTAGACTTTCTAGACTCTTTATTAATCACCAATCAATAACCATCACTGACAATGCTTAAAATACTCAAAATAAATGGATAAGAATTCATTGTTGTGAAGCAGATGAATCCCTCAATTATTTTTAATAATCACAAAACATCACAAACCTTGCACAATTCCCTCATTTTTTATCCCGTCCCGACAAGGGCATACTCACTCTGTATGTTTTCGTATTCGTTATTCTTATCCGTCGTTCAATAACTGGCTAGGTTCTCAACTACCCTCCCGCCTCCATCTTAGATCTCACTGGGTAAAAGGAAAGGAAACAAAGAAAAGTAAAAGTGTCGTGTCAAAAAATTCACTGGGATCAGGGAGAGAGGGGTAGCATTACAATTCATCATACCATACCATATACACTTGGCATCTACCTACCTACATATAGACATAAGGATTACCTTCCTCCTTCTCACTCCCTTCTTCTCTTCCCTTTTCACAGCCTCACGTTACCGCTCATTTGCAACGTCCAAGTCTGGGACCCTCATCCTATTTATTTTTCGTATCTTTGAAAGATTGCGCAGGATTTCCATCATCGAATCTCGATATTCCAATTTGGAAATTCAATCTTTCATTCACTCACTCATTTTAATGATTACGCCTTAACGTGATTTACGAAATCCTAAGAATATCTACAAAATTGCTACGAATTTCCCCACTAGATTACCCTTAAAGTCATCCTCGCTTTGAGATTCCACCTTTCTCCTCCAACTGTCTTACCTTCCAACCCTCTCTTGATCAAAGTAAAGTCGACTTACTTACTTGTTCTTCCTTACATTCATTGATTGAATCTTCACACTCCTTCACTTCTCTATCAAATAATCATTGAGATTGTTTGCTTTGGAAATCCACATTCTTTTTCGATTCAGTCATTTGGATATCAATCAATCACACAAACAAGTCATTCTTCACTGTCAAAAAGTCTACCTTTTCAGGAATACACATACATACAGACATACACACACAATAAATCGAATACAAACGATTTAAACAAAACAAAGCAACATCATGCGTTCATTCGAGATCAAATCCCTTGCCATCTTGGCTTCCTCTTTGCTGGTCAAAGAAGCATTCGCTGCTCCCATTTACGAAACCGAAGTCCATGTCATCACTGAAGAAATCACCGTTACCAAGCAACTCGATGGTACATTCGAAACGGGTGCTCCTCATGCTGTGGGAACTTTCACTCGACATGGTCATGGTTCTGGTTCTTCTTCTTCCTCTGCTATCTTTGTACCATCTACTACTTCAGCAGTACCAAGTGTCGTGATTGTTCCTACCACTTCTTCAACAAGTCAAGAGATTCCCACCACTTCAACTGTTGAAGTTCCAACCACACCCACGATTGTAGCTTCTAGCTCCGCTAAAGCTTCTTCATCTTCGGTACCCGTCATTAAAGTCTCAACCGAAGCAGCAGCAGCTGTCCTCGTACAAACCAACTCCAAAGCAGCCTCCACAGCCGCCAAACCTACCACTCTCGCCACCTCCGCCGTAGTCAAAGCATCTTCTGCTGCAGTCGTCCCTTCTTCCAGCTCTTCCTCAGGTGGAAAACGCGGAGTAGCCTACAATACCGCCGATTACGTCAAACAATTCAGCGGATCCTCCAAAGTAGCCTGGGCCTATAACTGGGGTAGTACGTCGGACGGTCTCTCCGCCTCCGGTATCGAATATGTTCCTCTCCTCTGGGGCATGAAGAGTACTTTCACGAGCGCCTGGTCCGCAGCAGCCTCTAGCGCCATCGCCTCCGGCTCCAAACATCTCATGTCCTTCAACGAACCCGATTTAAGTACCCAAGCCAATCTCGGGTATGCCGATGCAGCCGCCGGATATAAAACATACATGCAACCCTTTGCCGGCCAGGCCAAGCTGGGTGCCCCAGCCGTCACAAATGGTGCTTCACCCATGGGACTCACGTGGTTAAAATCCTTCCTCTCCTCCTGCAGCGATTGCACCATCGATTTCATCTGTATCCATTGGTATGATTCCGCGTCCAATATCGATTACTTCAAGAGTTATGTCCAAGATGCGTATACGGCGGGTGGTAATCGTCCATTGTGGATCACGGAGTTTCAGGCGTCCGGCACGACGGATCAACAGAATGCTTTTATGGAGGAGGTGTTGCCTTGGTTGGATGCTTCGCATATGGTGGATAGGTATGCGTGGTTTATGGCTAATACGGCGGCAGGTGGATTGATGAGTTCGGGTTCGGCGCTTAGTACGTTGGGGAATACTTTTAAGACTTCTTAACTCGGATTCTCAAATTGATTGTTGGATGTTGGATGCTGAATGAGGTTATGAGGATTGGAGTATGGATCGGAAGGATAGGGTAGGGTAGGGAATGCATGGATGGACGGATGGATGGATACATACAAGCACATCAACTATTCAAGGTTTGCTTGGATACAAAGGAGAGAGGGCTTTTACATACACACACACAAACAGACAGATAAGGAAAAACAAGCAAAAAAAGAAAAAATCATTGGGATCTTTCTTCATTGTACATACTTTAGATAGGTAGTTGGTTACCAGACTGGAGCTGTGGTTAGCTAGGTAGCAGATAGCAGATAGGATAGGATAGTATGCAATGGCAATGATTCTAGGATTTTGAATGGGGTGTATGTATTATAGGTGTGAAATGATTGTGATTGTGATTGTGCATGTGCATGTGCATATGCATGTGCATGGTATATATGAATACGAAAATGAATATAAACAAATCACATCTTCTTAGCCCATCACCAATAAGATCTTAGATCAATTTTCAACGATAACTAGATAGGTATTCAATTATAATAGATTATCATTATCAAATATTACAATATCTTCATGTCCATGTCCATGTCCATGTCCATGTCCACAAAACAAAAACAAAAATACATTTAAACTTCATTTAGATTTTAATCTATTAGTTTTATTTCATTTTATTTCATTTTAATTCATCCGCTACTTCTTCCTCGTGCTCCACCCATCTGTTACGAGGGTAGCCGTCTAGGTCACGTGGAAGTGCTCTCGAGGTAGGTTTATAATTAGGCGTTAAACAAATAATGACAATAATGATACACTATTCGTAACTAATAATAGAGTATACTAAATGATTGATCTTGAGTACGAAGCTCTATACAAAGGAAATCTATCTTGATTATATAGATTTTCATACTTTCTGATTCAAAGGAAGCGGAAGGATCGAGTTACGATCCTTTCGTTTTCTTCGATCGAAGAGCTCGAAAGGCCAAGCCTTCGAGTTCTTCGAATCTTAATATTATATGAGTTGCTAATCCCGTGATTTAATTGTTATCTGTTGTAATACTATCCTTCAAAATCAAAATCAGAGACAAAATCACTCCTAAACATTAAATAAACCCATTCCCCGAATTTCAGAGATGGAAAATTTTTCCCTATAGTTTATTTAAATAATAAAACATTCACCCAGATTCCAAAAATCCAAATCTTTTTTAAAGATTTAATTTAAAGATATATTTAAAACGTCCAATTCAATAATCAACTCTCAGATTTAATCCCGATATATAATCCCAAAATTTAATTCCAAGATTCGATTTTTATAATTTATTTTATTATAATTGTTACGATTATCAATCTATGTTTGGATTATATAAATACAATTTGTGATCGGGGTCCAAGTATAGAGATAACGGTATATTATTTTATTATTTTCGGGATTTGAAGAAACTTTTTTTGTATAATATATCGATAGCAGGGATCGTCGTCTCAATATTATTTATCAATTGATTTTAAAAAAAGAATGATTTCCTTTATAAAAAGGATAATGGAAAGTTTCATAGCCAAATTAAAACTAGTTGATTTTTTGCTATTTGTAACTTTTATAATAATCAATAATCAATAATAACTCTAATTCTAAATCATAATATATACTGTGACGCACAAAAGCCGTAGTAAAGCTGAATAAACAGGGTCAATTATATTCTTTAAAATCTACAACTGAAGAATTATAGCTCATAAGGAGTGATTAGATATATATACACAAATATCCATTTATAAACTGTAGGGTTATATATATATATATTATTAGGATTATTATTTTACTATATTAAATCGTATGATTTGTAATACATGTATATGGATGATTAGCTCATAAATTGATATAAAAGATAAAAGATATCATATAATTAATCTCCTATAATTTACGATTTATAATATTACTCTTTTCTTCGGAAAAGCTTACCCTCGAATATTTCATTCCTTTATTCCATTGTTATTTCATCGGAAACCTGTCACGAGATACACGTGATCGCGTCCGATCGGGCTAGTACGGTACTAAACTTCGAGCCGATCATATATATAGCTTCGTAGCACTCTCTCTTTAGTTTTGTAACTTTTAATTCTAAAATTGATCTCTAAATATTTGTTGGATTCGTTATATTATTAAAAGTTCTTCCAAATAAAAAATGGAATAATATCTGTATATATTTATATATATTCTGTTTATTCCTGTTTAGATATATTATTCCTGCTTTTTCGTTTGTATATGGATCTTCTTGATATTATTCGAAAATGTTATCTTTTTTTTTACCCTTAATTTCTAAACTATAGATTACAATTCAATAAATTTCGTGATTGCAGAACTTCACGGCGAAATGACTTATCAGCAGGATGAAATCTCGTTTCTATACTCCTTGATTTTCGAACGCACTTCTGCTGTTCATACTCCTTCTCGTCCGAAACCCTCTCTCCCTGATCCTACCTCAGCTTTCTTTTCTTGATCAAAACATTCCCTTAGATCATACAACGATCCTAGATCAACTCATACGCGTTTACAACAATCCGAATAAAGTTCAAGAAACCGAAAACAAGCTATTCATTCTCAAACAAAGAACCGATTCTTTATATATCTATATTGCAAAATTCGAAAAAACCCTTTACAAAACCAAAGATCAGAATTAATCTGATTCGAATAAGATTTTAATTTTTCGTAATAAACTCAATACTACTTTTAGAAATCGTCTTTCTCAATAGTTTTCTTTTTTTCATTTTTATTCCGATTTTGTTTAGATCATACAACAATTAACTATTCGTATAACGAATAGATTCCCTATATTATCCTACTTTAGTGAATCTAGAGCCCTATATATATTGCAGAATCCATCCCATTTTTGGAATCACAATCCAATGGATATTAACAATTTTAATGTTATTAATGTTTTTAACCCTTTTGATATCCAATCAGACAAACTTAATTATATTTTGATTCTACTTTATATACAAACACCCAAGTTTTTTTTTTCTGAAAGAACTCTTTTGTGTAAACAAAATAAATATATATGATATAGAAGTATTTCCTATTAAATACAAATCTATTTATTAGATCTGTATCAAAGAATCCGAGATCGATAAGAGTCTGTTCCGATTATTATACTAATTATTGAATCCAAAAGCAATGATGATAAGGATCTAGGAGAGATGATTAATGGCCGATATTTGAAGATTGCTTAAAGGAGGTATATAGTACGATGAATGCGTATTCGTTAACTGTGATGTATATTTCGTATCAGGTATTTTTAGAAGAAGAAAACGATTAATGATCATTTTGTATTTAAATCATTCATTTTAAGTGAATTCGAAGCGAACTCTTCAGAAGGGGGGGGTAGTGTTACGAGATACACATGATCACATCCGATCGGGCTAGTACAATACTAAGCTTCGAGTCGATCATATATATAACTTCGTAGTACTCTCTCTTTAGCTCTGTAGCTTTTAATTCTAAGGTTGATCTCTAAACGCTCGTTGGGTTCGTTACAAAACCAGGTTTTATAAAGATTTATGAACTTTAAATCAATTAAATTGATTATTTTGATTGATTTGATCAATTTATTGGAAATTGATTAAATTGACCAAAATTATCGACCAAATTGATCAAAATGACAAATGAATTGATCAAATCGATCAAATCGTTTATTAATTGATTAAATTAACATTGATTTGTATTCTTCTTGATTTGAAAAACCTTTGAAAGGAAAAAGTTTCAATAGAAAAGAGAAGAAGATTAAATTATAATATAATGATAATGAATAATTAATATAATCAATTCCGAAATCAATCAAATTAATTGATCAAATTAACCAAATCAATTAAATTGAACAAAATCGACAGAAGTAATATTACATTTCGTTTTTATTATATTCAAGCTTCCTTTTGCATAATTTTTGAAATGATTATAAATATAAGTTTTTTGAAATATATTGTTTTTGTATTGTTTTGATGATAATAGCTCATCTATTGTATAAAGTTCGGATTATATATGTATACAATCAAATTCCCTCGAATTTGTATAGGTTTTTGATTTTTTTACAATTGTATATATATATACCATTATAAAATTATAATATTTAATTTGCTGAATTAAAGAACACTTTTTTTTTTCCTTAATTTCATAAATGAATTGTTATTTATATAATTATAATTATCCTTTTTATTTTTATAAAACTTTATTCAATTAATTAGTTGATTGAAAGGATCAAACAATATTGGATTGATCAGATGAAAATTATACAGGAGATACAATAATGTTTTAAAATCAGAAGCAGAATACCAAATAAGATTGATATCATTATTAAGTTACAAGATTCTGTATAATAAGGTTTTTTGTACTTTCTTTACTATTAGGATCTTTTCCATTTTCTATTCCGAATTATCAATTATATTAATAAATAGAGATAATTCAAGTATTTAATTAAGAAAAGGATTGTTATATATCTTATATAATCGATCTGGAAGAAAAATAGAATAAATTTTCATTGTAATCGGAAATTCGAGCTTGAAAGAGTTTCTAAATCAATCAATAATCTTAAATCTTTCTTGAATTGGGAAATCCAATTTTTTAGATGGTTTTTGAGTAGGGTAATTCTTTATATTGAATTATATATAATCTCCGATATCGAAATCGATCTCACATCGATAAGCATTTATGGATTTCGATATCTTGACTTGGGTATACAATAAACCTTTTTTCGTTTATACGAGAACTAATCTATTGTGTTCTGTATATATATAGGCATCACGTATATTTATATCATCTATTGGCTTACTAATGTTTTCCTTCCATTCCTATATATATTTCGATATATACCTATATAGGGTTTCATAAAATGTAAGCTCTTCTAAGGAGTTGTATGGAAGAGTAAATTGTATATAATCCATTATAAATAGGAATTCTGATTAATTGTCTTGATAATAGCTAACAAACAATTTTAACCATTACTAAAAATACTGATTATAGATTTCAATTTGATTATCAATTTGGGGATAGTGAATAATGGATAGTTTAAAATTGGTTCCTAAGATTTGACTGAATTCCTTTCAGAACTGTAATATAAATTGGGGGTCGCGATCCAATACTATAATATCAAAAGGATTATAATATCGATATATATAATAAAAATATAGTTGTACTTAAATTCGAGTATTGATTAATTTATAACAAGGTATAGAGATAGTTTGTTTTGTCAATCGATTAATAATGATTAAAACATTGTTATATTTATATTTATCTTTATTAAAACTATAGTAATCTATAATAATATATTATTATACTCAATTAGAAATCGGAAATAGATACAATAAACCGGGGATACGATTATATAGAACAGAGCTGCGTTTATAAATATAACAATTATATATATATCTGTCGGAATATGAATCACGTGCATGGTAAGGATGGTAAGGATGGTAAGGATCATGTAAGCATTAGTGCTTGTATTAGTACTTCGGCATGCATCATTATATAGATCTTTATTCTCTATAGATTTTAGCTCTTTAGGCAAATCAAAATATATTAATAAAGAGTTCTATATGTTTATTGATGAACTTTACTTTTTTGTATATAATTGTTTTGATATTGATTAGTTTTTTGTTATAATGATATCATAAATCAGATATTGGGAATTGGTATAAAGAGTTATAAGTTCTAAATCAATTTCGATTTTGTTTTTGTAATTAAATAAAGGTATTTCGTTGTAAGACAAAGTATTTTTATGTTAAAGGATAAGTTTTTAATTATTGAGTAATTCAAGAGAATTGAAGGATCAAAAATAGCAGTTATCTAATAGCGAATTTGGAGTTTATTTTTTGATTCAATTATTCTGCATTTATTATGTATTTATTAGATAGTATAGGGTATATATTTGAAGAAAATTTGAAAGCAATTTCGAGTTTTTCGCTATATTTACTTTTTTATGAAAAACTATTTCATTTATTTATTTCATATGAATTATCAATTATATATGAGATTAATCAATTCGATTTGATTAATTTCATTACTCTAATTATTCTGTTTATTTCGATCAAATTCATTTCGATCAAATCCGATCACCTTAATCAATTTTGGTCAATTTTGATCAATTTTGATCAATTTCGGTCGATTCGATTAATTAATCCCAATTTCGAAATACTTTCAGGATTTAATAATACTATATATAATATAAATGAAGCTTCATTATAGTATACATTTCATATACTACGAATCTATATTCAGGTTCTTTTTTAAGATTGTTTTAAAAACTTTATAACGATCAATTTCGAAACAATCTGAAAATATATGATAACCATTATTATAACGATTATAGCAGGTATATTCGAATACTTTTTTATAATCTTTTACCCTGAAAGAATACAAATCCTATTGTTATCAATATCAATTATTTTATATATCAGAAATAAAGAATATAATGAATAAATAGATAAATAGAAATATAATCAATTTGTATTTATAAAAGAAAACCTTTAAGAAATCATTGATTTTTGTAAATACAAATTGGAGTTCTATATAATATATAATTATATTGATAAGGATTTATGGAGTGATTATTATAACGACTTTACGGATTTCAGAGTTGAGTATTTCGAATTTGTCAATCTAAAAATCATATTTAGATTATGTATTGAATTGAGAGTAGGTGGTTTATTTGTCAAAAAGATAATATAATGTATGGAGTTGATAGTTAACAAGATTTTGATTGAAATGTTTTATATTCTATATATATTATAATTAAATGAACAAATTCGAAAGGCAAAAATAGATCGATACTTTCAATTCCGATCAAAAATTATCCTAAATCAAATCAAGATATTCGATAATAATATATATCTGAATATTATCTCTGAAGATTTAATACTTTTATTCAATCTTAAAAAGAGAAAACAATTTGTATAAATAAATGTAAAATAATTATCTTTAATGTAATATAAAGGAATTCAATTATTATAATTAGATAAGAAACCGGGATCTTATATATTCAAGGAATTCCTAGATAACAAATATCAAAACCTAAAATGGAAATAATATTCAGTGTTATTACAATTATTGTATGATAATAATGTATTATCCGAAAATGAAAAACTATTAAATGAAAAGAAATTTATTCATAATAAAGGATTATTAAGTAGATTATTTAATAATAAGAAACCTTTAAACAATAACAAATATTTCGGAAACAATTATAAGGTAGATGATATAAATCAAAATGATATTTATATATATCTTTATAGAAATAACGAAAAAAGAAAAGATCTATTTAATAATAAAGAAAACAATGGTTTAGGAAACTATAAGAATAAACTATCCGATTATATATATAGTAATAATATCGGTTATGATCTCAGAAACCTCGAGAAACTTTATAACAATATTAACAAATATATTAATCAAAATAATAACTTCGATTATAAGTATATTATCTTTCTTAATTATTACAAAAGAATCGATATTCATTCAAATCTTTATACAAAAGTGTTCTTTATGATGTTAAAGGAAAAGGCTTTTATATTCTATTATTCGAACTTCAATCATATTTCAAATACAATAAAGGGTATTTGCGAAATAATGAAAACATTTTTCGAAGGAGAAGGGTATCAATATGGATTTATAGAAAAATGGAATTATACAATACTCAAAACAACTATTATATAGAACCCTAGAAAATCGATATCAGAATACTTGAATATTATAATCACCAAACTTCGGTATCTTCAAAAAAATCTACCAAAAGAATTTCAAATAATTATATATATCCAAAGAAAGATTTTTAATGCATATAACTATATACTGGTATATAACCAAGTATATTATTGATTTTCAAAATCTGTAATCGGATTCATTGAGGATCTATAAGGTTTTATTTTTATATACAAGAAATCATATTTAAATGAAAATAAGATATTCTATATAGATCGAGTATATAATCAAAAGAACCCCAAATATAATCACAAATACAAATCCAATCAATGATTCTTTATTCAATCAAAAGGAATTAAAAGATACTTTGTTTATAAAAAAAAAAATTATTGATCAAATAAGTATATAAAAACTGAACGAATTGAATCGAAATACAAATATAAGGAACTATTCAAGGGCAATAATAAGGATTTCGGATTATATTTCGAACAATATATTATCGAATACAAAGAAACTTTATTGGATATCGATATTAATAAAGAATTTGTAATATATATTCAAAACAATCCAAAGAAGGATATAAAGAATAACGATCTAGAGTATACATGAATCTTATCCTACAGATCGATTAACGAAAAGGAAGTTATAATAAATCTATTCAATAAAACAACAATATATATTCTAATTGATTTTATTAATGAATCAATTAATAAAACCAAAAGATACAAAACTTTCTTTTCGAGATATGATAACAAAAAGTTTCAGAATATTATTATCAATATAGGAGCATCCCAATGGTCTATAGTAGAATTCAAATAGTATTAAGTATATCAAAAAGATATTAAGAATACTATATTGAATATAAATAGGGCAGAAATCGCAAAAATGATATTCGGAATCGGAAAAGCCGAATCAATTGAATCGATTCAACTAAATCTATCTTTAAGAATTATCGAATTCTATATTATAAAATCAAAGATATTATTCCTATTATCGTTATAGGATATAGATCGACTCAAAATATATTACAATAATATTATTAATGTATTTATATCACCAATTACAAACTATTCTTATATTCACAAATTCAAGTATATAGTATTATTTTGGAATATAAAAATCCAGCAATTTATATAAATATTCATTAATATAAACAATTGTTATTTAACCGAATTGAAAATACAAAGATTATATTATCGTTTCGGTTACCCCTTTACGGATAGATTCTATCGAGTTTTTTGATATATAGACTATATAAATATTGTTTAGGGAGATTTTGAGAAATTCATAAAATTCTGTAAATATTATCAAAAATATGGAAAATCCTTAGGTAGATTTAAATTCAATTTTTATAATAATATCGAATTTAATTATTTGATTATAATCGATATTATGTATATCAATAATAAATTAATATTATATATTATTAATGAAGGAATCAGATTCCAAATAGTATAATAATTCAATAATATTAATGCAAAGTATACATAGGATAAATTAAGAATATATTGGATAGATATATACCTAGGCCTATCAGATTATATTATTTATAATGCTGGGAAAAACTTTGTGAGTAAGGAATTCAAACAATATATCAAGATAATGGTGATCATTATGAAAAGCGTATCCATCGAAATATATTAATCGATCGAAATAATCGAATACTATTATCAAATCATTCGATATATATATAATATCATCGAGGAAGAATTCAAAGATATTGGAATGACGAAAGAATCGGTACTGCAAATGGTAGTGAAAACAATCAATGATATTATTGGTTTCAATAGAATTATATCTATCTTTTTAGTATTCGGAGTGTATCCATGAATAAGCGAATTCAATCCATTGGCATTTAATATTCAACAACAATCCAATATAATCAAAAAAACAAACAACGAAATCAAAAAGCTCCGAATTGAAAGATAAATAGTAGATATATTGAATCAATATAACGGTCCAAATATAATTCCAATCTATAAATTACCAATCAATTCAAAGGTATAGATATAAAGAAAAAGAAACAACCGAACTGCCGGATGAATAGGGTTATTTATATTATTATAAATCGAAGGCGAAATCTGTATAATTCAATTATTAAGCAAATCTACAATCTTTCGATTTACAATAATGAAACCTTATATAATCGAAATAGTGATATCAGTAGAACTCATTATATAAACAGAATATATTGCAACAGAACAAATCCCTTAGGAAATATCCTTGAAGGATTTCGAAATTGCTATTCAAGAGAAATTTAAGATTGTTTTAAAAAATGTAACGAAAGTAAATCCTGGTATCCTTTAAGTAGTTGTTTTTTTAATGAGAATATTATATAGTATAATAAACATAATACCAATCGAAATTATAGTAATATACTTTATTGAGGATACGATAATAGTACCAAATATAGCTATCTACTTTCAAAACGATGAGAAAAAAAACATTATCGGACTTTTTAATAAGAACTTATTGGTATCCGATATACTCCAAAACTTATTGATTTATAAAGAATCAAGAAAAAAGGAAATTAATGGTTTAATGGAAAATGATGTATTCGAAATCGTATAACAAATAGATATACTAGAAGGTATACAAATATTCAAATCAAGATTCATCGATGAGATCAAAAACAAAGGTATTGAGAAAGCATTCCCAAAATCGAGGTTTGTAATCCAGGTATGAAATAATGTAGAAAAGGGAATAATATTAATGTAATTGTTTACAATTCAATAAGTAAATCAATATTTGATACTAAGTATTATAATTATTTTATAATCAATTGTATAAACAATTTTATATATTAGAGATATTATTCAAGTTTATGTATAAGCAGTATTCAATCTAATATAATTGTTTTATATCCTATCATTTAAGGAAATAGAATTTATAAAGAGAATATTATTACAAATAATCAAATTATTATATAGTATATTAGAGATTGGAAATCATTGATTCAGCATTTACTATAACCATTATCTCACTATACTCTAAATGATCCAATCAATCTACAACCCTTATCTAATATATATCAAACAGGAAGATGAAATATTCAGATTAGTAGAACTTCAAATAAATAATATAATCATTATAATCAATAAAGCATTTACAGATAAAGAACAAAAAGAATTCGAAAATATAAAGTTTCTTATAAAGAATCGAGAAACCTTATTACCCGAGAACCCCCTTAAATTCAACGGAACTGTTATTATTTAAGCAAACAATAGTTTTATTTATATCAATCAGAAAAAGCAATATATGAATCTACAATTCGTCAAAATATAATCAATCGATATTTATAATACAAAAAATAAAATTCGAAAAAGCATAATCCCAAAGGATCAATATATCGTTCAACATACAAAAGAAGTTTATATTTCGATAATATATCAACTAAAAGCATCATTCGCTTTTTCTTTTATTACCCAGATTATCAACCCCAAAAAGAAAAATGCGAAATTGATGAATAAAACAATCCAATAGCAAATGGACAATTCAATTAAAGGATTGAAATTCATATTATTCGATTTCGATTCGTTGAAACTAATAATATTCATAGATACATCATTCATTAACAATCGAGATCTATCCTTACAAATCAAATATATCATTGTATTAATAAATAAAAATAACAAAACGAATCTAATTCATTGATCATTTATTAAATACAAAAGAATCATTAAAAGTATACTAATATCAGAACTTTACAATATAACCTTGGGATTCAATATTAACACAGTACTCAAGAGTATTATCGAAAGTATATTACCAAAACAGAAAGTACTATTAATTATATATACAAATTTGAAATCGCTTTACAATTACTTTACAAAATTAGATTCAATATAAAAGAAAAGATTGATAATTGATCTAATAGTTTTATAATAATTGTATAAACAAAAAGAGATAATAGAAATCAAATAAATTGATAGAGAATCTAATTCTATTGATATAATGATAAAGGCAAAATTATATCAAACTCTCAAAGATCTTATAAAGAATAATACAATTAAGATCAAGGTTATAAAATGAATAGAAAGATCAAAATATAATAAAAAGAAAATAATATAAATATAGAAACCGAAGAACAAATACAAAACAAAAATCATTATAAATATATATTCAATTGTCGGATATATAATCATTTCATATATAAATTGATTCGAACAAAGAAACAAAACGAAAGTTAAAATTGAAAAGAGTATTCATTTGCCGGGCATATATATTCCTGGAGTATACAATATTTCGACTTTAAAAAAAATTGCTAATATCAGAATATGAATTATGTGTATGGTAAGGATAATAAGGATGGTAAGGATTATATAAGTATTAATATTCGCATTAATACCTCGGCATATATCATTATATAGATCTTTACCCTTCATAAATTCTAACTCTCTAAGCAAATCAAAACGTATTAACAAAGAATTCTATACATTCGTTGATGAACCTCACTTCCCCGTGTATAGTTGTCCCGACAATATCTGATTACAATATCGTATATTCTAAGTCAGTAGTATTGTTGAAATAATAAGAGATAGGTTTTGCTTGTATTAGAATAAGCAATAAAAACAGAATTATAGATTTCACAAATCAGATAAATTCGAAAATTGTCGATATCGAATACTATCAAATAATCATTATAAAGCAAAAGATCATTTTGGAATGATATATATTTATGATCTTGGATAACTTGTATTCTGAATGCTAACAAGCTATCTATAGTTTTATTTGCTTCGATAATATAGTTAACTAGATCGAATCGAAAAGCGATTTCATTCAAATCGATACTAATAATCACTATTTCATCTAGATGATATTTTCGTAAGGTTTATTTCATAATTTCGGTATCAATTTGGTTGTCTTTAATAAATTGTTGGAGGCGATTCTTTTTCTTGGTATAATTCTAGAAATTCAATTCGTCGATCCAATAGATTAAGGTATCGATAAAAGAGTTATCTTTTCTAGAGTAATATATAATAATAAAGTTATAATCAATTAGAACTTTTACTTAATGAGTTTATCGGATATTGAGAGTTTTGATAGTTATAAAATATTTGAGGGTCTTATAATCGGTATAAATCTTGATTTTATATAACGTGGTTTATCACCGGGTCGTCAATATCACTGGGTCGTCATTTTTTATATTATTTAATTACCTTAATTTCAATATGCGATATTTCAATGAATTATTATGGAAATATTATTAAAAGAAGTCTGAATCATTTTAGCTATTGAAGTTATTTATAAATCTAAAAATTTATCAATTATTAAAGTTGCAAAACTTTATATAGTGTTTCGATTTATATTATGTGATAGAATCAATAGTCGAAATAATCAAATGGAGATTCGAGTGAATAGTTATAAGATTATAGAATTAGAAGAAGAAGTGATTGTTTAATATATATTCGATATGGATTCAAAAGGATTTTTATCTAAATTGAAAAATGTGGAAGATATGGTGAATTATATTTTTGAATCGAAGGGTGTGAAATGTGTTGGGAAATTTTGGGTGTATCGATTTGTAAAGTGTCGAATCGAATTAAAGATATGTTTTAATTGTGTTTATGATTTTCAAAGAGTTTTTTGTGAAGATTTTAAGTTCATTGAAGAGTGGTTTCGATTGGTTGCGAATATGTGAATGAAATATAGTATTTTGGATAGTGATTTCTATAATTTCGATGAAATAGGTTTTATGATAGGGATTATATATGTAGTAATGGTTGTTATTAGTGTCGAAAGATGTGGTAGAAGTAAATTAGTATAGTTAGGTAATCGAAAATGGGTTATAGTAATAATATGCGGAAATGGAAAGGGTGAAATTATTCTTTCATTTTTAGTAGTTCAAGGACAAGTTTATTTTTCCAATTGGTATACTGAAATGAATCTTTCTGTGGAATGGGTTATTAAATCTATATTTAATGGGTGGACAAATAATGAGATAGGTTTAGAATGGTTGAAATATTTTGATAAGTATATTAAAATCGAAGAAAGGGCAAATATCGAATGTTAATGTTAAATGGATATGAAAGTTATGAATTAATAGTTTTTTAAGTATATTGTAAAAAGAATGATATTATATGTTTATGTTTATTATTGTATTCAAGTTATTTAATTTAGTTATTTGATGTTGGCTGTTTTGGTAATCTGAAATGTTTATATGGTGATCAAATTAATGGATTTATTAAGATATATATCAAGTTGTCACGGAAAGCCCCGCAATCCCCTGTATCTTATGAAGGATCAAAGCGTATGCTTTCCAATCGGAATGAAGGATCTACTAGCCCTTACCAATCCACCAATTGATAAGATGATCCTGATATACTAATAAACAAAGATCTAGCCTAATTAAGATGCATATCGGCTAGATAACCACTCATTTGTTCTATATATACAGCTCTTGATTCATATAATCAAGGGCAAGTCATTCAATTCTTTTACTCTACCAATCACGTGTACCACCTATTCAACGATCCCTGAAAGTGCTGTGTAATCATACTATCCCGTGATACAAGTATATTTCGAAGATTGAATTTTTTATAGCTTTTAAAGTTGTATATAAAAAATCAATCACTTTTTAGAATATGAAAGTAGGGTTTCGAGGAACAGGTTTAATCCCATTTAATTCTGAAGTTGTACTTTCGAAATTAGATATTCGAATTCGTATATTTATTTTTTCCTTTTTCAATCTAGATCAATGAATCTTTCAAACCCTTTGCAATTTAATAGAAATTCTTTCTCAATCAATATTAGTTAAATTTCGAATAATTTGTTATCAATCAAATTCTCTTATATTTATATTCGAAACTGTATTAGTTTTAGTTAAGGGTATAGAGAGATTAGTTTATGAGAATATATTTTTAAATGTAGAGAATTATATATTTCGGATAGCAAATGAGGTATTCAGTAAGTGTTGATGTATGAAAAAAACTTAATTATGTTAAGTGTCACGAGATACACGTGATCGCGTCCGATCGGGCTAGTACGGTACTAAGCTCCGAGCCGATCATATATATAGCTTCGTAGCACACTCTCTTTAGCTCTGTAGCTTTTAATTCTAAGGTTGATCTCTAAACGCTCGTTGGGTTCGTCACATTAAGGAGGAATGTTTATTGGATAAAAGGTTTTTGATATATTATTTCAGTAAGAGGTTGATATTCAGATTCAATGTGATGAGTGTCAAAAAGGGGGGAATTCTAATAGGGAAGCATTTTTTAATCGATGTTGTAGTAAATGTGGAAAGATAGGATATAATGCAAGAATTTGTTAAAATAATATAATAGATCCTAGATTGTTAGATTCTTAATAGTTTTAATCAATTGATTCAATTATTGTTGAATAATATAGATTTAAAGTGGTTGAATAGTATAAAAAGTGGCGACCCGGTGATAAACCACGTTAATGAATCAACGAATTCTGTTTTCCAATAATTAAGAGATCGAATGATTAATAGTATTTCCTTATCATGAACTTCGTAGTTCAATTCAACAGCAATTATGGTTTTGGAGAAATAAATTATAGGAAATCAATCTTCGCTATATTATTGTGATAACATATTAATAATTATCCTATCGGATGTATTTGTTTTGAGTATACAGGGGAGTCGATGATTATAATATTGCAGGAATGGAGCGGAGATAAGCTTTTTCTTTAAGATATTGAATATGTTTTGGTATACTTCATCGAATACGAATTTAACGTTTGCTTTAATGAGTTCGTTGAGAGGTTTTATTATTATATTGTAGTCCTTAATGAATCGTTGATAAAAATTACAAAAACCAAAAAATGATTGGATCCTTTTTACTATTGTCGGAAAGGTCCAATTCTCAATTATTTCAATCTTTTCAGGATCTATCTTTATTCCTTTAGTAGAAATGATAAAGTTTAAATATTTGATATATATAATATTGAATTTATATTTCTTGAGATCCATTTGTAAACCAATAGCTTTTAATCATTTGAGAATTAGTTTAATATAAGTTTGATACTTTTCTTCGTTTTCGGAATAAATTAGAATATCATCGAAATATATTATACAAAAGATATTTAAATAATTGAATAAAACATTATTTATATAATACTAATAGATTACAGGATTATTTGTTAATCCAAATAATACTGTGACGAACCCAACGAGCGTTTAGAGATCAATCTTAGAATTAAAAACTACAGAGCTAAAGAGAGTATACTACGAAGCTATATATATAATCGGCTCGGAGCTTAGTACTGTATTAGCCCGATCGGACACGATCACGTGTATTTTGTAACACTACCCCCTCCTTCTGAAGAGTTCGCCTCGAATTCATTTTAAACAAATAATTTAAGTACAAAATGATCACTAATCTTCTTTTGATAAAAATTCCTGATGCACAGATTGTATCATAACCAACGAATATGTATCCATTGTATTATATACCTCCTCCAAGCGATCTTTAAAATATCGGCTATTGATCATCTCTCCTAGATCCTCATCGTCGTTTTCGGGCTCAGTAATCGATATAATAACCGGAACAAGCTCTTGTTGATTTCGGATTCCTTGATACAGGTTTAGCGGATATACTCGTACCCAATGAAAGTTACTTCTATATCGTACACATTTATTTTGTTTGTACAAAAGAGTTCTTTTAGAAGGGGAAAACTCGGGCACTTGTATACAGGGTAGAATCAGAGTACAATTGGGCTTATTCGATTGGGCATCAAAAGGGCTAAGGGTACCAATAATATTAAGGTTGTTAATGTCCATTGAATCGTGATTCCAAGAGTGAAATGGATTCTGTAATATATATGGGGCTCTAGGCTCACTAGAATGGGATAATGCAGAGAATCTATTCGTTGTACAAGCAGTTAGTTGTTGTATGATCTGAACAAAGTCGGGGTAGGAGTGGGGAAGAGAAAGCTATTGAGAAAGATGATTTTTAAAAGTAACATTGAATCCATTGCGAAAGGTTGAGATTTTATTCGAATCGTAATCCATAACTTAGAAATTAAGGGTAAGAAAAAAGACAACACCTTTGAATAATATCAAGAAGATCTATATACAAACGAGAGAGTATAAACGATGTACCTAAACAGAAACAAGCAAAGTGTACATAAGCATATACAGATGTTATTCCATTTCTTATCTGAAAGAGCTTTTAATAATGTGACGAATCCAACGAGCGTTTAGAGATCAACCTTAGAATTAAAAGCTACAGAGTTAAAGAGAGTGTGCTACGAAGCTATATATATGATCGGCTCGGAGCTTAGTACCGTACTAGCCCGATCGGACGCGATCACGTGTATCTCGTGACAAATACAATCTTGCATTTGTATAATCCGTATCAGATTCGAAAAATAGTATACTTTTTCGAAGCAGGATTTATTCTTATATAATGGAAAACTTAACGAATATCAAATTTAGTAAAGACCTTAGTATTGGAAAGCCGAGAAAGCGTTTCATTGATTAAAGGAAAGGGATACTGATTTTTATATATCAAGAAATTCAATAATCTAAAGTTTATATAGAATCTCAAATTACCATTGAGTTTTTTGATGAATAAAACAAATACAATATAAAGGGCTTGATTGAGTTCAATGAAATCTTTGTTGAAGTTATCTATAATATATTCTTTAACAACTTTTAATTGTTTTAGGGATATCTTATAAAGTAGATTATAATATAAGATTTATTCTCCTTTGTCTTTCAATATGATTTTATAATTATAAGATCAATTAAAAGGCAAAATATTTAATTCATATTTGGAAAAGATTCAATAATACTATTGATATTCAAATAGTATTTTAAATTCTGAATCGATTTCGGTTAATACTTGATCGAGTTTCTTTTGAACTTTTGTATTCTTGAATTCGGTTAGGGCAATCAGTATTTTCTTTTTTGTATATCATTTGTTTTATTAGGAGTCTATTATATTATCGAGTTTTTTTAGAATAATGGTAAAAAGTTCAATTTATTTATTTCTTTTGTATTCTAATTGGAATTTATCGGATTTGAATGTGTATAGATCGAGGACTTCGGACGATATATAGAGGAGGTATTTGTAGATCTGCAATAATGGTATAGTTAATTGGGAAGGAGGTAGATTGAATTTGAAAGGAATCAGAACTTCTTTCTTTTCAATAAGAATCTATATTGTATTTATATTTGAAGATTCTTATTATATATTATCAATTGTGATTGATTTGTTTAATTGTGAATCTTTGTAATTCCAATATTCTTCGAATTGATTATTTCGTCGATCAATATCTTATTAAATTAATCAATCGATTTTCTGTTTGTGAAGAGATGATTAAATAATAAGGAGATTATTCGAATAGAAGATAATATAAAATCTCTCTTTAGATTATTCGAAACATTGATTGAAGTAATTGAATTTCGTTTGAGTTTTTGATAATCAAAGTTTATTTAAAATAACACTATAATTCTTTAATTCAATAATAAAGAAAAGGATAAAAGATTATTTACAATTATCGACTATTAAATTAAGGAATATGAAATGGGTAATAATATGGTTTTATATATCATTATATTCTTTAATTTCAATTGAAATTTCAAACAATATAATTTTTAATTTAAATATAGGAAATAAACAAATAAAAAATATAATATTAATAAAAGCAAATCTATTTATTTCAAAATCAATAAATATTTTTGATCAATAAGTATAACCATTTTTCGAAAAATTACAAGGAAGAGTAAATGCTTCTCCTTTTATAAACTTAATTAAATCAAGAAATCTTATATCTCATATAATGCTTAAAATGGAGATAGAATCTAAACATTTGGCTTTAAACGTTTTTCTTTTTCTAAATAGATATTCTATATAGCTTTAATTGTAATTTCTAAATTGAAATCTTTTTTGATATCCTGATATTTTTCGAATTTTTCTGCTTTTTTTTATACTATCTCAATTTTATTGAGATTATCGATACAAAGTATCGATATATATATTACTTTAGGAAAAGAAAAGAACAACGAGTATTTGAAATTCGAATAGTTATTGAATATAACAGAGCCGATATATCCAGAAAGGGTATTCCAAAATGGAAACGGTTTTAAAAATATAAAAGTTCCAAAATTGGAACTATTAAAGTTCTGAGAGAATTGTAAAGGGTTTATAGTAATTATTGATTTGCGAATAATTATAAAGATTTCTTATTCAATATAATATCGGTTTCGTTTTTATAATGAAACTTTATTTTGATTTATTTTAATAAATATATTCATAAATTCTTTTATAATCTTGTAATCCTTAATAAATATTATTATTATTCACAAAAGAAAATCGGAAATCTTTTATTCGAGATCCTTAAATAAAACCTTATCATCAATAATCTCTATTTGAATAACAAATAATCTGAACTTTTTATATTATTCTAAGAAATTGCTATATCGAATTATATTAAATATGATCCATATTTTATATTGAAAACAAGCATTATCGATTTCGGCTGGATTCCAATAGATCATTACAAACTATTCGATTAATTCGAATACTATAAATCAGAGTATTTGTATATAAAAAATATGACAATATATTTATACTTTCGATTCAGTTTGGTCGATTATATATACATAGTATTATATTTCATTCTTAAATAATATAATATACAATTCGAATCGTTTTATAACCAATAATTGTTACAAACTAATTTTAAATTCAATATCATCATTAAGTTTAATAATAAGATTTATAGATTTTAATATATATACATCTTACTGCAAATTGTAATTAACATAGGAATATAATCTTGATCAATTAAATTGATTTCTTGAATAAAAGGACCCTTGATTATTAAATAAATTATCACTTCCTAAAAGAAAAAGAGAATCTTCAAAGAACCCCAAATAATCAAATCATCTAATCAAAGTTTTCTTCCTTTGATTTTGGGATTTTCGGGTTTGCTTGAATAAAGATTCTTAGATTTCGATTAAAGGAATAAAAGGAATCCCAAATATTATTATTGATCTGGATGCTTATATAAACATCATTTGAAATTCAAAAGAAGATTGCATTATTACAAAACTTGTTATTATTATAATTTTCAATTATTGATTCTTCTTTTTCAAATTCATAATTATTATATAAAGATTTTGTAATTATAATAATAATTCGAAAGAAGTAATTGAATTGTTGAAAGTATCGACTTTATATATTGGAATCTTTTTTTTATTAATTTTCTTTCTTCCAATAATAATGTTATTCAATCCTGTATTTATATTTTCTTTAAAGAATTATTAAAATAATTGAGGAGAAGAAAAGGGTTCCTTAGAATATGCTTTCGAAGATTCGGAGTATACAAAAAAAGGAGTTCGTTACATTATAAAAATGATAATATACTTCTAAAAAAGTTTATCTTTGTTAATTAAATCGGAATAGATTTTCTTCCTCTAAATATAATATTTATAAAAATTCATCTAAAAAGGTATTATTAAAGTAAAGTATTATTTAAAAAACCATCAAATAATTGAACGCTTATAAATGAATTGTAGATAATGTAATGTATAAGAATTATAATAGAATTGAATAAATAGAATCAATTATGTTCTTTAGAATTTAAAATTGAAAAATTATAGTTCGTAAAAAACGATTAAATATATATATACAAATACCTATTTGTAAACTACAGGATTGTATATATACATTATTAGGGTTATCATTTTACTATATTAAATTGTATGATTTGTAATACATATATACGGATGATCAGCTTATAAATTGATATGGGAGATAAGAGGTATCACGTGGTTAGCCTCCTGTGGTTCACGATTCGTGACATATACTATCTACTTATATAATTAAAAATTATATCACACTCTATTATCGATATCAAATATATATTATAATATGGTAAATTATAATCTTAAGAGGAATAGTGAATAGTGATTTATATTTAGATGAAGTGTAATATACTTTTTGATAGTATAAGTAGTATAAGTACCTATCTAGTTTTTGGCGTGATGTAAGATTAGATGGGTATATAGATAAATGTGTTTATGTACGAAATATATATTCATGCGAAATATGTATATACCAACTACCAAGTATCAACTACCAGCTTCGATCATTAGATCAAATCACAACCAGACGTAGAGATTCCTTCAGTTCTGTGAACAATAGAACCTCTTCTTTATTGACAAATCCAAAAATCAATATCTACAACACCCCATCCTTATCCCCTTCATCTTCCTCCCCTTCTCCTTTCTTTACAGCAAATATACCCTCTCCCCTGATTTCAAACTCCACACTTCCTCCTAATCCCTCTCCACTTTCCATCGCCCAGCTCGCAAAAACAATTTTCATCCATCGTCTCCATTTCCTTAGTATCGGTTCTCCTCTCTCTCCTTCCTCCATTATTTCATTTCTTCCTCGTCCATAGACAGGTTTTTTAATAAGTGCTATTCGACATGCTATTTGAGTTGTCCATATTAAACCTAGAGAAGGAGTTTTGACATTTTTGGATGAAGTATAAGAAGGATGTGGATCGTCACCCCAGCCTGTGAACCATCGTTGTTGATGATCGAGTGACATTGGGTCTGGTGTTATGGTTGAGTAGTTTTGTAATCCTATTCGACCACTCATGGGACTACCAGGTATACTTGACATCGGTCCGTTCATTGAACTTGATGGCATTAACAAACCTTCATTTATGCCCAATCCTCTTCTTGCAAGTGGACTACTTTGCATATCCCTTTCCCTTCGCTGACTATGAGCTAATGGACTTGCCCTTCCGCTTCCACCTATGAATCGATCGGCTACTTGATTAGCGACTACAATAGCCACTCCAAATTCTCTTGCCAAGTCTCTCAACAATTGTCCCAATTTTACTAATTCTGCACTTCTTTGCGCCATATTTCCACCTCCTTTAGTCATACCGGGTCTTTCAAATTCAGCTCTGTAGTTTGCAGCTACACTATCGAGTATAAGTAGTCGAATACCATGACGTTTGATGGCAACAGGAACTTGGAAGCGGAGGATATGATCTTGAGATTCGAGATCAGGTGTAACAATTGAGATTATTTTGTCAAGAGAGGGACGAGAGGCGAGAAGAGGATGAGTGCGTAGGAGTTGGGACAGACGAGTGGTTGAAAGGGAAGATTCGGTCGATATGTAAAGTGTTGGAGCTGTTAAGCCATAGGGGGCAGGGAGTTGCGCGGAGAGGAGAAGGGTTAGGAGAAATTGTGTCTTGCCTGCGCCGCTGCAGTAGATGTTAGTCCGAAAACTGTGTGCCAATGGAGTGTAGTTGAGAACAACAGTAGACTAGGAAGGCAATGAAAATGACGCATACCTCTCACCTGTGACCTCCGTAATATAACCTGTTGGAATCCCACCTCCTAACGCGCGATCCATATCATCGTCCAACGTACTTATAACTTCCCACTTATCCACGACTTCTTTTCCCGATTTCCTCAACAACTTCTTCTCCGTTCCCTCTCCATCTACGTTATTCTCAGCCTCTCCAATGCCCTCAGCCCCAGGATCCACCTCATTTATTCCAAGATCTTCTCTTAAATGTACTAAAACATCCGCGCATAACCTCTTAACATCCAAGAGTGGTAAAGTCGCACGTTTGGCTATCTCGATACAATCCAGCGTGAGCAGATCTGCGACGGTAATGAGATTCTTCTCGAGTGATGGAAGTAGTCGTACATATTTTTGAGTGGGAAAATTGGGGAGGATATCTAGGAGGTCGGTCATGGAGGCATTTGGAGAAACTTGGATTGCATGAGGGAAAGTGGAAAGGTAGAGAAATAGACACGAAGGGGTCTCGCGTCGGTTTGAGTCTCGTGTTCACGTGATTCGATTTGGTAATCAATTAGCTTACAATCTTGTTTGTTCATCATCACGAAAATTTAACAGTTATTACTCTACTCTAATGATAACTCAAAATCTTTTGTATATATGTGAGAAATACGGACGGAATTCTTGTCTTAGATTTGGTTTTGTCGTTTGCCTCGTAATTGTGTCTTATCTGGAATTCTTGCTTATCGAATGCACTACTACCATAATGGATTAGCTCTCATCGGCTCTTCGGGACGTTCCACTCCGAAAGTTGATCCAGCAGGATTTAACATCTATTCTGTAGACACCTCTAGGTCGTCTATCTTTGCAGATTTTTTAGGTTCAGTAAATAATACCTAGATGTTATAAGCTCTGTTTATACTTCTTCATTTCAAAGGGTTCACTCACAGCTGGTACTGCAACAGTTGCAGTCAAAATTCCAAGACTTGAGACAAAGAATATCCAGCCTCTTTCTCCAAAAGCAAAACTCGTCCAAGCAGGGCCTGCGAGAACTCCTGCTGCGCTAGCACTAGTATATAAGGAGAAAACCTGTCCGCTAGCTCCCGTTTTGCCGAAGATGCCTGGTGTTTTTTCTTCCATATCTGCTACGGCTCGACTCAAGTCAGCGCCTAGCGGCGATGAACCGAAGACTCTGGCGATGCCTATAACTTACTTCAGTAACTGTGGAAGAGAAGACGATGATATGATCGTAAATAAGGATAGGCTTACCATAAAGTGTAAGAAGGATACAAAGGCCGACAATCTGATCAGTGCTTTTTCTCTGAATCAACACCAGCAAGACTGTGAAAACGGCAGATACGATGAAATATGATGCCGTGAGCCATCGAGAAGGCCAGACATCAGAAAGTCTACCGGCTATTGGAGCTAAGAATATAGGGAATGTTATGGTCAAAAATATCAAGCCAGCACCGGTAGAATCCCAGTTGAATTTTCGTTCCACAAATATCGGAAGTGCTGCGTCGAAACTTGCAAGCAGAAATACTGTCACCCAAACACCATACAAATCAGCCCATATGCGTGGGGACTTCAACAAAGTCACCAAGGCTATTGGGTGCTTCTTGTCATCTGCAGGTAAAGGCTGGTTTTGGTTATTCCCAAGCAGTGGCTCAGATGCTCCGTTGCTGCTGGAAGACATAGAAGGATTTTGTTGTTCGAAAATGGCCTCGTCGACACTTCGCTGAAAAGTCCCATACGCTTGGGTTTCACCTACATCTTTGTCCTTCTTCAATCTTGCTGCAACTCTCTTTTCGATCATAAACAAACGCATAATAATATCGATGGCAATAAGGATAAACACCACAATAAATAATGATGCATATCCAAGCCCTGCGTACATTATGCCGCCTATCGTTGGAGATATCAGCATTCCAATATTGAGACTCGAAATCACGTATCCCATCCATTGTCCGATATCCTTTGAGCCAACTGTGTCTGCAAGCAAAGCAAAGCCGACTGTATATACAACGGCTGCCGAGAGTCCTTGAAGGAAACGGCTCAGAGCCAATATCCAGACATTCTGTGCGACATATAAGACAGCCGTGGCAGCAGCATTAGAGAAGAATCCCAGGAGCAATGGTGTTCGCCGTGATGAACTTCGATCAGCATAGTATCCAAAAAGTGGACTTGCTATCAATTGAGCAAGGCCAAATGCTGTCAAGAGCATAGAATTCCAGAACTCCACTGCGAGAGATTAGCTTCATAACTTGGACAGAAGACAATGATTGAAGGGGAGGTGCTGTTCATACGGTCCTCGTCTGCAACCCCAATCCGACGTTCCAATTCATTTGGAAGAACAGGAATAACCACCCCGTATATAAAAGAATCCTAGAATGTGGGCATTAGCATTTCGTTCCTCCGCGTGCCTGCGAGTTCTAATTTCACTTACACTGAAGGATGCAACGCATATTGTGCTAACAATGAACCATTTTGACGAGCGTATTTCCAGAAACTTTGGTTCTTTCTGCTCTTTCTGAGTTTCAGCAGATTTGGTCTTAAATGGCCACATAATTGGAAATGAAATCGAAGAACTTTGCCTCCTAGTCTCAATTGTGCGGGATTATACAGTAATGTATGACGGAGGAACTTGAAATAATAAGACAGGAGAAGAATTATGCGAGGCTCATTTGCTGAAAGGTAACTTTGTGTGAGACACTATTTCTGGTCTCTCGATTTACCACTTATAGAGTGACATACATATGAAGTCTGCACAGTGGTGAAAGTGATGATTCACTACGCAATAGTTTTCAGCCGTCATGCGTCAGATGGCTTGGTGTGAATTCCATGAAGTTGCGCTACTGAAAGACAGGCAGCGCAGATGGCAAGGTTATTTGATGCAGTGTAACGCTCTCGTTCTCCCCACCATACTTTGTACAGAATCTGCGTACGACTAAGACCCGTTCTTTGGGATTTTTTGTTGCATTGCATTGCATTCTTCAAATTAATTAGACCGCATGATCTTCATTACTAGGATCTTGAGATCTGATTCGCATTTTAATTTCCTTTTGTCCATGGTAATGTTTATTGATCGTACGAATTGAAGATATTTCCGATAGCCATATAAAATCCGGTGCTTCATTTCTTCGAAATCATGATGTACAGAGTGGATTCACATACATCTATTTACGTAAGTTTTGTATTTTGTAACGTCTGCACTCAAGCTCCATTGATCCGAGCCAGCTCCTTATCAATTTGATGTGTGGGAAACTTTGGCATATTATGTTTGTTTTACAGTGATATATGCCCGTGTCCATTCTTGGATCTTTCCAAGTGGATGAAAGATTCAAGATTAATGATTGATACATGTTCTCCTCGTGGGCAAAGTTGCACCAAGCAACTGCACTAGTAATTCCCTCTACGACTTAACATTTCTGTATTATAAGACAACTTTTGAATTAGCATCATATTAACATTCAAAATGCATTCGTTCCTGTTTTTTTTTTTACCTTTCCAGCCCGGGCAATTAACATTCGATAGTGCCGAGACTATCACACTCAATTGGGCTGCATAATTCCGAGAAGGTGGATTGACCCGCCCTCTGTCTTAGATCTTTCCAGCTTACCCCGCAGATCTTCAAAGCTCGCTCGGTTCGGCAAGTTGTCCTAGAAATCATCGTTGCGCAAGCCACAAAAAAGCAGTGCCCGCAATGATGTGTGTATCTCCAATCTTTATCTAGCTATTCCTACAAAGTGAACAGCTTAATCCTGAAGGGACTAAGCCCTGCTTTTAATGTGGTAGCGTCATATTTCCTGAGATTAGAAACCGGTGCATCCAGTGAAGTACCTTAAACCATATTTGTGTATACCGAGTCATTCGAGACATGAATTGGCCAATGAATCATAACTAAAAAAATTTCCAATAGCAAAATTGGGTAGTCATTTATGTAAGACCAGAAATGTTCCAACCCAATCCGCCTCTTCCCTAGTTCATATAGTGCAAATCCTGTGCGATGCCTCATTATAATTAACTGCTATACAACGACCAGATAGGAACAATACGACGTTGGAGGGCACAATTTAAGGCTTAGGACTATCGCAAATAGTGTTGATATATGACTGTGAAGCTGAAAGAGTGCCGCAAAAAGTATATCGATGGTATCTTCCTTTCCGCTAGGCTTGGCGTTGTAGAACTAGTACTTGGTTTAGTTCAACCAGGGTTTGTTGATGAGGCTTCGTGCTCTGGGATAGCTGTCTGCATTACAAATATTTACTATTCAATAATGAGGGGTATATTGTGTAGAGATCGAAGTATTCCCGATAGTCGGGTCGAAGAGCCAGGGTGCGTACTAGATCGGGAATGATGATCTGTGAAGCCGCAGGATAAGCTGGCAGTTGATTATCCGTTGGTCTATGTTGAATCAACTCTGGGAGTGGTGCTGGCTGAGACAAGGCAAGGGGAGACAAGCTCGGATGACGAGTGCTCTGCGATGGACTGTTACATCCCCATGTGATAGAAATGGAGTGTAATACTTAAGGACCGGGGTGATACTAAAGACGAGTTGGTAAGAGACGCGCCTATAAGTCTTCCACTTAACATTCAAGCTCAATCCGAACTATACAGCTTCCGAGAATTACGTACGCATCTTTTCTACGGTCAATATTTCTTGCTAGGTCTGAGGTAAGTCTCAAGCATTGAGGCATTTTGGATATGGACTAAAAACCGAATTGCTTAGAATATATCATGGCATTGACAGCTAAGCACTACTTCCATGATCTGGTCCAGAGGGGCCAGTGCCCGCCCGAAGAAGATCGAGATGAGGGAGCAGACCCTGTGATAGATTTGGATTTAGCATCTAAACACTACCTTTCCGATCTGCTTCGTAGCGAGCGTCCCCTGGTGTCAACCACAGACACACATGATTGTCTCAGCCAAAGGGAGGACTCTAATGTTAAGCCTTTCTCGCTTCTTAGCCCCGAGCAAGACCATGACGAAATTCGACGACAAATGCCATCAAATTCGAGCTTTGTTGACGCCTACCCGTGTACAGCTCTTCAGGAAGGGCTGCTGGCGTTATCAATGAAACGATGCGGCAGTTTCACTCCTCAAATTATATGCAAGCTTCCAGCAAGCATTGACCTGAGTAAGTTCAAAGCCGCCTGGCAGAGTACAGTGGATTCGAATTCGACACTTCGAACTAGTTTTGTTCAAACGAGAAATTCAGGGCTACTCCAAGTAGTTTTGGCGCCAGAGCCAATCATTTGGTCGGAAGGCGTTGACCTAGCGGGTTACTTGAGCAAAGACCAAAAGATCTTCCCTTCATTTGGAAAGAATTTATTGAGATACGGCCTCATCCATACCCTCCAATCCAATTGTTCGTATTTTATTTGGACTTTTCATCATGCCATTCTTGATGGATGGAGCATGCGTTTGACCCTTCGACAAGTCGAGCAATCATATAGAGGAGAGGAGTTTGAACCGCTGGTGGAATTCAAACGCTTTATTGCTTATCAATTGAGACTTGAGAGACGGTCGCAGAAAGCAAGTGAAATATTTTGGAGCAACCATCTTGCAACCACTTCGGGAATACAGTTTCCTGCCGTTCCATCGCAGCACCAATCACGTGCAAATGGCTATTCCGAACGGTTTATTCACGTGAAAGAGAACCTTTTGGCTGGTGCAACAACCTCCACAATTATACAGGCCGCATGGGCCATTCTAGTAGCACGACGTACCGCTGCGACGGAAGCTACCTTTGGCCTTGTCCTTGCAGGGCGAAATTCGAAAATTCTAGGTCTCGATCTGAAAAAAGTCAACGGCCCAACTTTCAATTCGTTGCCCATGCGAGTAGTCATCCAAGACAACAAATCTGCGGAAGACCTTTTCACCTCAGTTCATAATTCTCGAGTCGCAATGAAACCCCATCAGCATATTGGCCTACAAAACATCCGCAAACTAGGCGCAGATTGCGCTAGAGCTTGCAGTTTCCAGAATCTACTCGTCATTCAACCCAGATTAGAGAGAGATCCTAGCAGTATATTCGGCGCCAGAGAGAATACTAATGATCACTGGGCAAAGCTAAATGCTTATCCTCTAATGATGCAATGTGATCTGATGGAGGATGGCTTTACTGCAATGACCAGCTATGACTCCCACATAATATCTGATCACGAAGTAGAAACTTTGCTGCATCAATTTGATAACATCATTTCTCGTTTGTCCGATGCAAGCACTCTGGTTGGTAGTATAGGGCTATCAATATCAAAAACACAAATTCAACTAGCAATTCAAGAAACTGATGCTGAAGAGATGCATTCTTGCGTTCATGAGGTTATTCAACAGGCTTCACAGAACCGTGGATCTGAGGTAGCGGTGACATCCTGGGATGGAGAATTGACTCATGCTCAATTACACTCCATATCTGATCGTCTAGCATATCTTCTCCAATCCGCAGGAGTTGGACCTGAAGTTAAGGTTGCATTGATTTTCGAGAAATCTATGTGGGCTATTGTCGCCATGATGGCAGTAATGAAAGCCGGCGGTGCTTTTGTACCTATGAGCCCCGATCATCCTGAAGAACGAATCAGGAGATTGGTAAAGCAAATAGGTGGAACAGCGATGCTGTGCTCCGAAAGTCTCTTTTCCTCCTTTACGGGCCTTGCTGACCAAACATTTGCTGTGGGAAAATTGATGCTCGAAACCCTTCCCCAAGGTTCGTTGTGTACAGGTGTCCAGCCGAACAATTCTGTCTATATTATCTTCACTTCTGGAAGCACAGGAGAGCCAAAGGGATGCGTGATAGAGCATGCCACATGCTGCACTACCATGCGTCATCTCTCTCGTTTTGTCAAAATGGATACCCGCAGTCGCTGTCTTCAATTATCAGCATACACTTTTGATGGCATGGTTTTCGAAATTCTTACTACTTTGGGTGTTGGAGGCGTCGTTTGCATACCATCAGATGAGGAGAAAATGAACAACATTACTTCAGCAATGAACCGAATGCAAGTCAATACCGCATTTATGACAACTGCTTTTGGGAGATTGATTCTTCCAGAATCTGTGCCAACGCTAAAGACTCTCCTTATCGGAGGAGAAAAGCTGATCCAAGAGGACCTAGATCGATGGCTCGGAAAGCTACGATTGTTACAAGTATATGGACCTACCGAATGTTGTTGTAAGTTCTTTCATGTCGCACTCCATTATGTCCCCAAATCTACGTCAATTCCTCATCTTTTACAGCCTGTGAGCTTCCTCACAAAGCTTTGATTCCTTGTTTTTCCGCTGAAATTATTCCTCGATACTAACTCTCTGATGTTGCAGGTATGTGTATTGGTACTGAAATCACGGAGAAAGGTGTCAATCCCGCGAAAATTGGATCTGGTTTCGTTGGAAGTTTCGTTGTTCTTGACGAAAACGATCAATTGGTGCAGCGAGGAGTGGTTGGTGAGTTATTGGTTGGCGGACCGCTTGCAAGAGAATATCTCAAAAATCATAAGAAGACGGAAGCATCGTTTGTGCCTACGCCATCTAGTATCCCTACGGGATCTACCCGGTGGAACAGATGGTATAGAACTGGAGACTTGGTCAAGATGGATGCTGATGGGTCAATCGTGTATATTGCGCGAAAGGATACAGTACGTACTATCTCTTTTGGAGTCATCCCTCTTTTGCTTCAGTTGTCTCAACGAGCTGGTCTCAGTCCTTCCTGTTCGACTTGAATCTTCTAATATCTGCACCTGTGTTTTATAAGCATGCCATTGAACGAATCTTGAGAGTGTCAAATGTAGCGCATACTAACTTTACACTAGGGTGCACAGGTGAAGCTAAATGGTCAAAGAATTGAGATGGGTGAAATTGAAACTCATCTTCATCAAAATCTTGACAACGTTATAGATCTCGCCACGGTGATAGCAACGCCTGTGGATGGTAGATCTCCATTCCTAGCGGCATTTTTGTGTCTTAGAGATGGAGGTAACAGCAGAGAAAAAGAAGAAGGCTCCCCTTTCAAAGAATGTCTCGATAAATCTACGGTCCGATCACTCATTGACCGCTTGAGTCTCGCACTACCTCGATACATGATACCCAAAGTATACATTCCTCTATCATCGATACCTCTTACTATCTCTCAGAAGTGTGACCGCCAGAGACTACAGACTCTTGCAGCTGGCTTAACGACTTCAGAGTTTGCATATTATTCAGGGCAAGAGGATACGCACTCTGCTCCTTTGACAGAGAATGAGCTTCAAATGCAGCGTCTATGGTCCGTTATTTTGAAACTTCCACCATGTAATATAGGAAGAAACGATAGTTTTACACGACTCGGTGGAGACTCTATTCTTGCTATGAAGCTCGTTGCAGCAGCGCGAGAAGAGGGCATTGATTTGACTGTTGCAACCATATTTCAGACTCCGATCCTGTCAGATCTGGCAGGAAGCCTTACATATAGTAATGGTTCCGCACTTATTGCGCAGAATGATATCGAGCCATTTTCTATGATTGGCGGTGGTGAACAGCTGCTAAAGGCAACCATTGAAGCTGGTCTCAAGACAGGTCACGTCGAAGACTTGTACCCATGTACTCCTTTTCAGGAAGCCATCATGGCTCTCTCAATGAGTCATCCTGGTACGTATGTTGCACAACACGTCTTTGAATTATCCAAAGACCTATACTCTAATATCGACAACTTTTGTGGTGCGTGGAACGAAGTTGTACGTTCAAGCCCAATTCTTCGTACGCGTGTTGTACAACATGAATCTTCCGGTCTACTGCAAATGGTGATGGACGAAGATATCTCATGGCACATGCAAGACAACCTCCAACGATATTTAAAATCCGATAAATCAACCTCCATGGGCTTAGGAACTCCCCTCAGTCGTTTCTGCATCATCGAAGAGACGAACCCAAATTTCCACAAATATTTCTTTGTCTTTACCTTACACCACGCAGTATACGATGCTTGGAGTATAAATTTGATGCTTCAACAGGTGGAAAAAGAATACGGGATGCTCACACAAATATCCACGAACGTTGTAGACTCCAATCAACCTCAAAATGTACCGTTCAACCGATTTATCAAAACTTTTCTCGATTTAGACCAACCAGCAGCAGAAGAATTTTGGCGATCTGAGTTTACGAGTGAGGGCGCAGCACCATCACATTTTCCAACCATCAGAGCTGGGTACCAGCCGCAGCCTGGTGCTATAGCCATTAAGGAGATCAAGCTGGCTCGAAAAGCTAATTCCGACTTCCGGATCTCGAATCTTATCCGAACAGCTTGGGCAATTGCGATCAGTAACTACTCCAACTCGAATGACATTGTGTTTGGAGAAGTTCTGGCAGGACGCACAGGTTCATCCGCTGACCTCACTCGAGTAGTCGGGCCCACACTAGCTACCGTGCCGGTAAGTAATCTCTCAATCCCTTTGATAACTTGATGAGTTCCCTTGTGGGTATAGATGAGGTTGTCAGTTTTGAGGTCTTCATGTGACCTTAATACGTGTATTCGATGTTCTAGTTACACTTGCACATTCAAAATAGCATATTGAAAGCATCTCATTGTTGCTAAGTACAGTATTCAAGATTAACTAGGGCATTGGATCTCATGTTTTGAGATATAACTCCATCGTCTCGGTCCAATGAGTGGAATGGTATTTTCTTTTATCTCCTGCGGCATTTGTACTAACTTTACCGATCTGTAGGTCAGAATCACATTGAATCCCCACGAGACAGCCTTAGATCTACTTCGGGAAGTTCAGGCTAAAATGATGAAAATGATGCCGTTCGAACAGATTGGTCTCGCAAACATCCAACGAATGGGTGGAGGACTGAAAAAGGCGTGCGAATTTCAGAATATTCTGGTCATACAACCCAGGGAAAATTCAGCCATTGATGAATCGTTCATGGGGCGACGCCAAATGGATCTCGTAAACGCAACCGTTTGGGACACGAATGCTTTGACTCTCGAGTGTCATCTTACTTCAGATGGCCTGAAGGCAAAGGCAATCTTTGACTCGGAAGTTATTGAAAGTCTGCAGATGGATAGGATACTTTGCCAATTCCAGCATGTCCTTCAGCAATTGTGCCATGAAGATGCGGGCAAGACTGTCCAGGATATAAATTCCATCAACGAAGTTGACCTACAAAATGTCTGGGAATGGAATTCCACGTTACCAGATGTATTGAAGTGTTGCGTCCACGAAGTTATTGACTTCATGACGAAGCAAGACCCTCATTCTCCAGCAATTTCCTCTTGGGATGGTGATTTGACTCGCGATGAGTTGGATAAACTTTCATCTCGATTAGCTTCTGAAATGAAAAAGCACGGGGTGGGGCCGGGAAGCAAGGTACCATTATTCTTCACGAAATCGAAGTGGGCTATTGTGGCTACATTGGCCACTATCAAGTCTGGTGCTGCGTTTGTGCCCTGCGACCCTTACCATCCTAGATCGCGCCTCATTTCACTTATTGAACAAGTTAAAGCTGAATTAATTCTTTGCTCAAGAGACGTCCAACAGTCGTGCTTAGAATTGTTTCCTGGCGGCAAAACAATTGTAGTTGGGGAGAGCGAGATGAATCTGTTGCCAGGGCTGACGGATATTGTGAGCAATGTGGCTCCTGAAGACCCTCTCTATATTTGTTTCACTTCGGGTACTACTGGGATTCCCAAAGGTACAGTGGTAACCCATGAAGCATATTGCTCAGGCGCGAGAGATCATGGCAAAGCGCTTCGCTTCGGTCCAACATCTCGATTTCTGCAATTCGCTTCATATAGCTTCGATACTTCTATTGAAGATATTCTAACGACCTTGATGACTGGAGGCTGCCTTTGCATACCATCTGGTAAGTACTCTCGATCATTCTTTAATTTAGAGACAGCTAACCTAACCGATAACTTTATAGAGGAGGAAAGAAATTCGGATATCGTGGGAGCGATAGCTAGAATGAATGTGAACACAGCGGATCTTACACCTTCCTATATAAGCTCAATTTCACCCGACTCAGTTCCGTCACTGAAAAGAGTGACACTTGGTGGAGAGCCTATTACTGCCAATGTCATCAAGATCTGGGCGGATCGTGTTCATTTGATTAATGCTTTCGGAACCACCGAATGTTGTGTGTAAGTTTTAATTTCCATTTTCCCAGGTTCTGAATAGGAAACTATACACCCTACTCTTTTCGTTCTCTTCTCTTGATACGCGCATTTCAATGCAGCAACTTCCCCCATATCATTATAAAAAGTACTGACTTAACCACCTTCTAGAACAAGTGTAGTGAACTCAGAGATCTCTACAAGCACCTCGCCCACAAATATTGGACGTGGAGCTGGTGCAATCACTTGGATCGTAGACGTCGACGATTCAAACCGCCTTCTGCCTATCGGTGCCATTGGTGAATTGCTAATTGAATCACCAGCAATGGCTTCAGGATATCTCGACGATGAAGCAAAAACTAAAGCTGTTTTCATCGATAGTCCTAACTGGGCTCGTAACTTTAGCTCGATCAAACGTCCTGCACGTCTATACAAGACCGGTGATCTTGCTCAATACAATTCTGATGGAACGATCAGCTATCTCGGTCGGAAGGACACTCGAATCAAACTTCGTGGACTTCGTATAGAGATAGCGGACGTAGAGCATCATCTCCTCAGTCATCCGCAAGTCAGAAAAGCCATGGTTGTATTGCCTACTTCGGGGCCATATGCAGACCAGCTTACAGCAATCATCGAACTCGAAATCCCAACCAGTTTTGAGAAGGATAGCGGTATAGCGGTACTTCCTCACTTGGAACTCGAAGCTTTCGGATTTCAATGGTCCAGCATTGCCAATCATCTGTTGGACAATTTGCCCAGTTATATGGTTCCTTCTTCCTGGATTGCTATGAAAACCATACCACTTCATACCTCTGGGAAATTGGACCGTCCTAGACTCACCAAGTGGCTCACTAGTCTTCCGTTGATCCACAGAGCTGAGACTTACCCCAAAAGTAACGAAGCACCTTTGATATCATCAGATGACCATATTTCATTGGAACTTAGCGATAAGATTGCACAACTAATTACCAAAAAATCGTCTTCGCATATCAATTCGGATATCATAGGACGTGATGTCAACTTGGCATCTATTGGGATAGACTCTATCAAAATTATGTCTCTGGCAGCTTTCATCAAACGATCATATGGAGTTAGTATAGCTATGCCGATACTCATCAACCATCAGACGACAATCTCGGATATTTCAAAGCATATTCGCGCTGCGGCCAAAGTCAAAGATAAAAGTCCCGTAGATTCAGCTCCTACCTTAGATTTGATGAAAGAGATTTCGCATTTGGATACACAATTAGCCTCGATTCAGCATCACTTTGGAGTTGTTTTCCTCACAGGTGCGAGTGGCTTTCTAGGCACACAGATACTTCGAGAACTTCTTGACAGACCTGGAGTCGGGAAGGTCATTGTCCATGTGCGCGCTTCAACCGAAAAAATTGGCAAAGAGCGGATCATAGCAGCAGCTAAATCCGCGAGATGGTGGGATAACTCCCTCGCAACGAAACTCGAAATCTGGACCGGCGACTTAGCCAAACCAATGTTAGGCCTGAGCCCCGAACAATGGCAAAAATTGAGCACAGTCGATGCGATTATTCATAATGGAGCTTCCGTACATTGGAATGCGGATTATCACACTCTCAAAGCCGCCAACGTCACATCCACTTTTGAACTTCTGAAGAATATTTCCGGAGCTATTTCGCCTCCGAAGTTTGTTTACGTATCTGGAGGTCGTGACTTTGAAGGAGAAATGGATGATAGTACTACCGCTATGAAATTGAATGGACTTGACGGTTACAGTCAGACGAAATTCGTTTCAGAGCTGCTGGTAAGAAACTTTGCTCAACGAGCTATAGGTTCTGCTCAAGACAATCACGTTTCCATCGTCAAACCGGGATTGATCATTGGCACCACACGAGAAGGAGTTGCCAATACCACTGACTTCCTATGGAGATATGTCGCCGGCGCGGTAAACATTGGTGCATACCCGATCCCTGACAAAAATGATTGGTTAACCGTAGCACATGCCGATCTCGTTGCAAACTCTACCATTAATGCCTTGGTACACACTCCCAAGAATTCAAATTATACCTTGGATATAACAGGCGGAGTCGATATGCAAAGATTCTGGAATATTGTTAATAAACATATGGGAATTCAACTTCGACCAATTGCATCGTGTGAGTGGGCTCAGTTGGTACAAAAGGATCTCGAGAAGCGGACCGAGGCGCATCCGCTTTGGCCGGTGGCTCATCTTATTACCAAGGAAGGAAATTTGGGGAAGAGTAGGAGACCGAGGGAGTTGGATGTGGTGGTGGAGAAAGAGGTAGGGGAGGCGATTGCGAAGAATGTGGAATTTTTGAATGAGATTGGATATTTCGGTGAGGGGGTAATGGAGGTTTGATGGGGGAAATGATGAAGAGTGTTAGTTTTTTGGTTTCAAAAGTTTGGTTTTTTTAGTGCATCTTTATCTGAGTAGTACCGTCAATCATTGATAATAATGTTTCGTTTCTTAAAAGTTACACGCGGTCTTATTAGTTCTTATGAAATTATTTCGCCAACTTGAGCTTGAGTTTCGTGGTCTCTTTTGATGGTGGTGAGATTACAAGCTGTTCATTTTCTAGGCCAGTTGTTTGATGCGGTGATTTCATTCGTTAATTGTCGTCTCATACTGAACCTATTGTACTATCTAGATCTTGTCAAATCTTGTCACATTTACATCGGCTGCTGGTATATTAGTCTATATCGAGTTAGTATGGTATGCAACAACCCATATTGCTTGCATCAATGTAACTCCAACTTTCGCGATTTCACTCGCCATCATGATCATGATTAATGTAGAAGCCGCGCGTAACACGCCGTACTAAAAGATGTGCATACCAAATCAATTTTGTCCGAAAGCTCCGAATAAATTCATATAAGGTTAAGGAAGGGGTCTTTCATTTCTTCATTATAATTACGCAGCTTTAGTATGATGATATCTCCTCGCTAACTTACACTTGTGCGCAAGGGGGTTCTCTATAATATGATAGTATCTCATTCCAGCATATTTACAACAAGAAAGGATAGCTAGTTAAGTGGTTATATTCGGCTTTGGTGCCTCTCCTAGCAAAAATCCAGGAGTCTGCTGGTCTGATATCCCTGCAGAATGAGGAGGATTGCTAAAAGCAAAGCCAACTAAGTACCTAAGTAGGATTGAAATCTAGCGTGATGTGGCACACGTTTTACTTTCTATCTATTCATCTTCTCTCTTTCTTCTTCTTTTCTTATTCCTCTCGTGAAGTCTTGATTACTATCTTGAGTTCACCATACTCCTCAATGAGTAATCACATCTTCCATGTCCGTTTTGCATCATATACTCCCTTTCAACCTGATATTGTGGGTTCTATTCATACCGGCTTAACTCGTACCTTTCTTTTGTATTTCATGATCAATAGAGTTGGATTCCTCTATTCTCTGTTTATTTGTTGATCTCTTTACTCGTTCCTTCATCGGATTTTAACTCCTGTTCATCCACACATTTTATATCCATCTGTTATGTATTTCAATTTTTCAAATGTATCCAAACATTAAATTGTACTCAATGCATCCAACGCCTTGGAGCAACAGATTTCCATGCGCGTTCGCTTTCGCTTTCATTTATTTTACGGTATATGCTGACATACTACATTTCCATAGGTCTTCAAAAGTAGCGAGATATGTCTATGATAATATGAAAGGAGAAAAGGGAAGGAGAGAAAAGAATGAATGATTGAGACTAGAGTTTCGAACATGTATCTCAAATACGAGAATGAAAGCGCGATAAATTTCGGTAGGTGTGTAGCTTGCAGAGTCTGCCTGGATCCGGAAAACTAGATGATTTTGCGACTTTGTATATCCCTGCGTCTGAGGTCTTGAACACCTTCGTGCCCGCGTGTACATGTATGCAGAGTTTCTCTAGATGTCAATCCTCTCATCAAAATGACGGGAAATTCCCTGATAAAGGGAAGTATTTACACGAACACGACACTTTTGAACTGGGATCGGAAGGTCACTGCTGAGTGGCAGAAAATCTCCACGAAAACCAACCCCTAGCCCGAGGATCAGAAGGTCACTTCTCAGGAGAAGGGGTGAAGTTACCCGGATTATCAAGTCTCTGATCAGCAAATGATCAGGAGGTCTCTAGTGAGGAGAAAGAAAAGTTTCCGGGTCCTCAACCTCTGATCTGAAAATCATCAGGTCCCGTTCAAAGATGAACATCAAACCTTTCGTCAAAAACAATTAAGAGTTCTTTGAAAAAAACAGAAGAAACTTTCCCATGAAATCCCACCTCTCACGAGAAGAATGGTAACAGGAACCTACAGCTTCCAGCGATACGAAGACATCTTCATAACTCTGGAGAGATTGATTCTGTTGAAACTATCTTTCAAAAATCACATGTAACAAAAGATCGACCCCCCTATCTTCTATTCCAGACCCTCCGATGCGGAACTTGTAAGTCTTAGCTCTGTAAGATCAGAATGAATCTATCAATTAAAAATGCATGAGAAATCGAGAAATTCCTAAAAATTATATAAATTATGTAAATTTTACTCCTTGACTCGCATAGAGTCGGTCTTATTGTATGTTTAAGCCATCCGACCCAGTGTGCTGCCAGTTACCTACTGAAACATAGGGAAATGCCATGCTAAAGGGATGCTTGAATGTGTTTTTCAATATCCAAGCTAGTTTCGACGCAAAAGTGTCGGGAGCAACAAGCCAGATGCGAATCATTGTTCTTCCACAGCAGGCACAAATATGCCTTTATAGAGTCCGTCAAGGTTCGTTCAGCGACCACACAGCGCTCTCACATCAGCTCGCAAGAAAAATATACGAATAAATCTCTCTATTGGGTATCTACCTATTAATTCTCCTCCTTTGTACAAAAAATCATATGATATAACTCCAATCCCGTCCAGTTCTATACTACATACAGTGAATATACAATTTATGTACAAGAAGTCATTAATTACACCACCGGAAACTTCTTTCCCAATCCTTCTGCCCATCGCGCGTATAATACATCGGCAAGTTGTTTGGTGTGTTCCATTCCTGGCACGATTTGACCGGGTAGGTTTAACTTTTCCTTTGTCTCTACTTCGGGCATGGCGCTAGATTGTCTCCTGCGGTGAGATTTGAGGTGTGGATTACTTGTTGCTAGTACTAGTTTTCCATTGACGGGTTTTTGTGGTGATCCTTGAGGGGTTCCATCTCTCAAGACCAAAGATTTGCTTGGAGAGATGTGTGAAGCGATTTTGGGTTCTTGCTCTATCTTGTTTATCAGAAGCTTGAGTAGATGATATTCGCCTTCCGGATCAACGGCGTCGAGGGCAGCCCAGGCATCGGCTAGACGAGACAATGCTTGTCTTTTAGCTTGATCGCCAGTTTGTGCGTGCATTTCTTGGAATGCTGGATCCATAACTTTCGTATAAGCACGTCGTCCTAGGTAAGCTTCTTTTGTGTTTGCTTCAGCTACCTGTACGAGTGCCTTATTCTCGTCACGAGATGGAACGTCAGCGGAATCTTCGGGGCTGCTTGGTCTAGATGAATTTGAGTTGTTCGATACCCTGCGGAATAATCGGACTGTTGAGCCAGTATTTCCAAAGCTCATATCCGGTGCTAGCGGTGGTCTCCTTGTTGTGTTGTTTTGACTCTGCGTACTATTTCCTTGAGGCCTAGTTGGTGAAGTGTGCTGCACCGCTGGTGGCTGCCTTCTAACGGTACCTCTATCGGACGGTAGTGAAGGAGGCGAAGAATATTCCAAAGGAGAATCTTTGAGATCCAGTTTCTTGAAAGCTTCCTCCAGAGGAGCTTGACTACCCTGACCATTTGCATGAATGACAGAAAGCTTTCTTCTTTTGCTTCCATTTTTTCGTGATGGTGCTACAGTAATGGTAGAAGCCTTAACTGTATCAAAGACCCATCCATCGGGCTCATATTTCGGGTTCATTGTGTTGCTGGAATTCGTTAGTGGCTGATTAAAGAACCGGATTTCCTAAATGCTTACAGTGTTTCTTCATAGAACTTAGGATGCGAGGGCCGAGTCCTTGACCCATCCCACTCCTGTCTTCTCTCCACCAACTCCTGTAAAGCCTCAACCTTTCCTGCAGAGCGGATGAACTTATGCTTCAATAGTTCCTTTGCGGTAGGTCTGCGATCGCAGTCTTTGACCAAACATTGTGCCACAAAATCCTTAAACTCCTTACTATAATCCGGACCTTCCAACCTCGGCGCTGGTGCTTTAGGTATTTGAAATAGAACCTTCATTGGGTGTATCGAGGCGTGCGGCGGTTCTCCATTCACCATCTCTATTGCTGTGATTCCGAGGGACCAAATATCTGCCTTGAAATCGTATCCTGCTTGTTGAATAACCTCGGGCGCCATCCAAAAAGGAGTTCCGACGAAAGTGTTCCTTTGTGATTTGATGTTTGTGAGCTGTGCAGCAACTCCAAAATCTGCCAATTTAACCTTCCCTGTGGTCGACAGTAATATGTTTGCTGCCTTTATATCTCGGTGTATCTTTCCTTCTTGATGAAGATATTCCAGACCTAATAAGATCTCTCGACAAACAATCGCAATATGAGCTTCGTGAAATGGCGCGGGTTTTAACTTAAGCCCAGTCAGCAATGTATCTATTTCCCTGGGTGAATATCATCATACCAAATCCAAACATGATCCTCCTCCCAAATACTCCATGACAATCCATAATTTATGACCCCTTAGAAAACTTCCTTTATATTGAGTAACGTATGGACTAGCGCAGGTACTGAGGACTGATATCTCTTGTTGAATTTCCTGTATATCATCTTCACTAGATTCGAGGTCGATATGCTTGATCGCACATATTTCTCCCGTAGCCCTTTCGATTGCTTTATAAACTACACCAAAGCTACCAGAACCTAACTCTTCCAGAACCTGATATTGTGACGCTCCCGATTCGGTCATTATGAAAGTTGATTGAATGTGGCGGTGGTGGTGGTGGTGGTGGTGGTGGTAATCATGAACTTTTTAAAAAAAGTATAAAGTATTGAATTATCTCAATTGATTCGAGTATATTATTATCAGATCAAATATCAATCGAGTTATCGAAATTGATAGATCAATTGAAAATGATATAGAAATAAATATCAAATTAAATAATAATTGTCGAAACCTTTTATTTTTCTTTTTCTTTGCCAATATAATAAATATGTACGACGAGTATTACTATGAGAACCATGAGTGAGGAGTGAAGTACATAGATTTGTTAGCAGGCAGTAAACAAAGCTATGACGAGGCGGCCAATCCGACCCACGACACGGAGTAGCCCGTTGCTCTGTGAACCTTCTCCTGCCAGCAAAACCATAATAATAATAATATCCAATCCAAACAACAAATTGTCATCTCATACGCTAAAGTTATAGGTGAAATCTATACAGGAGTATTTTGTTATTTTTTTTTGATTTTTTTACTTGTTATTTGTTATTTGTTATTTGCTAAATTGAAATTTAATAGATATCTCCAAAAATTCTACTGTATTTTCATTCAATAACAATAAATCATTCAATGCTTAATTTGAAATTTTGAAAGATTTTCTAACCCCCAGTTGGAGAGAGATTGATTTGATTATTGATTCCATCGAATTGCATCCATGTCGGGTAGCGTTAATCGGATAATCACATCATCATCATCCCGATAGCAGGATAGCTGGATATCCAAGCCGCAAACGTCCTCAACCATGGCACCAGCTCCGGGAACTTTACCTACTAAGTTCCCTGTTTGGTGCAGAGCCGTATATTCATTCAGCGGGGAGGTAAGTTAATTATATATTACAGTTTTGAAATATCTTCACCTTCTAACCATAAGTTTGCGCAGTCAAAACGCGACTTGGGTTTCATCGAGGGAGATTTGATAGAATGTTTGAACGCAGGAGATGGATCATGGTGGATGGGTCGTTTGCGAAGGGACAAGAGAGTGGTGGGACTTTTCCCTTCGAATTTCGTACAAGTACTGGATGAGAATTTCCGACCAACAAGCAGAACGTCGAGTCCCCTGCCGGATCGAAGTCCTAGTCCAAACCCTTTCAAAAATCCGATAGCTCCGACGAAACCCAAGACTAAATCGATGCGAAAACCCTTTCAAGCTTATGCCGCGCCAGACATGGGGGCATTAAGGAGAGCAGAGGCACGGGAAAAGGAACGTCTCGCGGCCTCAACTTCCCGAATACCATCGCCGGCGGCCAGGGGTGGACACAATAATGTAGCAAGGGGGCCTTCTCCACAACCCCAAGCTCAGGTTTATCAGTCGCGAACACGCTCGCCAGCACCACTTTCTCAGTTTCCAACTCATGTATCTCGCGCCCCATCTCCTGGCCCAAACCATTATGCTTCTCGCGCACCCTCCCCGGCTCCCAACCACTACATTCCTCGTGGACCCTCTCCTGCGCCCAACCACTATACATCTCGTGTACCATCTCCCAGTCCAAACCATTATGCGTCTCGCGCACACTCCCCAGCTCCCAACAACTACATATCTCGTGCACCCTCTCCTGCGCCCAACCATTATACTACTCGGGGGCCGTCTCCTGCTCCTAACCATTACACATCTCGCTCGCCCTCGCCCAATCCCCATCATTATGGATCCCGTGCCCCTTCTCCAGCTCCTTCATTTGGCTACCAAAGTTATTCTCGAGGTCCATCGCCTGCGCCACAATTCAATAGATCAGGGACCTCGTCTCCACCGCCACCTCCACCACCTCATCGGAGCATTTATGCACCGCAGGCAACCAGAGATACTCATAACAACAGCCCAAATCCGTATAAAATGCCATCGGCAGCATCTCCATGTCCACCATCACCGGCGGGCACAGGCCGCACTCCCTCTCCTTTACGAAGTGCAATGGATGATGTAATGCTCTCTTTGGCAGACATGGGGGTGGCTCGAGAGTCAGCAATTCCAGAAGAACCAATCGACCCATGGTCTCCTGAGGCATTTGATCAAACGTATATATCAACGAAACGGGCACCTAGATCCAATACAGCTATCGGAGTCTCTGAAGATTACAATTCTGTAGGTGATGATGTATACGCCAATAATATGCAACCTTATCAACCTACAAATACTCCTCCACCTCAACTGAGCAATTATGTTCAAAGGATGGAGAGTAGATTAAGTAAAATGTATTCTTCAACGCCTCGCCCACCTGAAGATGATGTTCGGCCAGCGGTTCCCCCTAAATCGAGTTCATATGCTTATGACAGCCGACCAAAATCGTCTCTGAGCGGAAGTGTGCAGCCAACCAAGCTTCGCCACCGAAAATCTGCATATGAAGTTGGAAAAGCCATGCTGGGGAGATCTTTCACAACAAGAACAGATAAGACTGACTCAACGACCTCTTCCAGCGGGACTCGCAGTACTACTACCAATGGAAGCTCAAGTACTCAAATGACTGATAAAAGTCTCATGAGTGGTCCTTCTGCCAGTGGCTTCTCTTCAACCAGTGCCGGGAGTTTAGCGAGGAAGCGAGAAATGTTGTATGGGCGAGCTCAGAGTGCACTTGGTTCGCGGAAGGACAACTATCTAGGGATGAATAGCAGTCAACCTGATTTCACTACTGGCCGATCCCAGACGCCAATGACCGGTATTTCATATCACAGTAGTCACGCTTCGGATCCTTCGCGTATGCAGTCACCACCTGGTTGGCCAGGTTCTCCTGCAGATTCTAATGCTGCCCTTGGTGGTCTTATGACACCTAAAACCAAGAAAACCGGGTTCTTCAAAAGAATCGTCGAATCCGCGAAAACAGGTGCTGCGAGCGCTAGAAGCAGTATTTCTATTGGTGAATCTTCAAGACCACGAGTTCAGGCCCATAGTTCATTTCCAGCGGGAGTCACGACATTGGGAGGTGGTGGCTTTGGAAATACTCCGAACACTAATCCAACCAATGAAATCGGATCTGGTGGTGGTACCATGGGTGTCGATTGGGTCCAGGTACGGCGAGACATTAACAGATCGAATTCGTTAAGTAGAATTGAGCGGGTTGAAAGAAAAGAGCGATGCCAGATGATGGATTACCCAGCCATAAGTCCCGTGGAAGAGCTTCACGAGGGATGTGATGGTGATGAAGGGGTAGACGGTAATCCTGTCGCTGAGCCAACTAATTTCCAAGCAGTAAATCTCAGTCTGGTCGATAAGAACACAAGGTTTATCAATAGTCTTCCACCAATGTCTAATCCCATGAGTTTAGCCACAGGTTATGTGTGTCGACCGTATCGAAGCGACATCCAACGATTACGAGCAATATTCATTTGGGTTAGCGAGAAAATTACCTGGGAAGAGGGCTTCGATAATGACACCTCCGATTCAAGAAGGGTGATCCAAACCAAACACGGCTCTTCTGAAGAAGTCGCATTTCTAGTTATGGATATGTGTAAAGCTGTTGGGATTCATGCTGAGGTTATTAGAGGGTATCTAAAATCGCCAGGTGAAGTACCAGATATGGGTCCTATGCCTCGCCCGAATCATTTCTGGAACGCAGTTGTGATTGACGGAGAATGGCGAATGATGGATTGCTCTTTGGCAAGTCCTTCTCATCCTCGACGGAGCCAGTATACTAGTGCCAGCAGTCAATTTGCAGAACCGTGGTGGTTCTTGGCTCGGCCACTTGAGATGTGCTGGACTCACATACCGGAGCAACATTTTGACCAGCATCTCTGCCCTCCCGTCGCACACGAGGTACTTCTAGCTCTACCATGTGCTTGTCCGGCGTTCTTTATCAATGAGATGGAGATGGTAGAATATGATACAAGTCTCATACGTATTGAAGATCTTGAACTCGTCCACATCAAACTTTCTGTTCCACCTGATGTTGAGTGTGTAGCTGAAGTTGAAGCACGTGCTTTTGAGCGTGATGCAGATGGTGACCTCTTCGAGACCGGTGAAATTATCACGAAGCGTGCTTTGGCACAGGCCGAGTGGGTGGGCAGTCAGAAAAGGTATACGATTAAGGCTCTACTTCCTGGTGATGAGGGAGCAGGCATACTCAAAATCTATGCTGGGAAACGTGGTCTCATGCATAGTATCAGGGACATTCCACATGCATTGGCGGTTGCATTGCCTATCATCCACTCTGGCGACAATCCTCCGTACGAGTTCTTAACTCGTCACCCAACGCCTCATGCCCAACGTCATGATCTTTATGTCGCGCAGCCACAATGCCAGCGATTAGCCATCAATAACACCTTTGTGTTCGCCGTACGTCAGCATCCTTCGTCGCTATCATCAGGATCGCCAGATCCGGGACGAATCTCACCTATCCCATTTATACGACCAGGCTCCGCTATGTCTTTAACAAATTCGTCGGCATCTGGTTTAGGAACTGGTAAAAAACCAGCCAAACTCGCAATTCAAGCACCTGGTGGAAAGATCTTAAGATTAATGCGAAAGGAAGAGAGAAACGGAGGCATCAGTACGAATTCAGAAGGAGGAGACGGGGGAACTTGGGAGACGATAATTAAATGTGGAGAAAGAGGTGTATGGAGAGGACTAGTCCTAGCCGATCGAAGTTCTAGATGGTGCGTATTTGCCGAATGGACATGTGTCTAATTACGACCTACACATTCTGGAGATGAAATTAGATGAGATGACCAAAAGAAAGATTAGAAAGGATGAAAGCCAGGATGAACGAAATTTATGCATTTTACGGCGCCTTGCGGTTGTAATGGACGACCTGTAACGAATAACTTGGGTGGGATTTGGTCGTAATACATGGCAGGCTTGGGCAGGATGGAACGGACGGACGGTTGGTTTGGTTTGGTTTTGGCTGGCTGGTTAGGGTTATTGTATTGTACAAGAGATCGCATTTGAAGGGGTTTTTTTTTTTTTTTTTTTTTTTTTTTTTTTTGCAAAACTGGGACCATGTAAAAGTAATTTTCGGGGACTGACTTAGTCGTCGCCAATTATGTATGCATCTTCACTAGAGATGCTTGTAGTTCTGGCGATAGCAATGCATGCATGCGAAGTTTTAAATATATATTTATTGTATTTCCAATTTTCCGTTCGTTTAAATTTGAATGGGCTTTTATGAGCTATATTTTTTTATATTGGGAAGGTACTTACTTTCTAGTTATAGGTCGTCTGAAATCTGAAATGCTATGTGGTGCGTGGGCAGAGATTTGCTCGTTATATGTACTAGGTAGGTATGGATTGGATATTCACGGGGTATGATGCGTGATGTGATCTGAGGTCCTGGTCATTCTTTCCAGTTTTGGTAAGATATTACTCCCTCATATGTCATGTGAATTTCCTGGTGTTTGTTCTCTATAGTTGAAAATTTCGTGGATGCGTATGTGGATTTGTGTGTGATGAATTTCTTTATGCTTTTGTTTTAGCTTTATGTGTCTTGTGTGCTTTGTGTGCCTTGTGTGCATTGTGTGCATTGTGTGCATTGTGTGTCATTTTTAGATTGTATAATATAATATAATACAATACAATATAAAGTTTTTTGGAATGAATTGGATGGGATGGGATGGGATGGGATGGATGGGATTGGTAAATATTATCTTGTTTGTGGATGGAGGGTTGGATGGAGGGTTGGGTGGAGAATTGGGTGGAGAATTGGATGGAGGGTTGAAAAGAGGATGGGGGGAAATGAGATGGTGAGAAGGAGATGATGGGAAGGAGATGATAGGAAGGAGATGATGGGGAAAAAGCGAGGGTGTGATGATGAGCAAGAAGTTGGAGGAAGAAGATGGGGAGTTGGAGGGGGAAAGATAAGGTAAGGTAAGATAAGATGCTGGTGTAAGAAGGAGGTGAGTGTTATTGCTTTTGTATGTATGCATGGTGCCATTATCTTCGGGCTTAGTCAATCAAAAACACAACTTGCTCCCGAATGCCCAAGAATTAACTTATCGCTAGTTCACAGTTCTCTTTCAATATCCTTGGTATTGAGGATGAGTATCATCGTGGGAATGGTGATATGAGAAAGCAGGTTATTAGGAATGCAGCCGATCAGAGGATATACGCATCCACTTCTGTATATATACGTATATTACTCCAATTGATTCTAATGGTTTCGTTTTCTAATATATGAAATATCAGGATGTTGCCCAAGGAATCCTGTTTTTGAGAGAGGGAATGTTGATACATTTGAATTTTTATTTGAATTACAATTTCTAGAAATCAAATGTAAGAGTCTTACTTTGGAAATGAAAACTGTCTCGTACGCTTCGAAGTCGAAATCAACGATATTCTCTAGAATACCATATCGGGTTTTTTGCTAATCGCATCCTCGTAGTCGTTAGTTTCTGTTGTGTCGGCAGTTCTTTGAACGCCTTCGTATTAACATGGACGGTGATCTTTGGATCTCTAAAGATGGGATTAGAGTCGCAAGATCCAGATCTTTTGGCAAGCGCATCTCGGAGGATCAAATTAGAGCTTCAAGGTCCAGATTCTTCAGTAATCGTTGTATCTCTAGGTTTCAATCAAAGCTTAAAGATCCGGAGTCTGTGGGAATCCTACACTTGATACTCAAGGTACTGGTGCTTCTTCGAGTCAGTTGATGAATATTCTATCCTCAGCTTTGCCTCTCGCCTTTCATCTAGATTACCAAGGCTCATTTTCTCCTTCACGTCTGCCTGTCCAGCACTCTTTTCCAACTTCCTCTTTATAGCAGAGACTATACTTTTCAGATCCAACTTCTTGATTATATGTTCGGTTAGATGATCCAGGTTCGGGTTACTTTCTGAGCCTATAAATAAAACTTTCGGGGCTAGATTCATGTCTAACCACTCAAACAAAGCTGCGAAGGCCAGATCAAGAGGTCGAAGCAAATTTCCAAGGTTCATCTCTAGATCTCCAAACAAATCTGCCAGGCATAACTTTCCAAGGTGCTTCTGAAAAGCTCTAGACGAATCTATCAGGCTCAAATGCATCTCATAATCATCAAGAAGATCTTGAATCCACACATTACCTGGATTTACTTCATAACCTTTATACCATTCTTCCTGGCGGAATTTCTTTTGCAAGCCTCCAGATTCAAGCCTGGGAGACTATTCTGTGTATAGAACTATCGGTAAACATTTCTGGATAGAACTTTATCCCCACCTTTATTGAAATCGCTGAGGTATACATTCCTTTCCGTACTTTCATACACATTTCCCGGGGACAATTCTGTCCTTTCTATATGCACAAACTAGATATCTCTATACAGCATGACCCCAGATTTCTTTTTGCCTTTTAATGCTAATTGTCGAAGCCTGGATTCGCTTTTAATCTTCCATACTCAAACTGAGGACGAGCTGTATTTGATTTCTATCCAAATCTTCGTACTAAAGTTTCTTCTACTTGAGTATACTTCATCGTGTAAATACTCGACTAGCGAAATATTGCGTCGAAAGAAAAGGAAAGATTGTCTAGGGTGCTAACTAGGCGAGAGATTGACGGCCGTTTATTGCGCAAGCGACCGGGGCATGACCAGGCTCTTATGATGGATGGGTTTGAAACTAATTTAAAAAAGATGTATAATATTGCTGTTCCGAAAGCATATACCGCTCATACTTTTTCCGGCTATACATCGGGATATATGTTTTGACTTTTATTCAAACTTCCATTACGCAGTTTCAAATTTAATTTGGATTGCTTCAAAGTTAAAAGTTCAGAATGGTTATCTTGATGATCATTGAATAAGGTACCTATGAAATATATGGTTTCTCAACTCTGAGAATGAATTGATGTGATTCTAGTATCAATTTGGTGCAGATTATATTTACTCTGGAGATATCACCACCTGCGCGGTTTTATACTTGTGTAGAGCTGAGGAGTTGATGTTGTGAATCTACTCTCAGACTTTACATTCCGTGTGTCTTGGAGTTTCGAATCAAAGTTTCAACCACGTCTACGATTTACGCTCTGTGGAATGCCTTGCACGTTTTAAAGTTCATTCAGACATACGTGTACCTTAAAACACGCTATAGCATGTGGATGCGCATTTTTGGAGTTGATGAATGGGCCTGTATTTAACCTTATTTTACTACGGGGTTTGATAGAAACGATCGTCAGAATTTCTTGTCTGTGTAGCGCCTTTACTGTAAATTGTAGATCGCAATGTTGCAATTCATCATATGAAATATGTAGAAAGATTCTCTGAATTGGGAAAAGTATCTATCTCTTTCTTTTGATGAAGTAGTCACTCTCTTGAGCTCAACTTGCCCTATACTTCAGATGGCTCGGTTAAATCCACAAATTGCGAGAATAAGGAGACTCCTCCTTATTTTCGCTCTCTTTTTCAACATATCTCAAGGCAGACGTACGAGTCGTGTACTAACAGAAAATTCAAATGTCGCATTGTATTGGGTAAGTCTTTAGTCTTCGCTCTACGGGGAAAATACACTTTCTAACCCAAAATCTCAGGGTCAAGGAGCAGACCAAGAAGATCTCATCACGTTCTGCCAGGAGCCATCTGTAGATATAATAATCCTCTCATTCATGAACCGCTTTCCAGCTCAGGGAAATGGATGGCCCGGGACCGATTTCGGGAACCATTGTAGAAGACCGGGATTTTATCACGCGCCTGGAAACGATTCTTCCAAGGATCAACTTTTGTCAGATTGTCCGCATATCTCGGCTGATATTCCTGTGTGTCAAGGTGTGTATGGGAAGAAGATACTGCTTTCTTTGGGGGGAGAAGAGGGTGGCTATGAGTTGACTGGAACGGCGGATGGAGAAGCATTTGCGGATTTTTTGTGGGGGGCTTTTGGACCGCAAACTCGTGAGTGGCTTGATGGTGGGCTTCCTCGTCCGTTTGATGGACCGAATGATTTTCCGGTCGAGGTCGATGGTTTTGATTTTGATATTGAACATCCTTCGTCGGGTATGTAAAAATAACGGTCGCTTGATATTCCTTCCGTTTGGAATCTTCAACCCCGTTCTGAAGATTCAACTGATTTGCTAATATACATCTATCAGATAACCAAATCGGATACATTGCCATGATCCAACGGCTCCGCGCCCATTTCATCGGAGCCGAAAAACAATACCTCATCACCGGCGCACCACAATGCATGATCCCCGACGCAAACATGGGAAACATGATAGCAGCGACCCAATTCGACATCCTCTTCATCCAATTTTACAACACACCGCAATGTTCCGTGCGCAGCTGGACGATTTCCAATCCCAACTATTTAACCACGGGTATTGAGCAATTCACTTTGTTCAGCTACAACACGTGGGCCAATTTTCTCGTTGGAACCGCAAGCGCCAATGCGAAATTATACATAGGAGTCTCGGCGGCCCCGGCCCCTAAGAGCGATTATTTGACTCGGGGCGAGATGGCTGGTATAGTGAAGGCATACATCTGTCGAGAAAACTTCGGCGGTATCATGATGTGGGAAGCTACGTCTGCTGCGAAAAATATCGATCCTAGCGGGAAGACCTATTACCAAAGTGCGAAAGAGATTCTTCTTCACTATGAAAATGAACCTGGGCTATGTTGTAATACTTCCTTTGTTCCTGATAAAACTTTAAAGCCTACATGTATACCGACGGGAAAAACGGATACGAATACGAGACCCACTCCTCTACCCATTCAGTTCGGTATGAGTACCCAGTGTGCTTCTTTTTACTTGGTGAAGAATGGGGATAATTGTTATAATATTGCGGAGGCGGCGGGTATATCTTTAAGGGATTTTTTGGCTTGGAATCCTGCTGTTAGGGGAGCAGAGTGTTCTGATTTATGGCCTGGTTATCATGTGTGTATTGGGGTTTTTTGATTTTGGGATATATGAAATTTGGGGTTTAAGGTTGGAGCTTGGGAAGGTTTCACTAGGAATGAATTGTACACCCGGTAGGTAGGTATTAGGGGATATTTTTTAAGTGGGTGGGGGGAAAGGGGGGGAGAGGGAAAAGTCCGCATTGATGCTCTATTGAAAAGAATACATGATAGAATATCTCCACGCTGTTTTTGGCTGGAATGTACAATGGTTTGTATAAATAAATAAATAAATAAATAAGGAAGGAATGCTTTGTCGACTTCCAATGGATGCAATGTCTAACGAATCGCGGGACAATAAAACTTGAATATGAAACATTCTGGAATTACAGAGAACCAAATAACGACATGAAATTTGTGTTGCAAGTAGCCACAAAGAGTAAAGCCGGAACTATACGCTTCATCACATAAAGGTAGCTTTCCACAATATGAACACTTTCCAGCTGCATGAAGATATCCGACACGTCTCCTATATTTTTCAGGGATATCATTACAATACAATCAACAGAATAAACAAAAATCCAAAAAAATAATATCATCATCATACAAAGCTTCATCAATCATAAGATATACCTGAAATTCGGTCCATCATTCTCCCTTCCACCATGTTTTGAATCATGAGGATTATTTCCGTTGGTATCGCCAAGAACTCCATACTGTTCATCCAATTTTCGATTTTCATATACAAGTCGAAAACGAAGAGCCATTGCCAATACTCCGTTGAAGAGCATGAATGCAGCGCATATCCACTAATACGAAAGCCATGATCAGTACAATTTCAATCATTTCTAGCTAGAATGTGAACCACCTGTGAAATCAGGGAGTCAAAAAAATATCGTGCAAACATACCATTCCTTTGTTGTAGTAAGGCCCTTCGCTACTAGGATACAGTCTCGTCCCCAGGAGAGGTCCGCATTGTCCAACGACATTTAAAATCGCAATACCAGTGCCTCTTTTACTCTCACTGCCCTGATTATTCATCACCCATGGAAGGATATTTCCAATAGCCGGGAAAATACCCGAAGCTGCCAAAAATACTCCAGCATACCGCACTCCCGTGCTGGAAGATACGGCAAGCATGATGTAGCCTGCTGCTCCAATGAGAGATAGTACAAGGATAGTGTATCCCCGCTGAGAATACTTGTCCGCGAGCCACGTGGTAAGAATTACAACTAGAAATGCGAGAAAATAAGGCGGAGCGGACAATCCTTGAGCATTGACCTTTGAGTAGCCCATCGCAGCAAGAATAGTCGGTAGGAAGACCGGCAGAGAAGCAAATGATACATTGCAGGAGAAGTACATAAGTGCCGTTGTCCAATTCTTGATATCAAGGAACGCGGCCCTTACTTCGAGCCATTGTATCCCGTGTGGCCTTCCGGACTCGGTTGTACCTACTTGTCGAACTTTGCGAGCTTGTGCAACAAGTAGTTCTTCTTTGGTCAAAAATTTGGCTTTCTCGGGGCTATCTGGCATAAGAAACCAAGTAAGAGCACCGGCAAGAACGGCGGGCAAGCCTTCAACTAGGAAAAGCACACGCCAAGCCGCAATGCTATGAAAATGACCAGAAGTGATACCGTAGGCCAGAGCACCAGCAAAGCACGTTGCTAAAGGAGCTGCCCCAAGATAAAATCCGCATCGAAGTCCAAGCTCATTTCTTAAATAGAAGAAAGACAATAGGAATGTGATGCCAGGCGCAAAAGAAGCCTCGAAAGCTCCCAGGAAAAATCTAGCAGCCATCATTCCGGACCAATTGAATGCGACGGTTTGCAATGTCGCAGATAATGCCCATCCTACTACTGTTATAGCGCCCCACATATGTGGTGGTAAGACTTTCCACATCAAGACCAATGGCTCGAATACAATGTATGATATGTAAAATATGGTGAGGAGCCATTCGTAGCTGTCGGAATCAAGATGTAAATCATCTTCCATTCCCGCGATTTTAGCATTGCCAATGTTCGAACGGTCAAGATATGCTAAGAGATCTTTTGGCATTCGTTAGTACAATGCCATTGACCCAACGGAGTTGCAAAAGATACGTACATAGCCCAATGATCAGAGGCATCAAATGCTTGTCTATTTTCCACACAACTCGTCTCTCCATTTCAGGGTCAATCACCGGAAGCGATTCCTCACGCGTCCTTGGGTCCAATTGACTCTCAACATCCATCTTCATATCCTGTGTGGTATCCATTGTCGTCGACACGTTCTTGTCGTTTGTGCAAGACCAGAGCAAAGTCGGCCACAATGGTATCGAACTTATACACAACTCGAGTAGGACAATCTATTTGTAATACATCGTAACACAAGAGAGATTGGACCTCCCATATATATTTGTAAGAGGAATAAGAGTCATACTTACCGTACATTTTCAATTGTCATTGAACACTAGTCATTGAACACTAGTCATAATTGTGTTATGCGCGAGAGCTTCGTGCGGGACCCCAAATGGTATTCATCTGCAGATCTTTGCTCGTTCCCAGAGCTAGAGGTAGGCGGTCCGGAAGTTCCCTTCCAATCGCTGGATGGAATCGTGTAAAATCATCTTGATAGAGTTGATAGGATCAAAGAACTGCACGGCTAACTCAAGTTCGTCTTCCAAAATCTAGAGTGTCGTTCTTTTCGGATAGTTGCATCGTGTGAAGGGGATGAGCCGAGACACAATATTACAGAAGAAATACTGCCTCTCTACACCGCTCCTCGCCCACCAAATCCATCGACCCCCCCCAAAATTTCCCCGAGATTATACAGGTATACATTTCCAATTCATCTGTCGAATTTAGTTTAGATATACCCAATCTCAAAATGGACGACCCGGCATTCACGACTGAAACCGACACAACTACCCAAACTATTCTCCTCGCCGCCGCTAGCCACGACGTCTCCGCCCTGAAACCTCTCCTTCGAGTCCCCGGCGCTGCATCTGTCCAAGATCCCGAGACAGGCTTCACACCTCTCCATGCGGCCATTGCATCTTGTGAGGATTCTCCTTCACTGGAAGATATAGAGGCCGCAAAAGCAACTATAAAAGAGTTATTTTTATCGGGAGCTATATGGAATGATCTGGATACGAACAATGAGACCCCCGGGTGTCTGGCTTTTAGATTAGGTAGGAAGGAATTGTATGAATTGGTTGTGGATGCCGGTGTGAGGGCGGAAATATTGATGAATTTGATGGGAGGGTATGAAGAATTGAGTGATGGGGATGATGAAGAGGAGGATGAGGTAGAGGACCTGGAAACTGGTGAGGGTGTGCAGATTATTGTCGATGGAGAAACTACTTCCACAGAAGACACCACAGAAGGAAACGTAGAACAAGTCGAAGTAGAAGTCCCAAAGAAAGATGTCAATTCCGCAGACTACCTACAAAGTAAACTCGAATTCACCGACGACAAACTCCTCGACGCAGACGCCAACGGCGTAATGATGGCATGGGAAACCTCCATCATGCAACGCACTGTCGATCTCCTCATTCCCCCATCCTCCCCCCATTTACGAATTCTCAATATCGGTTTTGGAATGGGTATAATCGACACCATGTTCGCATCCACATCACCAGCTAGCCACCACATAATAGAAGCCCATCCCGACGTCCTCGCACATCTGCAAACGCCCGGCCATAAATTTGGAAAAGAATGGGAAGCATCCGCACCGGAAGAAGGAAGTTACAAAATCCACGCAGGTCGCTGGCAAGAAATCCTACCCACGCTTCTGGAAGAGAACCTCCAGTTTGATATCATATATTTTGACACCTTCGGAGAATCCTATATGGAGCTCAAGAAATTTTTTTCCGAATATGTCATTGGCCTTTTATCTGAAAATGGAAAATTTAGTTTCTTCAATGGGCTAGGAGCGGATAGAAAAGTTTGCTATGACGTATATACGAAAGTTGCGGAGCTTGATCTCTGTGATGCGGGTTTGGATGTTGAATGGACAGGGGTAGAAGTAGAAGAGCTAGGGGGCGAGGGAGAAGGAGAATGGAAGGGGGTGAGAAGGAGGTACTGGGTTTTGGATAAATATCGTTTACCAATTTGTGGATTTATGGGATGAAGGGACTAAAAGTAGAGGAAGACTAAATCGCGGGGAAAAGCGTGGCCGTAAAATAAATAATGATACCCAGGCAGCATATAGAACATCAATTTCAGCTCATGAATGTGTAGCAAATGTATATTTATTGGTCTGGTGTGTGATTACTAAAAGCTTTGGGTCTGCTAAAACATGAATGAAATTTGCAAGCGAGTAGAAGCGAAAAAAATGCCATGCAATTCTTCTGTCTACATACCCATTCTTATGCCATAGAATCACTCTCTCTAAAACATCGATCATAACTGACTGTCCATAATATTCATGTTCGCATCACTCAATATCATTTCCCCAAAATCTGTATATCCTTCTACATGAGTTCATATACTAACTCATCTGAAGTTCTCTGGGTGTAAGATACCAGCCATGTTACCTTCTTTAACACGCTTGAGGGTCAAGGCAGCAATCAAAGCTGCACCGACACCAGAGCCATCTTCAGCAGCCAAGATTTCAATAGGATCATGCTCCTTAGCACTCTTCTTGGCAGGCCAATCAAGAATTTCACGAAGTGCTGCTGCACCACGAGCCTTGAAATGAGGGTATTTGTTGAAAACTGATCCATCAGCTCCGACGTGACAAGTCTCGTAACCCTTCTTCTTGGCAATGGCGGCAACACCACAAGCGGAAAGACGGGCGGCACGGGTACCAATTAACTCAGCGAGACGGCGGATAAGCTCAAGTTCTGGAACAGTGGTGACAATGCCGAGCTTGTTTTGGAAGAGATCAGCTGTCTCTGACAAGTTCTCGAATGGATCCCTAGGCAGTGTTAACCAATCAATCATAAAAACAGAGGTCTATTGGAACTTACTCCTCAACCAAAGACAAGAAAGAAGAGTCCAAGGTATAAGCTTTTCGGAGCTTTTCAATGTCTTGACCCTCAAACATGTGAATGTCTTTGTTGTCGTGAAGATCAACAAGAACCAATCTGAAAAGTTCTCCAAGGTAAAGACCAGCAATCATCTTCTCAAATGCTTGCTGGCCGGGACGTGGAGAATCTTTATCAATAATGATGTCGTATGGGGTACGGGGGAGAACTTTGTGTTCGTTGTCAAAAGCACCCCACTCGCAGTTGATAGCCATTGGAGTGTCAGGAGGTAGGTTCATGTGGGCCAATTTTGGAATGGAGCCACAGTTTTCCATGTAAGCAGCATTGCAACCAGTTCCAAAGATACATCCAATCTTCATGGCTGTATCAGTGTATGCGGAAGCGATCAGAGTACCAGTGGTATCATTGATCAAAGCAGTGAGCTTAATTGGCACACCCTGACGAATTTAGCACGTGGTATTTTTGGAATGTTGAGTTAACACTTACTCTCTTAGCAAGAGCCGCCTCGAACATTGGAACAACGTTCTCGCCTTCAACACCTGCAATATCGAAGCCCTTGGTCCATCTTTGCAAAATACCCTCATCAATGTAGTTCTGGGTAGCTGGGTAGGAAAAGGTAAAACCGAGGCTCAATTTGTCAAGCTTCTCGCCCTGGTGATGGGACTCGATAAATTGCTGAAGGCAATCTGCAATGTACTCCCAAAGTTCATCGGCATCACCAGTCTTGAGCTCTTCCGGCATGCGGTACTTTGATTGCATAATATCAAACTCAGACTTTTCATCGGTCAAGATGATCTCACAGACACGCAAGTTGGTACCTCCCATGTCCAAGGCGAGGAAAGTGCCGGTTTCATAACCGTCTGGGAGTGACATACACCATGTTGGGTTCATTGGCTATTTGAAAATTAGTCATAGGACCTAATATGGAACGAAAGAACGTGCAATGCTTCCACCCTCCACGGTGAGACCTGGTTTGGAATTAGCCCAACGTTCGCATTACAGTGACATGATGGAGTATTTACCTTTAGTAAGCTCAGAGACGAAATGTTCAGTAATTTCCTTGAGCTTTTTGGTGTCAACAGTGAACTGTTGCTCAAGTTTCTTGATTTGCTCCAAGTAATTTTTTGGAACCTCCGCCATGGAACCTGTGTGCACGTCATGGGTTAGCAGATATAATCAAAATCTTATAACCTCGTTGTAAAGTGGAAGTGAATCATATAATGGAGATAGGCTTGTGATATTAGGTTATGCTGTCATCGGCATTCCATATCAAGGAGCCAAGACTGTACTTGTACTGGTCATGTGCAACAATACAACCAGTATTAATAGCGAGAATTTAGAGGTCTCGAGGAATCCCGCCCAAGAGCTAGATCCTAATGCCTTATTTGGATAAGGGATAAGAGGACGAGATTCATGTGCTCCTCTAGAGAGCACATGTCAATAATTTGAGTTCGGTCTACACGGAACACTTGTCGGGTAGACCAAGCTAATAACCGACAGCTTGAAGCGGAAGACGTGGGTGAGGAGGTATGAACCTTCTTTGGTTGGTGATATGGGATTTTTAGTAGGGCCTGAAGATAAAGTTGAAGTTGTCGACATTGTAATTGTTAATCTAGAGAGACCCCGTAGACTTGAAAGTTTCTTGTGTTTTTGATGGTGATAGTTTGAGATGAAAATGCCAAGCTTGTTGATTTCAAGCTGACAATCCTCTTATGTTTAGACATTGAAGAGATGATAGGTATAGGCTGTAGCAAGTTGTACAGCCCTTTCATTCAAAAAGAATAGTGAATGTGAATCATGACCTTATATCAACTACCTCTCGACTGAACCAAACCGAAATCGAAGTGACATAGGAAAGTTGAAGTTATACATACCCTTACGGGAAGGAGGCTTTCTTGGACCTAACCCCACCATGTTGAAGGATTTTCAAAGATAGATTTGTAAAGAAAGGGTATAAAGAAGAGTTCAAGGGATTCGAAGTCCTTGAGTATCGAATTGAGGATATAAAGCAGAGCAAAAACAAAAAAAAAGATGAACTCGCTGTCGATGATTTTAAAGCTTTTTTGAGAGAAAGTTAAGTTTGTGTTGAGTGAAACTACCTAAAGAAAAGGCTGCTGTCACCAATCCGGACTTCCCTCTACTCCCCGCCGCAACTTCATCATAGTGGGGTGGTTCAGCCCAATACAACCCAGTAATGGCCGATTAATAAGCAACTGCGCGAATTGTATTATATCATGATAAGGTTCCTTCCGATAAGAGAAAATATTAAGCGCGCAATCACGGATGTGAGTTAAGCAATGGAAAAAGAGAGGTGTGAAATTAGTGAATGTCGCGAAATGGCGTCTAATCGTTCAGGACACTTTGGAGCAACGTAAGCTTCACTCAATATTGCTGGGGGACAGCTAGCTACCTGGGAGAGACCGGAAATATTAACGACAACCCACCTCTCAGAAATTCTTCACATTTCACCTTTTTTTTATGGTGTGAATTGATTTCTTCATCAGGCTGGCTTCTCATATTTTTCCAAAATGAAGTCTTTCGCGCTTGCGACCACCGTCCTTTCTCTTGTATCTACAGCTTTCGGCACAGACAAGAGTAACTTGACGAAACCACTTACCTCGAAACAAATCCTTCCCTCGAATTTCAAACCCCCGCAAGTTTTCAAGAATGTAAATTTGGTTCACAATGTCAATCTTGAAAAGAGTTATCCAAAAGAGTCAATTAATGTGGTAATTGAGAACATTGCGAACGAGCCTCAAAATGAATACTATCTACCATTCACATCTAGGCAGATGGAGACAATCGGAGCTTTAGAAGTCAAGGACAGAAAGGATGCCGACTTAGGGCTATTCGAAGTACGAGCAGTAGAGTTTGACACAGAGAGGTAATTCAGGTTCGCGTCGTTACTCAAAATATTAGGCTAATTATTCAAAGTGATACTCAATTCTACCTGATCAAATTGCCACAACCTCTCGCACCTAAAGCACAACAAACAATTGGCATTTCATATTCATACCTATCAGCTCTGAATCCTCTTCCAAATTCGATCGCACAAAAGGACCTCCAGTATGTCGTTTACGAATTCTCCGCATATGCCCAGTCGTCATACGTCACTTTGAAGCAAAAGACTGAGGTCAAATTCCCAACTACCAATATTCCAGAGCACACCATTATTCCAGGAACCGACGGCGCACCTGAGTCGCCACAAAAACAGGGTTCTAAGTACACATACGGTTCTTATGGAGAGGTACCAGCTGGCGCAGTAGAACCAGTCCGAGTTCGATATGAGTTCACCAAACCCCTCATCCACGTTTCCAAATTAGAGCGTGATATTGAAGTTAGCCACTGGGGAGGAAATGTTGCTTTCGAGGAACGCTATACTTTGACCAACCGTGCTGCCAACCTTTCTCAACCATTCTCCCGCACTCTCTGGAATCAAGCCTCATACTATGCCAACACCCCCACTTCTGCTATTAAGGAGCTCAAGTTCCCATTGAAGGTCGGAAGTTTGACACCATATTTTACTGATGTCATCGGTAACGTCTCCACCTCTCGTTTCCGCAGCAATAGACGGGAAGCAAACCTCGAAATCAAGCCCCGTTACCCAATCTTTGGAGGCTGGAACTATCCTTTCCGTGTAGGTTGGGATGCTGATGCAAAGAAATTCTTGAGAAAATTAAGCGGAGGAGAGCAATATGTTCTCAATGTTCCATTTTTGGAAGGTCCAAAACAAGCCGAGGGAATTGAATACGAATCTGTAGAACTCCGCGTTATTCTTCCCGAAGGAGCTGAGTATGTTTCCCATCCCCTCCTCATACAACCTAACTAATTCATCTCTAATAGAAATGTCCAATTCTCCACCCTCGTCCCCATCGCTTCTTCAACAACCACCCTCCACAAAACCTTCATGGACACCCTCGGACGGACCACCCTCGTCCTCCACTCCCGCAACCTCGTCGACGATCTCCGCGATCGCGAACTCATCGTCACATACACCTACCCCTTCCTCGCCGGTTTCCGCAAACCCATCATTATTTTCGTCTCCACGTTGAGTTTATTCGTAACCGTCTGGGTCGTTGGCACATTGGACGTTAGTATTAAAGCGAAGAAGCCTTAAAAGCTACGCTACTAAGTATATAAAAACGAATCGGGGAAGAATAACATACTAAGTAAGGCAAGAGTATGAAATCATTGAAATGAATCATGTGTATAGATAGATAGATAGGTACCTAGCAAGATAGGTATGTAAAATGAGAAAAATAGTCTTCTTGATCGTTGTTGTTCTACTTTACTCTTCTTTTCATTAATTCATTATTACCTACAATCTGATTATATCTTACTGCGAATATAAAGTTACAGATAGATAAATGTTAGAAGCGCCAGAGTATTCAAATTTGAAAGTATTTAACCTCAGCGAGAAATGAGGGAGTTAATGAATAGGTAGGACAAAAAAATACATTACGTCCCTCACCTCATCCCATCCCATCCCATCTTCATCCTATTACTAATTCTTGTGACTCTGTATACCTATATAAACATAGATTGATAAATCATAAACCATAATATGTATATATATATATTCAACTAATTATCCTCGTAGATACAAATTCCCCAAGTTTCTCTTCACAATTAACATCCTCATTTCTGCTGAATAGGTAGGTAGTTCCAGTTCCATTTACCTACTTACCCCCTTAGCGATTACCGCGATCCATTCTCATGTATTAATCTACATCTCCATCTCCATCTCCATTATTAACAGGCTTGTTTGTACATTTTAGTTCATCTTCCTCTTCCTTTCCTATCCTCTCCTTTTTCTCCCACTCACTCCCGGAAAGTTTTAGCATTTCACCCCCTCATTCCTTGGCACTTAACTGAAACGCGGCATTAACCACCACCGCCGCAAATAGCGACGCACACAGGATACTTGGTCCCCAAGCATCATAATACTTGATGTTCTTCCTTTGCCTGATGCTATTACTCCTATACAAATACATACCCACACTATAGGACAAACTCATAATAGCTACTATGGAGAAAAAGCCCGCAGCAATGAAAGATATCGCTGTGGGTTTTGTTCCGAAATTGACGAGTGTGGCGGCAATTGTACCGATGTAGATTGAGAATTCGAGCTAAAAAGAACAACTGTGTTAGCGGGTTGGGTGGACAAATGAAAGGTATGGCAACGAAATAGATACGTACCCAGGTCAAGAATGTTCTCTCAGCGGCAAAATATACTTTTGGTTCAACACGAACCGGTACATGAATCTTCTTTCCAGGTGGGGCTTTGAACTTCTTAGCCACAACTTTACCACCACCATTCCTTAGAGCTGTAAAGGTGGCATTGTTACTATCCATTGGATCTCTAGGAGCAGGGCTTATGGAATGAATTCCTCGAGATAATTGATGCGCCGCAGATTTGGCATAATTCCTGATGCCTTCTGTTATAAAGGCAAGACCGCCAAGTTTTCTGTGCCTCTCGAATGGCCGATTGTCGATGGAATCCTCGTCATCAGTATCGTAGATATAGTCTTCTTCCAACAATGGCATGTTGGAAATTTCCTCTTCAATATCAAGATTATTGCCTCGTGCTTCATGGTTGCGTCGTCGTAGATTCTCGGAAGCAGCGACAATAGTCCCGGCCCCAGACTGATTGAAATTAAAATCTTCGTCATCAGAATCATCATCGTCGTCGTCATCACTCGTAGAACTTGGGTTTGAATGGCCTGGTCGTTTGATACCAAAATGCTGAGTGGCTGGCTTGCGGATGTCTACATCCATCTGTGGCATCCAGAAGGGTATAAGATTTATGCGAGTTGGGAAGAGAGTCGCCGTACCATGGATGAATTTTGAGAATTTAGGAACAGCTTCAACAAGATGACTAGAAATGAGTTCTCGTACCCATTCTGGTGGTTCTTGGCCAGCTTGAGTTTGTAACTTGACTTCAAGGACTGCATAGGGGAATCTTTCGACGTCTTCTGCGGGTAATTGACTGAATGGATAATCAATACCGATATCCATTCTTCGCCAGTTGTCGCCAGCACGCCTTCTTCCGTCAAGGTTATCTTCTCTAACCATGGTCAATTCAGTATCTAAGGAGATACGAACTCTTGCATCGGCCGGCAATTGGAAAGCTGTACGGTTGTAGAACGATCGACAGACAGGTACATAGCCTTTCTTGAGAACCGAGTATTGAACTTCCCTAGCAAGCCTCTCGTCCTCCTCGATGGCTTTCAGGGGTTTCTTGCCCTCCTTGCGAGCTTTCTCAAATATAGCAGCAGGTAGGATTTCTCCCTTCATGTACGCATTGACGTTCTTTTCTTTGATCCCAAATCTTGCTTTAACCGATTTCTCTCCCGTCCAATCCTCACGATGTGTTTTTCTTTCCACAAAAATATGTTCATTGTCGATGTCACCGTACCATCTCAGACGAATTGCCTCCGCCCCTTCACTTTTCTTGAGTCGACCCTCGTATAGCTCCCAGGTATCGGGATTGTCGTAATAAATTGAAGTGATCGCAGAATCTTTCGCTTCGAATTCTTTACTGGCATTGAAGACGAGGACGGGTAAGTGCTGGACGAAGTTAGCGCAGGTTACAGGTGTAGTCAGAATAACTTTACCTTCAAGATGATGAGTTTCAACTCGGTGATGTTATCCGGATGCACCCAGTATTTAGTTGTTTGTCGGATGAAACTTCCTTGACTTCCACCTGCCGAACTGTCACCCTGTACTGGATTTCCCCTCGTTCTGACCAAGTCATATAATTTTGACAGCTTAACAATGTCCGCGTCATAGTTATCTTTGAAGAAAGGTTTCGCATTTAATCTTGTCGCAAACACAGGTTTTAGCATCCACTTGGTAGTTTTCTAGTAAAAGTTAGCTGGGGCGGTATGCATATAACCAACAAACTTACGTCATGCTTCTTGATGATTTTTTGGAACCCAGTATAGTTCAACTGAACGAATTTGGCCAGATCATGTACATCTGCAATAATGTCGCTCAAATCTTCCTCCAATAGCATAAACTCTTCCTCCGTAGGAACATCAGAATCTGCCGATCCATTGCTACGTTCTGGTCCTCTCAAATCTAACCTCCCGACAACTTCACTAACCTCTCTATCCGCGTTTGCGATTCTTCGACTGATTTCGATAGCCTTCAGTTTCTGTTTGGTATGCACCTTGTCTAGCTCTGCCTCCATAAGATCAATGAACTCTCTCTCATTCGCTTCCGTCCATTCTACTCTCTTCGATTTCGGCTTCTTTTTGTTTGGAGTGGAAACATAAGGAGTCTTGAGCTTCTCCTTTAGTTCATCATAAGCAATGTAGTACCATTGATACTCTTTGATCACACTCGACCGGAGTTGCTCGCCAAACTTCATGATGATGGTTCCTGGTGGGAAATTGTATTGGCCTGGAGGACTGTTGGTCTGCGATAACCAACGTTGAGTATCTGTTTTTAAATCTTTAACAATCAGCATCTATAACAATCAAAGAAGTTTCATTGTCTGCGCATGAGTAGATAATTGAGTTTGCAATGATGCGAAGGTTGGAAGTGGGTAATTGCAGACAGGAGGGGCATGAAGAGGGTGTACCTGATTGCTCGTCTGAAAGAAGAACGAGGATATCAACAAATGAGGAAGTCGCTGACTATAACAACGTGACAAGGTGAGAGGGTGACAATACCGGTGTAAAGTCTTTAAAAATTTGGTATTTTAGGTTGTGCTAGAAAAGTTGCATAACCAAAGCTATGAATGAATTGTAATGTTCCAATTAGGAAAGTACCCGATGGATGGAAAGCTTGATAGCTTTCATTAACCAATCATAAATTGATAGCTCAAAACGTGTGAAATCCAAATTAATACCTAATTGTAGTTTAGGCAATTGACAAATTTTGTTCGAAGAATTAGGAATTCTCTTATCTCATCTTATCAATTTCATTTCTTTGAATATTTACTAGGTACTCCGCACATTGAATTGACTGATGTAACATCATTACCAACAATGTGATTGTTGGATTCATCACCTCCTTTGCTATCGTCTGCGTTACGCTGTCATCAGGTTTCGTCTATCTAGGTACCGGGTACTTACTTTTAATTATCATCCGGACGCATCGCAGAACACTTCCGGATTCCTTAAACTCTTACACATAAGCAGTCGGAACTTTGTTTGAGTTGTGAGCATCGAGATACTTAGTAATATCTGTCAATTAGAAGTTAAAATCTTCATCTTGCTTGGATTTAATTGTATCAGGCTTAATACACGAGTTCGATATCAAATCATTACCAGATCGAATTGTACTTCGTTCGTTACATTATGGCAACTACTACTGCTCCAAACACGCCCTTGCTGATCTATGGTTCCATCATTCAGTCAGCTAGTGTGGATTCTCTTGAGTATGTCGAACAAGGTCTCCTAGTTATTCAATCTGGCAAGATACTCTATTATCGCAAGAATGTTAGAGAGGAGGATGTTCCCACCATTCTTAGCAGTCTTGACATTGGAGCTCTTTTCCCCAGTGTTCGCTATCTCAAAAAAGGCCAATTTGTCATTCCTGGATTCGTTGATACTCACAACCACGCACCTCAATGGGCTCAGCGTGGTTTGGGACGCGGGCTAGAAATTCTGGATTGGTTGGATCAAGTAACATTCCCAAATGAGGCAAAATTCGAAGACCCAGATCATGCTCGACGTATTTACAGTTCCTGTGTCGACGGATTTATCAAGCAAGGCATCACCACCGTGTCATATTACGGGTCCTTACACGGTGAAGCGACAAAAATATTAGCTGATATCTGTTTTGAAAAAGGGCAACGAGCTTTCGTCGGGAAATGTAATATGAATCGCAACTCCCCTGCCTACTACACAGATGCGTCTGCAAAATCCTCTCTTGAAGTCACGAAGGAGTTTATTTCTCACGTTCGACACATCGACCCCAATTTTGATTTGATCAGCCCTGTTCTTACCCCTCGATTTGCAATTTCCTGTACCGATGAACTTCTTGCGGGCATCGGACAAATTGCAAAAGCCAATCCGACTTTACCCATTCAAACCCATTTTTGCGAGGCAGAATCCGAGAAATCTACTACCTTATCCCTGTTTCCATCATTTACCAACGAAGCGGATCTCTATGAAAGTTTCAATCTCCTATCTCAACGTTCCATTCTCGCACACTGCACCATAATGACAGATTACGAGATAGAGCGTATTGTTGCGCTCGATTGTGGAGTAGCACATTGTCCAGTTTCGAATACTACAGTTGGTGGTGGATTCATGGCAGCACCCATTCGTGAATACCTTCGTCGTGGTATCAAAGTTGGATTAGGAACTGACAGTGGTGGTGGATTCTCTTCCTCAATTTTGGATTCTATGCGACAGGCTTTCATAGTATCCAATGCGAGAGATTTTCTCACCAAAGGTGCTGATCCACGGCTATCTCTTGCTGAATGTTTCTACCTTGCGACACTTGGTGGTGCTCGAGTTTGTTGTCTAGACAATGTAATTGGCGACTTTTCCAATGGAAAACAGTTTGATGCTTTGATCATTGACACAGACATAGATGGAGCAATGACAATGGTTGATGAAAAAGATACCCTTCCAGTTCTTTTTGAGAAGTTTATGATGAGTGGAGATGATCGGAATATTGTTGAAGTTTATGTCAAAGGCAGACAGATCAAAATTTGAGCAAATCTCATTGCAGTTCTTCAAGTACCAGACATATATTTTACTGCTAGAAAGAAACCAGCTGAAGACCACCTTAACAAGACTAGGTTGGGCTTGATAATATTGGACAATGCAGTATATTACCAACTCTCAAGTAGCATAATGAACATTCTTTTTGTTTGAATGTTATTTACTCTCCGCATTCCACAAATCCAATTGATTGGCTGATAGCTGACAAAGCAGCCCCTGTAACTACATGTGTACCCCACGTTTCTCCCACTCATCACTACAATGGAATTGAATGTTCAAAGAGTTGTCCCTCCACGTGTCTGAACACCAAATTTATTCTTCCCAAACCAACAGCTAATTCATCCCCGTTATCATGTCCGATCCTGCCTCAGAACAACCATCTCAAGCTTCTACAGCCACTGACAAGCTTTCACCTCTCAAAATTCTTTGCTTGGGCGACTCCCTCACAGAAGGTTATTCGCAGTATGGTACTAAGTTTTCCCCCTATAGCAAATGGATGAAAGAAGTTTTGGAGAACAAATGGCCGGATAGAGAAATTGAGGTCATAACCGATGGAATCAGTGGGGATTTACTTACCCCACCTGGAGGGTTCAAGAGAAGGATGGAGAGGCACTGTAAGTTTCGAAATTCGTCAATTGGCGAGCAGCGTGACTGGATGTGGGGAGAGCTTGAGTGGATGGATACTTGGACCTAGATCGTCGAGTGATGATTTTCGGTCAAGCTTGGTAGTCTGGTTCTAGCCATTCATTATTACCATGCACTCTTACATTTTATATCACGGGGACGATTTCAGCCTGATGTTCTGCATTCATCAGGGCCCGTCCAAGTCTTTTATCTCCACGATCTCCACAACATCTCACGCATACCCATACATCCACTAACCACTCTTACCCTCACAGTCCCATCTTCACCACCCATAACCCACACAATTATCCTCGGTGGTACCAACGACTTGGCCTACAACCGTCCAATCCAAACCCTGTGTGCCGTCTTCGAAACGCTAGTCTTTACCCCCCTCAGCAACGCCTCAAAAGTCTTAATCATGACTGTCCCGGAATGTCATGTGAGGGCTAAGGTTTTAGATGAGAAAAGGGAGGAATTAAATGATTTTTTGGTCTACAATTTAGGAAGGAAGGATAATGTGTATGTTCAACATATTTTACCCCCACTTAACTCCACGTCTCATCTAGCATTTCGGGTCAAAAATAGTGCGACCTTATACAAGATGAGATTGATGGAACATGCAAGTATACTAACCAACCCCCCAAACCACAGCAGTACATTCGATCTCCGCGGCAAAATGCCCTATCACAATATGGAAGCGAATAAAAGAGCAAGACTTTGGGACGACGGATTACATTTTACGGAGGCGGGGTACAAGGAGATGGGGATTATGGTTGGGGAGAAGATGATTGGGTTTATTGAGGAGTTGAGGCCGGAGAAGGAGGTTTCGTTGTCGGGGAGGGGGACGATGGGGATTGAGTGAGGGGGGTGGAGAGGGTGAGGGGGTGGATGGTGGATAGTAAGTGGTGGATGGTCGGTGGTGGATGTTTGATATGTGATGGTGGATGGTGGCAGGATTGGTGATAGTAGAGATTAGATAGTGGAGTTCTACTATGCAAGAAAGCGAGATCACGAATATGATAAGATGAGATTTAATTGAGCAAATCAACGAGGGATTCAAACCCAAAATCGGAACTCCGTTGCCTTCAAATCGCGTGGGATAATAGGAGGAATTGAATGATTGTAAAGAACAAACAACAGTGCCCAAATTCATCTGATCATGTAACTTTCGCAAAACTGGGTCGGTAGTCATGCGTATACTGATCGACAAGAAATTGAATAGATAGACCAGCTGGAATGGTTGGTAGAATGATATTAGATTAATTAACTAATAAAGAACTCGGAAGCCGCTGTGGGCTAATGGTCAAACTATTCGAGATCTAGTCAGAGCACGTTATATCTCGCTATATCATTATTCGATTATAGATACACAAGCACGTTGTGCATGCGCAGAGTCCTTCGACAAATATGACTTCTGATAACTGCAAAAAACATGGTGGATATTGCTGGAAAAAAGTATATGCGAGATCGATAAAAAGGAAATTGAGCAATACCAGTGGACAAGATTGAAAAATTGATACTCCGCGCAAGAAACATGGAAGTGTCAAAGAGGAAGAGAAAGAGATGGAAGGTTGTGCCTCGAGACATTGCCACATTGCTAACTCCGCAAAAGAGCCAGGAAAAGTCGACACACCTAGACGCAACAAAGATAAGCCACAGGCCTTTCCTTTAAACCCGGAGTTGGACTCATCCATTGATATCGAGGAAACACCTTCGGTTCGGGACTGAAATCGTAAATTTGTTCCAAATCTTCCGAAGCGATTGATGAGTCCTTTTCGGAGTGAGAGCCTTCTTGGATTTATGGGTTTTATGCAGTAATGATGGGCATAATGCTTTGTTTCTTAATACGAAGGCTAAGTCGATCAATAGTAAACTAGGGTAGAGGAAAGAACGTACAGCAACCACGGGCATTTAAGAAAAAGAAAAGCTCTTGTACTACATAGGTATAAGGATCTCATTCCTCTTCCTGAGATCGAAAGTTAATGAATTATGCGGGAGAGGAATCATGAAGAATAAATGAATGGATGAACAAATCAGAAAGATAAATAATAACGGTATGTCAAAATCCATACAGCCGCCAAAGGACGTGAAAGCTTTGAAGCCGGAGATAAAGGAGCCGAATGATACAGAGGAATACACGGAAAATATAGCGAGTAATGAACTTTCAAGTGCCTCAATTGGATATATATGTACATTTTCTATGGTGAGATAATGGAAAGATGCTAGAGGAGAAGAGAGAGGGCCTTAACTTGTTTTGTAGCTAAAATGAGGCTATCAATTGGTTGAGATCTGTAAACATTATGAGAAATACAAATGTGGTGATCTTATTCTAGTTGAATATTTTCAACAGCGATATCAAAGAGTCAGACAGATACCTTACGTTGTCGCAAAATGGCATATAGCATAAAGGTCAAACACGTCGCGTAATTGGCCAATCCCTGAGCCACTCCCTCAGCCACCCCATTTCCCCTCAAAAACCACTTTACGCGTGTGTGGACTCATAAAAGGACGCGAACGCGATTTTATGTGGCCCACTTTCTTTTTTAGTTGTGTTTACACTTTCCTTGCCATATCAAAGTCAGAAAGCTCCACCACAACAATCACATTCTTTTGGCATCGGACTTTCATAGTGCCTTCAACCAAAACTCAAGATGTCGTCCCCTGCTGGTCGTCGACAGCGCAACTCTCAATCTGCGACCCCTAGGCGCACATCAGCAAGAAATTCACAAGCCTTTCCAAGTAGTCCACCAGATCCCGCTGCTGCTCAACTTCAAAATGAAGCAGCTTCGTCGCAAGGCGCTACAGATACCCCTCGGCGGGGCATCATTCCATCATCGTCGCCTATGAACTATAGATCGTCTCCAGCAGATGCTGCACGATTCAATCGAGATATTAGTTCGCCGCTGAGACAAATGACAAATACTCAGTCGACGCAAGAAGATGGCGATCGTACTCCAAGAGCAGGTGGTAGCGCTCTTATCGGCGGTGGGTACAGCATTGGCAGATCAATCAAAACCAGCTAACAATAATAGATTCTTCGCCGATCAGATACGAAGCAAGTTCTAGTCCTGGTAGAGTATATGCCAATGACCCCCAGACAAACATTCCAAGTGACAGCAGCGGCCTTTTCGTTCGCTCTTCTCGTTCCCAAGGTCCTGGATCTGCAATCAACAATTCGCGGAGAGGGGATATCACATCTGATAACCTTAACACACCCCGTGCGAGAAGACGTATTTTCATGGATGAAAGTGGGCGAATTGTAAGAGATGTTCCGCCTGAAGATGCGGAAGCTCCTTCATTCTCGAACCTCGACCCAACAACTTCAGATGCGCAAGCCATGGGGGGTAACTCCACACTTTGTATCTGGGGTACGAATGTTTCCATAAACGATACGTTGTCCACATTTAAGGACTTCCTTCGAAACTATACCAAAAAATACCGCATGTGGGGTGAGGGAATGTCAGAGGAAGATACTCAAGCCGATCCGGAGTCAAACTCGAAAGAGTACTTAGAGATGATGCAAAATATGCTGACTCTTGGAATTACAAGTCTTAATCTCGATTTCCGCAATCTTAAGGCATACCCTCCCACCAAGAAACTTTGGCAGCAAGCGCAGGATTACCCTCAGGATATTGTTACCCTTATGGATCAAGGTATTAAAGATGTGATGTACGAGATCGCAGAAAATCAAATGGCAACTCAAAGGCAATCACAAAGCTCCGCCGGACAGGCGTCTGGACGAAGTAGAATTCAAAGCTCAGAACCTCCTGTCCCAAGTTCAGAAAGGAGCGAAGCAGAGGCTGCAACACCACGAGGACAAGATTCTAACGAAGTGGATTTGTGTGCCGAGGTACAAAAGAGATCTTATAGAGTTAGACCCTTTGGTCTGGACAAAACGATTAATATGAGAGAACTTGATCCATCCGACGTCGATAAGATTATAGCTATTAAGGGACTCGTCATTCGAACTACACCAATCATCCCAGACATGAAAGATGCATTCTTCAAGTGTTCTGTGTGCAATCATACAGTTAAGGTTGATATTGACCGTGGTAAGATTGCCGAGCCCACAGAATGCCCTCGTCCTGTTTGTAAATCTCCAAATTCTATGCAGATTGTACACAACCGGTCTGGGTTCATGGACAAGCAAGTCATCAAACTTCAAGAGACCCCAGATTCCGTCCCTGCTGGTCAAACACCTCATTCCGTTTCGATGTGCGCATATGATGAATTGGTGGATCTCTGCAAAGCTGGTGACAGAGTTGAGATTACTGGTATCTTCAAGGCTAGCCCAGTCCGTGTCAATCCCCGTCAACGGACTCTTAAAAGTATTTATAAAACCTACATCGACGTTTTACATATTCAGAAGGTTGACAAGAAGAGGATGGGAATTGATGCCTCCACTGTTGAACAAGAAATATCCGATCAATTAACCGGTAATATTGAAGAGACTAGAAAGGTTTCAGAAGAGGAGGAAGAAAAAATCAGGGAAACCGCTGCAAGGCCCGATATCTATGAGCTTCTATCTCGCTCCCTTGCACCTAGTATCTTTGAGATGGATGATGTTAAGAAGGGCATTTTGCTTCAGTTGTTTGGAGGAACGAACAAGTCTTTCGAGAAAGGAGGAAGTCCGAAATACAGAGGAGATATCAATATTCTACTATGTGGTGACCCTTCTACTTCGAAATCTCAGATTCTACAATACGTGCACAAGATCGCTCCTCGTGGTGTATATACTAGTGGTAAAGGATCGTCGGCAGTTGGTTTAACAGCATATGTTACTCGAGACCCAGAGACTCGCCAGCTTGTCCTCGAATCTGGAGCTCTTGTTTTGTCAGATGGAGGTGTTTGCTGTATTGATGAATTTGACAAAATGTCCGATGCTACTCGATCAGTCTTGCACGAAGTTATGGAACAACAAACTGTCTCTATTGCCAAGGCAGGAATCATCACAACTTTGAATGCCCGAACGAGCATTCTTGCATCCGCAAATCCAATCGGAAGTAAATATAATCCGAACTTACCAGTACCGCAAAACATCGATCTCCCACCTACTTTACTTTCCAGATTTGATCTTGTCTACTTGATCTTGGATCGTATTGATGAGACTAATGACCGTAGATTGGCCCGTCATCTTCTGAGTATGTACCTAGACGATAAACCGCAGAGTGCTTCAGGAGGAATGGAAATTTTGGTAAGCGCATCTCTTCCCATTTTACGTAGAAGTACACAGCTAATAAACCCAGCCCATTGAGTTCCTGACTTCTTATATCTCCTACGCTCGTGCCAAGTGCCAACCACGGATTAGTCAAGAAGCTTCTGCCGAACTTGTCTCCGCCTATGTCGAAATGCGCAAACTTGGCGAGGATATTCGCGCCGCTGAACGTCGTATCACAGCCACAACTCGTCAACTCGAATCCATGATTCGTCTTTCTGAAGCTCATGCCAAAATGCGTTTGTCAGAAATTGTTACGAAAGAAGATGTACAAGAAGCAGTTCGATTGATCAAGAGCGCTTTGAAACAAGCGGCTACGGATGCGAGAACCGGATTGATTGATATGAGTCTTTTGACCGAAGGCACAAGTGCTAGTGAGAGAAGAAGAAAGGGTGATTTGAAGAACGCGGTGCTAGGTGTTGTGGATGAAATGACTGGGCCCGGAGGAAATGCTAGATGGACGGAAGTGGTTAGGAAATTGGGAGAGCAGAGTAGCATGCAAGTTGATTCTGCAGAGTTTGGCGAGGCAGTTAGAGGTTTGGAGCTAGAGGGCAAGGTTATGATTCTAGGTGAGGGACCCAGAAGAAGTATTAGACGGGTTACGGGTCAGTCGTAGGATCAGGGATGTATGATGAGGATTGGGGATGCGGTGATGATGATTTGTCCGGCGTTGGGCTTTTACCTTGTGATACAATAGTAGGGTAGGGTATGAGGTATTGATTCACGAGTGCGCCCGATATGCATAGTAGTATGATATGATATGAATAATATGAGAGTTCTCTGGGTATTTACAATTTTTTGCTACCCGGCCCCCAACTGCTCCCAGCAGTATTTTTTAAAAATTCATATCCTCTCGGATTGATCAGTGTAAATCTTGTTTTATGAATAGGTTCTGTGTATTCAGGTTTTATATACCCGTACTTCCACGCCAATAAGCCAACCAGCCTATTCATTAATAAACCAACCCATCCCATCCCATCCCATGCATTCCCTTTCCTTCTCTCTTAAAAAATCATCCCCTACTAGACCATAGAATCTCATATAATCTCATCTCATCACTTTATTGCAATTTGGTAAACTGTAAATCGCAGAACCCATATAGACATTAGTAATATATTTGATCTTGTTAATATTATTCCTAGTGGGTGTTTATTGTTATTACTAATTATTGGTTTCTTTTGGTCTCTTTTGTAGTGTTTATTTGATGGGGTTTGTTATTACAAATCTTCTGTATATTTAGTACGTTGTTTGTTGGGTTTTTGTGTTCTGGGAGATTTGGGTGTGGGTGAATGTTGTTTGTTTTAGTATGTATGTGGTTAGAGATGTAAGACTTAACTTTTGTTACTCTAGTTTCTATTGTTACGTTATAGGATAAAGAGAGGGTGTAGTAGATGTTGAGATATTTATATTAATGGATTTTATTGTATTTGTGATATTTTTGTTAGTTTGAAAAGAGATGTTTATCCATCTATAGGGTTTGGATCAACAGGTATTCTTGAATTTGGATTTTGATATAATCATAGGTTTGTAGGGACTTCCCTTTTATGAGCGGACTTGTTTTGTCCTGGGCTTCTGGTCCCGAAGATTAGTGCGGAATATTGCGGTGTAATTAATGCTGGGTAGTTGTTCTCAGCCACTATTGCCATATCAATTAGAAAAGGAGTCCTATCATACACACAATATTTTCCTGTCTTTCTCAATCTTCAGATTTCGAGGGGCATTTATGATAAGTGGTGCATTTATATCACTAGAAGTAAATGCGGATCTACTTGGAATGGTGCGATATCTTGATGACTCCATATGGTCTTCCTCACTCCTCAAAGTCTTTGGATTTGAATTGATTAATGAATAGTGATGTGATTCCATCCATGCTCCTTAGAAATGAAAATGTTTTCATTGTTCCATCATCTTCCATTACTTCCATTACTTAGACCTTCCTCTCGGGATCTGTAAATCCTAGATAAACCTTGATGATTAGGCAAAAGCAAGTACAGATGTGCTGAGAGTGTAGCAATACCCTCTATCAACACTAGATATATTCCATCTATCAATCTCAAAATTCTTCTAATCCCGCATGAAGCTGAGATCCCAAATACATGGAACATTCAAGTATGAAGTTTAAAATTAGAAGCGCTTTTAGTGCATATCCCGCTCATGTACCTGGACTTTACTATTGAGTTGGAGAGGCTTAAAAATTGGGAATTGAACGTGGAAAGCAGGGGGTGAATCGTGCGAGCCTAGTTGAAGCAAATGTGAAAAAGCTGGCCAAGGATGGTATGGTTTCGATGTTCAATCGGCACTTGAGCATGTTAGTTGAACTTCACTAACAATAATGACGAAACCAAGAATTAGCTTTTCGGCTAATTTGTCTTCGGTTGATGATTAAGCTACACAGAAATAACCCACAACTCACAAATAACCGGTAGATAATCCGTTTTGTGGATTACCTATTAAAGCTAATACCCATCCTACAGATTATATAAATTATCCATAGATTACCCATAAATAGCTCATTAATCTATAAATAGATATAATTTATATAATTTTATATAATTTTGTATAATTTATAAAGATTAGTATAAAAATTAATATAATAATCTAGGAATAGTTTCAAAAAAAATAAGCGAATATCCATTAATTTATAGATTATCTATAGATTTGAATGAATATTCATAAATTATTCATAAATTATACAAATTATATGTGATGAATAATCTATGAGTATCCATTTAGATTCTTCAATAACCCGCCCCACAAACAGGTTACCCACAGACAACCCGTTAGAGCTATACCCCGTCCTGCGGGTACCCATTGCGCAGCCTAACATTAGTGATTAAACCATAGACTAGAACTAAGCTTCGTTTAGTTCAGCCCCAATCATTCAACGAGTTGTATGTAGTAGCCAACTTCCTAACCGGGAATTTTCTGTCTTTCTCCCCATCTACTAACTAATTTCAAGAAACCTTCCACATCACAATTCTTAGAACTCTCTTTTGAGGTTTGTTCTCTCCCAAGTCCGGTAACTTTACACAGTTATCTGTAATCGTGCTCGTCTCGTGGGCGTCAAATTAAAATGGAGAGAACGAAATGAAAATTGTCCGACTCTGTCCGGCGCCTGATCAGGATATTTGTAAACAGACTCACACCAGTACCCATATAAAAATATCATGGCATTGGATCATATTGCTGCGTGTTTGACGCTTGTGAAAACAAGTTGATAATCTAACTTGTATGGTCGTGATCGAGATATGATTTGGACACTATACTAGTTTTTCGTGAGATCTGTTTACTATTTGATGAATTTAGAAGTGGATCTTTACACTTTCCACCTTCCAAACCACTCTTCCTACTATTCTAATCATTCGTTCATATTTTCTAGTGTGCGGGGATATTTCCGAGACCATGGAAATTGGCAAAGATTATGGGATGCTGCTAGTATTAACTACTAACACCAGTCAAGGCATTATGATAGCGTGGTCTCGGACTAGCTCTTGCACAGGATAGACAGTGAACAGTAGTATCATACCGAATTCTAATTCTGCCACAGAAAAATGAGGCTTAAGTATTTCATGACGATCATATTAGCATGGAAGTCTACGAATATTCCGTGGCCCAAAAACATTAAATATGCGACATCATGACAATATACCGTAAATATCTACTATTAAAGTCAAAAGCCTTTGTTCAATTCGCGTCTTCTTGAGCCACACATTCGACCTCTCGCCGACTTCAGACTGAAATACAAGCCGTTCCTGAAGTCTGGTTTCGTCTATTCCAAAGATGAGAAGAGGTGCGGGGAACTCCAGGTATTGTTATCCCATCATATTTTTTTGAAATTGGGTAAAAGCTCCGATGAGTATATCATTCTGACTAATTTAGAATCCATTATTGTTTGCACCAGAGACCAATCTAATCACCGGTTCATTCTGCAGTTCTGGCTTTCATAGTCTTCCTGACATCGAACTACTAGTGATCTATCTAAGGATCAGCCTGTAAAAATGGTTCGTAGATATGCAGCAAAACATTTAAAAGGGCATTGAGTGGACTGCGTTCGAAATTAGTAATGTGTTCGGGAGCTGATAGCGTAGAACGTCACTGGATAATGTATCAACCGTACTTTTGCGTATGCAGACTAGCATGAGGACTTTTCTGAGGCCGTACGGGGATCAGGGTTAAAAATGGGAATTATAGATGTGCAACATAACCTTCAAGAGAATCCTAAGTGGATGACTTTTCTAAGTATTATGGGATTGTTGAAGTTTTGGATGATTAGTAAGTATTAGGCTAGTCGCTAACGATACAGGGATCGGACCTTGTATACAAGACTTTCAGATATGCAACACAATATTATGAAGGATTTTAGGGCTGGTTCGTGTCAAATTTTGATGGCTAGCTACGTACGTCATTTTGTGGAGTTGGAGCAGATGTCCTATGGCTGCGGTGGCTACTGGCTAATAGACACGGATCAAGCCCGATACAAAAGTTTCTAGATATGCAACAAGACTTGATCAAGGTTAAGATTCATTTTTATTATAAATCTCATCGTAAAGGACCTTCGAGAATTTGAGGGACGAGTCTGTAGTCTAACATGACTAGAGTGGCGCTAGAACATTCAATCTTGTAATCAATCATGCAAGGATCCAGCCCGTGACAAGAATTTGTAGACATGCAACAAATCCTGTGAAGTCGGCTAGAGCCATTTTGGTGCCGTACTAACGAGAACCTGAAAGAGATGGTGAAGTACGCCTGCGTTAATCTGCTGATCTACCAAATCGATTATTCCTGAGCAGCACAGGGGTCAGGTCTGTAAATTCAATCTTTAGATATGCAACAGGGCCGTTTGATGAATTTAGATTGGTCTTGGTTGTAAGAAATGAAACATGATGTGAGAATAGAAAAATTAGTCGGAGATTTTGTCTGGTATTAGCGTACCACTAAATTAGTATTGAAATCGCTAAAATGTAGAAGCTATTCCGTCATGAGCCTCCAAAATTACGCTTGTCTAGGGCAAAATATTTGACTTTGGAGTTGTGAGATGAGTCTCAATAAATTCTGTCTAGAGCAGCAGGCTTTGATATAAACACGCTTGGTGGGAATATGAAACAATGAAAGGTAGGCACTTACTAAATTGTGTATGTAAGTTGAGTAATATAGGACACTAACCATTATATTACACATTACCACCAAAGAATTGCAATGCAGTCTATAACTTCTATACTAAAATACACAAAAGAAAAGCTAGTCATGAAGTTTTTTGGGTGATTCAATAGACTTCTACTATTGCTACTAGATGTTCTCTAAATATATCTATGAAATGAAACAATAACAAAATATAGTTATTGCCTTACCCAGTTGAGAAATCCACTTTGTTTTCTCAGATGACAAGATAAAGGAGACAATGCTAACAAAGAGCGGATGACCCTGAGGGATAGAATTATGGCTCACATAGAGCTCGCAGGCGTCATCACCACAGGTCAGAATCCACAGATGATGCTCGGCGTGCTGATCATCTAATGGGATTTCAGATTAATCTGAAACTCTAAAATTATTTTACAATCATATTACAAGCACGGAATAAAAACATGAAAAGTCACAAATGGATTTCTTTTGATAAATCAGAGAATTTTGAGTTATTGAATTGAGATAAACCTACATTAATTGAAAGAAAATGTTGGATCGTAACGAATTGAGATGGACTTACGTTGGATTGATCCCTCGGATCAAAAAGTCAGTTTCTTCGAATTGATTATCAGCTCTTGGTGCCCCAAGTATTTTGCCTAGAACATGAATTACTCGCCTAGAAGAATATTTTTTTTTTGAAATGTTAACAGGTAACGGGCCTGCCTACCTCTTATCTCGAAGGGAAAACACATCACTCACCAAAGTTTTCGTGTCGGCCAGTCGGCGTTTGGTGGGATCCATCTTCTGTTGCCGTTGGAACCATCCGCCAAGTAGGGTTTTGGAAACGGTGGCACACCTTTTTCCCTCGCTAGATCATAGCGTTCCACCCAGGACAGAAACGTGGCAAACGAGATGCCCGGTCCACTGATTCCCTGTGTGTCAAATTTGGGGTAGAATCGTGCGTTTCGAACACAATGTTCATACAATATCTTTTTGTCAGGACAGCCAAAATACATTGATGAGCGACGGCGGACATCCGATGTGAGAGTTTCTCGAATCATGAGCCCGGAAAACTGGAGGATAGGAATGAAGTTTTCAGATGAGGAGTTGGGGGGCTTGATGTCATTTAAAGGGTAGTAAAATGTGTTGTCTGCGTTTTCCGCATTATTATACCCTCTGAAACCACCATAGCGAAGATCGGCGACGAGACGACTTCGTCGGTTCGCCATTTCGTGCTCGCCTCTTCGACCGTAAGACAAATCCCAGCCGAAGGCAAGACACATGGTATTGGATATCATATACATGCCGCAGTCTGATTTGCCTTCGTCTTGCACCTCGCTTCGCCTAGTGCGCAGTCTCCAATCGCATGGATTGAATCTTTGAGCCAGCGGTGCTTGGTGCCCAAGATATTCTGTAAGAAGACTAATGAAGGTTTCGACACATTCAGCGCCTTCACTGCGTACGAGGCCGTCATCATCACTGCTACAGAGGTAATCAATAGTCTTGGCTTCTGGAGAGATGGCACAGACGGCTACGTGTCCAGATTGGTCATCCAGTTCTGTACCAGATTGAACGATGATGAAAAGGTAGCGCAGCTGCCAAAATTCTTCTCGCGAGAACTTCTTGGTCAGTTCTGCGGCAGCATGTTTTGTTCCTTTTTTCATAGCTTCCTCAAAGTGACTGGGCAAAAAGGCGAACATAGGAACAGTTCCCGGAAGGTGTCTATTAGGTGTCACTCCGTCTATATCTTCGGATGGAAGAGCAGAATGCCAACGATTAGCGTAATCACAAATAAACTCTACCATTCCGTCTGTAGTCTCAGCGAGGATTCCATTCTCTGGTGTCAAAGAAAAGAACACACCGAGATCAGACATCTTGGTGCCGGTCCCAACATTCGATTCGCTTGGCAGTGGTGTTGTCACTATTGTCTCCAATGCGAGAACCGGAATTTCCGTTGCTCCTGTTGTAGAGTTAGCACGGGTAGCTTCTTGATTTTCTTTAGGCCTCTTGGACCTCTCCAGCCATTCATGTCGAACAATGTTGTCAATATTTGCTGGAAGGGGATGGAACATTTGCGCTCTTCCTTGACGGGAGATTGAATGGGTAGAAGCTGTTTCCGGGGTGTGGAAAGGTGCATTGCAGGCGGGTAACCCACCGCATGGATCAATCAAAGGATCGCTTTCAAAACTCATGATAATCGAGGTTGGATGCAGTATGTATGTTGGTTTCGTGTGTGTGGGTAGATGTGTGCATATGGATGACTGGTCTTTAATGTGCAGTCGTAGTATTCATACGGATTATATTAACAAATACAATAGCATTGTTCACTTGGATTACACTTGCCATTTCCAATAATCAAATAAAGAAAAACTGGCGTTTTCAAAATGAACAAAGAAGATGTATGGATGGAGAACAATAGATGACATCTTGTTCTGAATAGGAGAGAGAGCACTTGCTTTCTCGATCGGCAAGTTTCACTGCCTTACAGCAGAGCCTGAGATCGAAGTGGTGTTCAATGAATACCCCGTGAGAGATCATATTAAAAATAACTGTTAGAGGTGCTCCTCGCCGCTATTCAACAATTCCAGAGCTTCGAGATAGCGGTAGAACCAGCGTAAGAACCGATCACTTGATTCTGTCTTTGATGATACCAAATTCATTCTGTGTCAATCATAGACCTAAGAACGAAGGAAATACGAGAAAATAATCACCTACTTTCCTTTGATATTTCTGTGCAGAGGCCTTGTAGGTTACGGAATAACTAATCTCCCCGTAGCGCCAAATTTCAATGAGTCCTCAGGCACCAATGACAATGCGACCACGATTTCCATACTGATCGATAGCTTCGTCCCCGAGACCAGCTCCAGAAACCACCACCTCCACATCTCACACCCAAAACCCACCAAACAACTCTTGCCAATCGGCCCCAAATTTCCAATATGGCGCCCAATATGTCCCTTTTTTCTGTCAATGCCATTCTAATCCTCAACGCCGAAGATGGTTCTCGAGTGTTCACTAAATACTACTCACCACCCCACCACAACTCCTCATGTATGCACTGCCTATGCCAATTCTCATATTGTAACTAACATAATCCCAGCACCAGCAACACCCTACCCAGATCAAAAATCGCAAAAAACGTTCGAAAAAGGCCTTCTCGAGAAGACACAAAAGCAAACCGCAGATATCATCCTCTACGACAATCGCATTGTATTATACAAGAGTGAGAGCGATGTTATGATGTATGTGGTTGGAGGAGTAGATGAGAACGAGATTATGCTTTATAATGTCATTTTGGCTTTGAGAGATTCTTTGCATTTATTATTTAAGTATGTTTTCCCCCTCAAAAAGACCTGGACGCATTCTTTCGTCTCCTACCGTTTCCAGAGCTGCAAAGGATTTCGAAACTGATATTTTACAGGCAATCGGTAGACAAACGGACTATAATCGAAAACTATGATCTCCTCTCCTTAGCAGTCGACGAGATGGTCGATGATGGTATTATCCTCGAAACAGACCCCACGATTATCGTACAAAGAGTCAGCAAAGCCCCTACACAAGATGTAGCGCAATTGAAGGGTATTGATCTGAGCGAACAAGGTATGAACAATTTGGCACAGTTTGGAAAGGCGAAGTTAGGAGATTGGCTGAGGCAGGGTTTGTAAAGGGTATGGAGAGGTAAGGTCATGTCACTGTGGATGGGCGATGTTATATCTGGTTGGTAGCCATAAAGGGAGTTTAGATTGTACTGGAGTTGGGGCATATTATATTCCTAGGTATAGGAATATTGAAATCATATTGGGACGCAACTTGTTCTATGGTATTGTATCTAAGATGTATTGATCTCCGAAAGTGATTCTTTATCTTCTATTTTTCAATCACCGTGGCTGCTTTTCGAAGCCTGTTCATGACTGCTGCTGCAATATCCCCCTCGTCTTTGATTCCTTCTACAAAAATGACATCGCAACCTCTTTGATCCAACTCGCGCAGAGCAGAAAAAAGACCATGAGCGATATCTTTAATTTCACTGCCAAGGGCAATTTTTAGACAGTCCGCCACATGCCAGCCTGTCGGTTGGTCATCTAGATCTTTAATCCAAGGCTTATGCTTTGTTGTGTAGAGCATGAATTTGTTTGAGTGTAAGACCCCTGCCATGTCGATAGTTTCTCTGTCTCCTTCATTTATTTGAATATCATAGTCGGCAGTTTGATATGCAGCACGGAATTTCCAATGCCTGGTAGAAATTATACCAACTGTGGCTGGCTTATCATATGATTTGTGTTCAATCTGTTCCATCTTTTCAGCTCGTGCCGCCACTATTGAGAACGCTTCGTCTCCGAAAAGAGGTTCAATGCGGCGCCCATTCTCACACAATATAACCTTTGCCTTGGGACTGTAATGTTTATACTTCATTCCTGGTGCTCTAGGTGCCTTGTCTCCAATCTCACTTTGGTCTTTATAGCCTTTCACCACCCCTTCCCACCCATGACATTCTCGAATCTCGTCAATACTCACGCCGCCAGGTCTAAGAACAACAGGAGGATTGCACATGCCATCTACGACTGTACTTTCTACTCCAACTTGGCATGCCCCACCGTCGAGTATTATTTCGATTCTGCCATTGAGATCATGGTACACATGCTCGGCTGTCGTGCATGAAGGTTTGGTCGAGGCATTCGCAGATGGAGCGGCCAGAGGAACACCGGCCAGACGTATCAATGATAGCGCAAGAGGAGAACTCGGCATGCGTGCGCCGAATGTTTGTAGACCTGCCGTCACTTCCGGGGCCAGTTTGCTTGGGGATGGATTCGGTAGGAGGATGGTTAAAGGGCCAGGCCAGAAACTTTTGATCAGTGGCTTGTAGATCTCTGGAATCTCGGGAAAATCTGCACCTGGGCTCTGGTTCTTAGTCGATGATAAGAGACTACGTAGCATAGTAAGATCGCAAACATGTATGATAAGTGGGTTGTCAGATGGCCGTCCTTTAGCCTTGTATATTCCTTTGACCGCATCACTTCTCGTTGCATCCGCGCCCAATCCATATACGGTTTCTGTTGGGAAAGCTACAGGTATGCTTTTTGTCTTGAGATACTCTGCGGCTTCTGCGATAGACTGAAGTACAGAGAGATCCTTAGGAAGTTCCCATGTCTCGAGGGTTCCTTGATTGCTGAATTGACCAACTTTGGACGTAGTAATTGGAAGGACGCGGGTTCTAATGGCATTGCCATTCACTTGGGTAGAAGTCATCTTGGTGCTAATACTGTGAAAGTTTGAGAGGAGATTTGTTGTACTTCGCCGAATTCGAGAAGCCAGATTGAAAATGGTGACCTTTAGCGTTGTATTCTACGGCTCCTCCTTTTGAATAAACCTTTAAGAAATCCTTTAGATATCCTAAACATACTTCCTCTTCATTAATATTTTTTCAAAAACTGTGCAAATACATTTGTCTTCTAAAGAGTTGTGACTTGTGGTGGGGCAATGAGTGACTCAAAATATTTCTTTAAGACTATCAAATTTATTTTTTCCCGCACAAGGCTGCGGCTACTCTTGATGACGTAACCGTGAGTTTCTTATCTAAGCCAGAAAAGCTCTAGCTCCTTCAAATTGATTAGTCAGAGGATACAGTACAATGATAACGACGATGACGTTTCACGAGGAGAGATATGAGATCACCACTATGTGCAAAGAATGAATGACGATCCTATGAACTTAAAATCCTCTAATGTCTTCCGCCAACCACCATGCCGGGTCTTGGGCAACAAGTGTGCCTCCATAATAGCAATACGTGGACCATGGGTACAGAACTAATCACCACCGGAATTTAACGAGGAAGAAGGTTCAGTCAACCGCAGAAAGGAAATGAATGATGTCCTCTCGAATATCTCTAGTCTACCTGAGTTATTATTGACCACGTGAGGCCTAGCAAGTGTTAGACCTCCGGGCATTAGTTGCGTACCGAAGTCCGAAAAGAACAGCCATATGATTTTGAGAATGGGCGCATTTCGTTCATTTTTCCTAACTTCCCTATTGGAAGGGGCTTGCATATTAGAGGCTTTTCATACCATCAATTCTGTCATTTTACTCTTACAACGCTGGCTAGAGTGAGTTCTATATTGGCTCCGAAATCGATTCGACTCTTACAGTAGACTCATTTGTTTCAATCGAGTAATTGAAAGTAGTCGAATAATGAGAAGTCCTTAAAATGTGAACTAACGCAAAATAAGGTATCTTTTGTGTGAGAGCAAGAAGAGCACCCAACGTCTTTTTTCCTTTCCAGTGAGCACCAGCCATTACCTTGCTAGTTTGCATATGAAGATATGAAGATATGAAGTATAGTCTTTGCATTCTGTAAAGTATTGTTCTTAATTTTATTACGTCTGTTTTATTTCATACATAAATCATTTCAAAGCCCTAGAAACATTCTTTAGAAAAGAAGCCGTTCGGCTTTTGTGTTGCTAGTAGAGGATCTGGCCAATTATTTCACACCCCCTCACAAATTTCGGGTTTTGGTCTGTAAGCTAACCGACTTGAGGGCATGATGGCTTCTTTAGCACAGCAAGTACCGATATTGGTGTATAAACTATCTTTTCAGCACAAAATGCCCTCGATTTTCGTCATCTCGAAACGTCTTGTAATTTTGTTCTCTGTTTTTCTTCTTCACTTTATTGCTATCATCATCGTCGATACGGATTCATCAAGTCAATCAATATTCGCAAGGATAAAGATGTCTTTTCAACTTATCAAGTCGAAGCTCACTTGCAAGAGCTTCCCTTCGACAAAGGTTTACAAGAACCAAAGCTCCGACAAATCGGACGATACCCGTAAGTAGAAAAGGCCCATTTATGATTCAATTCTCATCATCGTTTGGATGCATCGTAAATTTTACCCTTGCATTACAATTGTTTCAATATACCTGATTTCCACGACCCGAAAAAGCCCAGTTCTCAGGCAAGGCTTTCGTTCAAAAGAAAATTGATCCTATCAATACTTTCCTGAACACTTATTCTGGTATAACAGATCTATATATAAGCAATTTCTGGATCCGTATGCTTGATTGCTCTGGCCAATTAATGCAGGTGAATTCTGAATTGCATGGGAACTTGGTGACACATTACAGATGCAGGTTAACTAATGAACAAATTTTATAGTCGTCAATATCTGCGAGCGAGACCAGCCAAGAAAGGACCCAGACTGGACTCCAAAGATAGGCTGGGCAACAATTCCCCAAAACGACTACACAAACGCCCAGTGTCGCCTGTGGATTGCTGCACAACTCCGGGCTTATTACGTCTTCCTTCCAAGATCCACGGCCATTTCCATTGCCAGCAATTTTGACGGTATCGGATTTGCAATGTTCGTGATGGAGAGAGAGGACTGGGTGGACATGCTCGGAGTTCATGGGCATGTCATAAGATTCTTGATTCGAAGAATCTTGTGGAATCGGAAGAAAGCCATGAAAGCCGGCTTTTCATTGGGCGTGATGAATGATTTGAGGGGTGAATACAAGCCTGAGAAATTTTCAGAGGAGGATTTAAATTGGAGTGGCTTGTATCCCATCAAATAGAGGATGTTGGGAATTTTTCATTTTGGAGTTATTGATTGCGGTTTCCTTTGGATATGGAGGCATTTTGACATGGTGTTATTTGAAGATTGATTTTTTCGTATATCTGGGCAATCTGGGTTGATACACCAATCAGCCAACTTAATAGCTTCTCTGATCTCACAATTCCTGCATGGTATTACTCAGCAGGATCCAGGGGACAATACGCCAATTTCGTTCATATTTCACATCAGTCATACCTGTCCACGAAAAGATTTGTGGAATCAGAGGAAGCCTATTTATTCAATATGAGTAATATTCATACAGATTCATCGGTGTTGAACAGGCAGCGGTTGGGTTACAAGTCACTAAAAAAGCAGAGCTTTGAATAAATCACTAAATTTAGTGTTTCATTTATCTCTGCGGCCTCCCTAATTTTCATACTTCCTACACGTCATAAGTCAGGATATCTTCATACATCTGAATATTGTCATTCACATCATTAATATACGTCATACTCAGTTCTCAGGCATGATTCTGAGCATGGCAGCGATGACTGGTTATGGAATGACTGGCAATATTCAAGTGAATGATGAGGTTCGGCGCAAAGTTCTGACTGGGAATCATGCCCAATAAACTCGATATGGCACAGTCAAAGGGAAGATTGGAAGTACCCAAAGGCATCGATGAGGCCGAAGAAAATTGTTGACTCGAAATCATGCTCAATAAACTCGATATGACACAGCCAAAGAGTGTGACTGCAAATAACGAGAGGCATAAATGAGGCCGAAGAAAATGGTTGACTCGAAATCATGCTGCGATCATCAAAAACAGTGTTTTCATAAGGTATGAATAGTAATAACCAAGTGATTACGAAGGCCAGTATACAATTTTGACTCAAGATGCCCCGATTTTCCAGTCATATTGTGCATTTGGTGCATGAACATACCCTCAGATTTGTGCATAAATACAGTTGCTTGCTTCCCATCCTCTGCTTCCACTTTTCCTCCTTCTTCTTCTTCTTCATCCACAACGAAAACATCAAAAACAACGACAAGTTTCGACAACACATATCACTGTAAGTTCATTTCGTCGTTTTGAGCTGCATGATATCCATCTATGCTCTCCTGAAAGCCTTTATTCTTGATGGTTTCTTCAACTATTGATTGGATTTGGGAATAGAAATAGATGAACTAATATTCGGGATAGTCTACTTTCATTGACGAAATTCCTTCAGCTGGCCGTCTCCTGTGTCTTCGTCCTTGAAGGCCATCGAAATTAAAGGTCTAAATTGCACTCCTTGATATCGACCACGTCGTTTATCAAGTACGACGATGAAACCGTGGACGTCGTGGGAACTTGCAGTCATACTACTCGCCATAGACTGGTACACTGCAGGGGGGAAAACTCAAGCACTATAGGGGGGAGAAAAACAATACCTAGGAAGCTCTGACTATGGGATTCGGGGTATAGTGAGGGATTGTATAACATCCCTTCATGATGGATCTTTTGACTTAATCTCGGATCGTCTGAAGACGCTGCGTGAATCGGGTAGTGCCACACCAGAAACACTTTTTACCAAGTCAGCTATTAGAAGTAAATGGAACGAGCTCAGATCCGAACCCAGGATTCGAAGAGATGCTGTGAATGCACTAATGGATAAATTGTTACCACTGAGGAGGGAGCTGGAGGGTCGGTTTGGCAATCAGAATATGTTATATCCAAAACGACAAGTTGCCTGCAGGGGATCCAAGTGAGCTTGAAGGCTTACAACTGGATTCTGAAATCCATAGACAATACCAAACGTCATTTTTATCACGCATCGGGCACACTGGGGGGATTTGGCAGTCCGAAATTGCAGCAAGGGAGGAAAGACAAAGGTTGTACGATTTAGTCTTACGTCAAACATGGGATAGGATTAACTCCGCTGATGCAGCTTTGCAACAACCGAATAATAATGAGGGTGCCCAAGATCCGAATGAAGCCCAAGAGTGCCAATAGGCCCCATTCACTTCAAAATGGAATATATTTCACTAGCTACGGTTCTGCAGGACGGAATCCGAAGTTGACATGGAGTTTGGCATAATCAAAAGATCGGTAAAGAAGAGGATGAAAAAAATGAAAGGAACGCAGACTCGGGCTTCCGAGTTCCATTGTTCTCTTTCAAGACACGTATTGCACTATCCCCTTGGGGACCTTCCATTCGTTCAATTTTCCTTAGGGTTACATCACACCCGGGTTTTACTCACACCCATACTTTATGCATTGGATTTTGTTCGCTTCGGGAACATTTACATTCTTTATAGGCATCGAGTAAATACTGGCACTTGCCGCTTTATTACTCTAACTCTAGTATTCGATAAAAAATCGTTGCTTTAACTAATAGGATTGACCCCCACGACCATTTTTATGCCCCCGATGCCGTGCAATGTGTGGGATGTGATTTGAGGATACGTGAAAGTCGTTGTGGTTGGTAAGAGTGCAGAAATGAAGATTGATAGGCTGCGCAACAATTACCCGCAGGGCGAATAATGATTCTGATGGATAATCCATAGATAATCCATTAACAGAATGGATAACGTGGTTTATCACCGAGTGGATCATATCACCGAATGGATCATTTGAAAATACACCAAAATTAGCCATTTTTAAATATTCATATTTTAATAACTAATCATTATTTTTGAAAAATAAAAGAATTTAAAATAATAATAAAAATTTAATTTCTTAGAAAGCTAATTTTTATACAAATATTTCTATTATATTCAATAAAAAATTGAAAATGTCACGATTTTCGTTACAAAAAAACTATTTTTATAATAATTCTTATATTAATTCGAATTTTCGAAAAAAGATTAGATTTTTGTAACATTTTTATAATTAAATTTTATATATTCAATTTTCAAAAAATTCTATGAATAAATAAAGAAAGGGCACGGTTACGCACAGACGAATTTTGTATGTAAATTGAGTGATCCATTCGGTGATATGATCCACTCGGTGATAAACCACGTTAATTGAAGAATCTAAATAAATATCTATAGATAATTAACAGATTATCCACAAATATCTATAGATATTTATCATTTATAGATTAATAAATAATCTATATAGATTGATAAATATTCATTTATTTTTGAAGCTATTCCTATAACGTGGTTTATCAGTACGTGCACCATATCAGCTGGTGCACCACTCCTTTTTCCATACAAAATTCGTCTGTGCGTAACCGTGCACTTCCTTTATTTATTAATGGAATTTAATAAATTTTCTATATATAATATTTAATAATAAAAGTATCATAAAAATCAAGTTAGTTTTCAAAAAGTTAGATTACTATAAGAGTTATTACTAGAATAAGTGTTTTGTAACGAAAATCGTGACAATTTAGACTTTTTCTGAAATATAATAGAAATATTTATATAAAATTTAGATTTCCTATCATTAGATTTTTATTTATTATTAAAACTTCTTTTAATTTTCAAAAATATTGATTAATTAATAAAAAACGAATATTAGGAAACCATTAATTTTGGTGTGATTTTGAAGTGGTGCACCAGCTGATATGGTGCACGTACTGATAAACCACGTTATTATTATATTAATTTTTATACTAATCTTTATAAATTATACAAATTATTTATTAATCCATAAATAATCTATATAAAACAGATTATTTTAAAATCTTAATAGATAATTTACAAAACGAATAATATCTTCAATAAATAATCCATAAAGCGGATTATCCACGGATACCTATGGGTTGCGGGTTATTTCTGCGCAGCCTAAAGATTGAGTGTGAATTTATGCCTGAAATGCTTTGTTAGTATAAAGTATAGATACTATAAATAACAATGGAAGGGTTTCAGCGCGCCATTCATCAAGCATCATTTATTTTTTATTCTGTTTCCCTGGCTCCTTTTCACAAGATCCAAATTCATCCCTGGGCGAATTGACTAATGGCTATCGAAGTGCTCATGACCAATTAACTGGAGCCAGAACCGAAGCCCAATCGACACTGGGGTGGGGGGTCTGGGTGAATGTGACTTGTAGCCGTCCCCTCCCTTCAATCATCTATGCTATACCATAACATGAGTTTCAGACTGATCTGTAGATATCACCTATGCCTCATATGCTTATATGTGTCCTAGGCAGGAATGGAATTTTCAGTTAACGTAAATCATATGATTTATCAATTGAGCAGATTGATTGAGCGGCCAATATGGCTAACCGACAGTCATGCTTTAACTGGATATGGTATATGTTTATGGCAAGATGGGATTTCTCCGAGATCAAAAATTGAGGATATAAATTTTGATGGATTTTCGAAAAATGATTGGAACTTCGATTTTTCGAAATTCCTAATCAAGAAGATCAGGTGATTGAATTGACCAATTGGCATCGGAATTTCTATTTCACTTGACCAGATTGAATGTACATATTGATTTGACATAAATTGACCATCCATAGTTCTGGGACACAATATGCCACCACCCTTTATGTGTCCGAACTCCCTGGTATCCGTTCTCGTGGTCTAACCATCACCACCATAATCATCTTCAACCCGCGACTTTTATTACATCTCCATCTCCATCTTGATGTTATCTTCCATAACCCAGTTTTCTAGATTCCCCCTCCATCCTTCAAATCTTTGTTTCCTGATCATGAATCAAAATACCCCCAATCCCTCATCAACGTCTCCAATCTACTAACCTTCATCGGCTTCATATAGAAATCATTCACACCGGCCGCCTTCGCCTTTTCCATATCCGTATCTGAATATGCGGCTGAGAGTGCCACGATACGAGTTGGTGGTAATGGTATGGGATTGATACTTTGCTGCAGGTTATCGAGACATCGAATCATTCGTGTAGATTGATAGCCATCACAGATGGGCATGCTAATATCTATTATTAATTACATGCATTAGTTCAATCCTGAGGCATTGTGTAGATATATGAATTAATATTTGGTTTGATTTCCTAACCAAGAAGGAAGCTAATATTGGGAGGAAAGTAGACTACACTTACCCATGAAGACAAGATCAAATCCATTAGGTTGAAGACGATACTTTTCAAACGCCACGGCTCCATTTTCCGCACACGTGATGTCAAATTTCAGTTTGTGAAAGTAGGCTCTGAGGAGGCGAAGGTTGATTGGATTATCGTCAACGCAAAGAATTGTAGGTTGAGAAGGTTTCGGTAAATTTTGAGGTGCAACAAGTGGCTTTTCAGGAAGTACTTCATCAGCAGCGGGTCTGGTGGTGGACATCCCAAGCTCCTTTTGAATATCAGGCATTGGAGAGGCCAAAGGGCTGTTGTAAGAATACTTATTTTCGGTCATAGGCAGAGTCGTTGGCGATACTTGCCTCGGAGATAAGTAGGTGAGTAATGTTTTCAGCAATTTCCAAGGACCAAAAGGTATTGTCAGACTTTCAAGGGGGATGCCATTAAATGAGCTTTGTTGGGATGCATGGGCGTGGCTTGGAACATAGCGAACCACTATTATAAGCGAAGGCTTGAATGAACCGGCTATCATCAATTGTGACAGGAATACACCGAGTCTCTCTTCTGTGACAAATGCAATATCAGCAGCAGGATCATCAGCATCATGATTCATGCCGAACCACTTGGTAAGATAACCGTGTATGGATTTCATCAGATAACCAGATGAGCCAGAATGAAAGCCATGTGTCGAAAAAGTGGAATATTTGGATTGCTGAAGCAGCCTCTTTACTTCGTCAACTTGGTCCTTGGGAAGTGGATCGGCAGGTGCGACAGAAGTTAAATCAGAAGCTGCCTTCGCGAGAGGTAGTTTGACTGTAACCGTAGTGCCATGATCAATTTGACTTTGGACATTGATGGTTCCATTATACATCCGTACGAGAGAATCCACAATGTGAAGCCCAAGTCCTTGAAAAAATTAGCCTATCAACATGACTAGAGACAGTATTAAATTCTTACCAGTACCCGGCGCTAACGACGACTCTTGAGAAAAGGCTATAAAGAGTTTGCTCTTCAAAAACTCGCTGGAAATGCCCTTGCCACTATCACTAACTCGAAGTACAACCAAATCATCATCACCGGATATCTTCGGTGTTGGTGTCGTTGATACAACAGGGTTGTCATTTTTCGCAGATTCAACAGTTAAAGAAATATCTATGAAGCCTGCCGAGGTATACTTGAGACTGTTCCCGACTAGATTCATGATGATTCGCTGTACGGATCCTGGAGAGCAGAAAAAGTGCCAATCATTAAATGCAATGTGTAGAGATACAGTGACGGAGCTAGATTTGTACAACATCTGATTTTCTTGCCTGTCCGCCGTTCCTGGAGGTTGCATTACTCGGTAAAGAAGATGTTCCGAATTTGTTCTGTGATGCATGTATGCAGCTGCAACAATTGCCACCGAATCCTCGCACATTCTAGCAAGATCTAGAGGTAGTGAATCCATGTCCCCGCTAGTGAGGCTTTCGCCGCTTACTTGTTGAGAATTTGAAGTATCTCCATTCTTATTCGAGGCCTTTCCTCCAGTTCCTTTATCTTTCTTTAGGTTGTTCAGCTAGAAGTATTAGCTTTGTGTGGGTGAGAGTTCGACAAGTATTTGCAGGGAATCGTAGCCGCGAAAAGTTTCAAAAAAGCCAAATCTCATACCTTGGAGTATTCAAGAACATCCATTAAAGTTTCTTGAAGGACTCGTCCACACGTTTCGATTGTCGAGCAAAGTTCGAATTGACCATTGTCAAGATTCGTCTCGCTTAAGAGCTCTGTCAGAGTCATTAGAACATATCCTGAGCATTCCAACCGAACATAAATACCGGCAGATCCCAGTATGCCGTGAAGCGGCGATTTCAGTTCCTTCCGTCCGTCAGTTGCAACTCTGAAGATTTTATAGGTTAAGGACTTGATCGTAAGAATAATCGTGAAAACTAGACGACATTGGATTAGTTGTCGGGTAGCACGTGCGGAGGCAGAGCCGAACCCAGGAAGGACCTCACGCACGTGCCACCCAACAATTAAGATATCCAACAAGTCCGAACTTAAAGTCCAACAATGAATGACAAGCTTTTGATTTCTGAAATGACTCAAAGACTTGAAAAGAATTTAGAGAAAGAGGTCATTTGAAAGATTGGATTTATCTAGAACAATTGATTTATTCAAATAATCAATTTTCGAAAAACTATATTTTTCCAAGCATTGAAAAAATGCCTATGTCGCGCCATACAAGGAGAGACCTTCTGCATTTTGTAGAAAGACATTCCAAAATAGATGAAAGATAGATAAAATGAGGTTACTCACATGCGATATACTTGATATGAAGTCTCCCTTTTGACGATCGGCGGCCGCGATGGATATTCGATTATACTCAATAGATACACTATTTAGAAAGCCACGAACGAATGCCTTTTCTGTATCGGAAGTGAAAATCGCTATGTCTCGTAGCGATACTGCAAAGCATGCCACTATCGGTAATCCAGTTCCTGCTTCTGAAAGAGGAGCAAAAAGAACCTCTCGAGCATTAGGGAAGCATTGCTTCATAATGCTGCGATCGGTCTTTCTGACTCGACAGCGCTGCTGTGGGTTATGTTGCATAGCAAACATTTGTTTAGAGGGTGATGAGTCTTCGCATTCTGAAGATTCGGAATCATAGCCATTGAATGTCCACACTTTACCCTTGGGATACCTCTTTGATAGCCTTTGCAGATCCTTTTCATTCGGTGCCCTGTACAAGTTACAGGATAATGTGCTACCGTCCAGCGATGAAGATACCGAAGTGGAAAAACTTCTAACTTTGGCCGAACCTGCTTCATTAGTCCTCCTGTTTAGCGAACAAGGCCGCGCGGATATATTCAACAAACTGATATCATTTTCTTGAACAAGATGGGCGGGGGTTGAGGTAAAGTCATTGCATGTATCTGATGCATCCAACACTGCATCTTCAGGTAATCTAACTTCCCCGTTCTGTCCATTTTCGACACTGGTTGAAAAGCCAACACTCATATCAAAGAAGATCGTATAATCAACATCAAGGGATTCTCTCAGTAAATTGGCACCTCGTGAGAGTATTCGATCATGGGTAGCCGGAGCATCAGTCAATGCCAGGGGCCCCATGGGAGTATTAGGTGAGATATCATGTAATGGGTTCTCACCGACGAGTGAGCGTGGGGGCCCCACTATGTTGTTTAATGACTGTTCAGCGACTGTAGCTAAAGAATTGTCAGTGACGATTAGACTACTCCTTAAGTTAGTGTTAATCATGTTAGCTTCATCCGAGCGGGTCCCATTAACTTCTTGGCCCTTGACGACGATATCTGTTACGACCTGCCGCGGGATCCTGCTTTGACCCTCAACTAATGCAGCTAACCCTTTGGACATAACATCATTGCGTCTCAATTGCACACTTTCTCGTTTCATTTCAAGATATTCCATAACGTTTTTTGCCATCAATCCCAGGAAATCAATTTCTGCCCCTGTAGCTGGCTCGCGTGGTCTTGGATCAATGACAAAGACACTTCCAATTGGTATCCCAGTATTACTGATCAAAGGGGTTCCTGCATAATATCGAAATCTCGGCCCTCCTGCAACATAAGGCAAGTTACAGAACCTCGGATCAGCCATTAAATCCGGAACGCTAAAACAGGCATAATGGTTCGGCTCAGGGACAACTTCTATAGTATACTAGTGGCAGTATATTAGTGATGAGCGATCAGCGGAACAGAGAAACTCACTGCACAAAGGGCTTGGCTACGGATAGTTCTAGTAATCGTAATATTTGTTAGAAAAAGTTCCACATCGACTACTTTAAGATAGCTTACCCTCCACAACCCATCCATAAATCATCGCCTGGGTCATGTTTTGAAGAGTCTGACAAATCCAATGTCTTTGTTGCTTCCGCAAGAAAGTACTATAAACAGTAAGTGAACTATTGTGATAGTCTTGATCGGAATCACAAATACTTGTGCATTATCATCTACAACAGACACCATAGCCCTCCCCGCACCGAGACGCCACGTTATTAGTTGCATCAAGGCTGTCAAAGTACTATTCGGGCTGCTAGCTTTTCCTACGGACCGAACTGTCTCGGGACTTTCGGCTGGCACACTTTCACCGGCAATAGGCGGGTCATCGGGAGACCTTTTGTAGTACCGGCGAACCTCGCGAATTCTTTTGCGTTCTGAGGATGAGAGCATGATTTTTCGAGTCTTATTAACGAGATGAGATCAATACACACACAAGCCCAGAAAGTTGGGAATGAACAGATTGGTATAAATCTTTTTCATTATATCACCGGATGTTATAATTGATAGTGTTTGGGACGAATACACAGATTTTAGGCCAATAATTCCGATTTGTATTGATGGATTCAAAAACGATAACATCACACTCGTACAAGGACGTACGAATGAATTTGTTATCGGAAAATGACCGGAAACACGATAGTGAGGGTAGGTGCCTGTGCCCCGCGATGGAAAGGTAAGGGCTATTGCTGATGGCAGTGGAGATGTGTTCGGAATAATTATGAGAAGATTCTGATTGAAGCTTTTAGACACGAAGGCGTGATAGAGAAGTGATGTTTCCCAAAGTTGTGTAGTATTTTTTGATAAAGTTTGTATTACTAAGTGACGTATTTTAGTCGCTAATGGGGATTCCAGAGGCTGCATGCAGTAACGTAGGGTAAGCTCCTGTTAACGTCAAAGGATGGGTGGGTAGATGAGTGACAAAGGAGGTGAATCAGGGCGACACCAGTACTGGTATGCTAAACGATTTGACATCCAATAAATTCTGCTTAAGGTTATATGAATCTCGGTAATAAATCGGAATATGGATAAAAGTTGGATCTAGTCAATTCCGTAAAGATCTGCGAATGGAGCCCTTGTCAGTATTTGCTTTTATTTTAACATGCTTAGTCCTTCTCACGATGCACAAATATCGCTCAACTTCCCTCGACTCCTAGGATGTTCAGATCGATCAACCAAAGTTTTGCAATACCACGGATAGCTATGGGTTGAAACTTACATGGATGATAAAAAATAAGTAGAAGAGCAGATAAATGATAGCGTACAAAGCGCTCTACTTCACATGTATCCCGAATCATACATCGACCTTATCAGTCGTGCGGATTTGAATCGATTAGTACATTCTTATGCCTCGCTACATCCGAGGCCTTTCAAATAAACATCGTGAAGGGTCAATTTCGACAGAAGGATGATCCAATACATAGGAAGTGGCTGAAAAGTTGGGATAACTCTCAAGACGATATGCACATGAAATGCCAAACATTGGTCCAATCAATTGGTTGAGTAGAATCATGATCTTTTGTTCCTTCTACCTTTAAGAAATTGTCATAACAAATGTAGTTGAGTGTGATACTTGACACATAATGAGGATGTTGGGTTCCAGCTAAGTAAGTGATTCCACATGGCCGATGTATATCAACTTGTAACAGAGGTACCAGTGGCGTGGCAACGATAGTCCAAAGTCCTCTTCTTCGTCGTATGCCTCAAGAATATATATGACACAAGACGAAATAGTACGTGAGAATGTGTAAGGCTAATCTGTGTTCCCCATCCGGATCTGAGTTGATATATGTAATGTTGTTCGGAGTATCGAGTACGTGGCACCGTAGTTTGTGTATATTAACACGGAGGTCACAGTTTCCGGCCCACAATACCGCGTCACAGTAACAGGTAATAGATGAAGGGAATATAGAACCAAATATTGTCTTTAAAAATGCTTCCTATCAAAAAGTTCCTAAAAGAGATATTTTAACTGTGAGGCTTATGACATTGTAAGTGTAAGATTACCTCGATAAGGTACCCTTGGTAAAGTACGCTAGGCGATATTGGGTGAAAGTTCGGCAGAACAAGTGCTCACCGCCCACTGACGCGAAACTCAAGCTGCCTAAGCTATTAATCGATATACAACAACATCAAATCTATCAGCGACGTCAATCTCACAGTACCCCTCATTTGATCTTCTTAAACTCTAGATTCAAATCTCGATTTCGAAGATGGATTCCCTAGTATCAAAATACAGTACGCCCTCGTACGAGCAAGAAGCGCCTCAAGAAGACCAGATGGAGCTATACCAACCAGCTCCAGGTTTGTCCCTGAAATTCGCCATGCCTCCTGTCGCACATGTACGTTATCTTCTCAATTCTTAAGCTCCAATTTAAAACTATATTTGCTATAAGATCTTGGTATGCAAAATACTAATCTAATCTACCTCCAGCCATCCGCTTGGCTCCGAGCAGCTACTGATGACCATGCGAACCCAAACTGTCCCATCAAGATCGCACACGGTACTACAACTTTAGCATTCAGATTTCAAGGTGGAATTATTGTAGCGACAGATTCCAGAGCAACGGCAGGCAACTGGATCGCAAGTCAAACTGTTAAGAAAGTTATTGAAATCAATAACTGCTTATTGGGTACAATGGCCGGTGGTGCTGCCGTAAGTCCTTAACTTTGCACCACTTTGTTGTTTCTTTCTCGGTCATATCTGATATGTTTGAAATCCAGGATTGTCAATACTGGCTCGGATACCTCGGTATGCAATGCAGACTTCACGAACTTCGTCACAAACGCCGCATTTCTGTCGCAGCTGCATCCAAGATTCTTGCAAACCTCGTTTACAGATACAAAGGTATGGGCTTGTCTATGGGAACTATGTGCGCCGGTGTTACAAAGGAAGAAGGGCCTGCACTTTACTACATCGATTCCGACGGAACAAGATTGAGCGGAAACCTCTTCTGTGTTGGATCTGGTCAAACATTCGCATATGGTGTTTTGGATGCTGAATACTCATATGATTTGAGCGAAGAGGCGGCATTAGAGTTGGGAAGAAGAAGTATTTTGGCCGCCACACACAGAGATGCTTACTCTGGAGGTTTCATCAATTTGTATCATGTTAAGGAAGATGGATGGGTCAAGCACGGATTCAATGATACCAACCCAATATTCTGGAAGACGAAGTTGGAGAAGGGAGAATTTTCTAATGTTACTAGCGAGCTGATATAAAGTGCGGCATAGTTTAATGAGCGAAGGGATGATTTCTTTAAAATGTGTCATTAGCATGGACGCAGGAGCAAGGTTGGCCTTGGGCCTTGTATACTATTGCTTCATTCACGAGTTTTATCAGCTACGAAGATAACGTTATAGAAGCAAAGGACCTGTTTATTTGGATTGTGACAGCTGAAAGTGCTTGCTATTCGTAGAACATCCTGCGTATATGGCAAGTGCCATATTGGAAGCCATAGGATTGTGTTCGCATATTCAACAGTTCCAGTTGTGCTTCAAGTGTGGTAAATGAGTCTCAAAAGCATTTGTTAAAGAAGCGCATCATTATTCAATGTATATTACAAGGTATAGAACGCCCGAAAAAATTGAGTCCACAAAACAAGCGGGAACGATATCTATCTATTTATGAAGATTCCCGCCATTGCTTCATGAAGCGTCTCAGACGTGACCTCGTTCCTCCGCCGCGGCTTCGCAATCACAATTTCCTTCTCGTCTGTCCAACCCTCATCTTCCTCAATTTCTCTCCCAGCCCTCTGTCTTTTTAGGGTCCTCTCAACATCAACATCATCATCGCGCCCTCTCTTCAAAGCCCTCTGGACCTTAGCAGCGCTGTTGCGCTGTCTCATTGAGGCTCTTTGGTCTTCCGCGTCGTTATCCCGCTGTCTCTTCAAGTCCCTCTCGCCCTCGGAATCGTCACCGCGCTCTCTCTTCAAGTTAGGGAGGGACGAGGCTGGGCGAGAAAACGAATGATAGCGAGCGGATGACTCCCATTCTTCATATGCCATAATTTGAGACATTCGTGGTGGCGACCTGATGGGCGGAATTCGAGGAGTTGGTGGGATTCGCGTAGCTGGAGCATCAAAAGTAGTGGGAATGAATGGGTTAGGTCGAGCATTCGATCCTTTGCCCTTGTTAGGATGTTCCGCTCTCCGCAACATGCGAGCTCTCTCTTCTTCCTCTATCACGTACCCCTGGTAGCCGGGGCGTGGCTCGTAGTGTACTCCCTAAACATTGTTAGATTGAAATCATTCTTGGGGGCGGCAAGGCGGAACAATAGGGGTATTGTATAAGTGCACGGAGGACAGTGTGCAGAGGAAAATGTATGAATGTGCACAAGACAATATGCAAAAATTGTACGAGTATACAAAGGACAATGTGTGATTTAGACGAAAGTGGGTTTATATGATTGCGGTTCACTCACCGAAGCCAGTTTATTTGACTCGGTCGTTTCACGTTCCTTGTCGGACGATATGGAGGTGGATAAATACTTCATATCGAGTATATTACCCGTACGAGATCGGAGATTATATTGAAAGTTCTGAAAAATCTGGAGAAAGTAGTTGTAGCAAAGGTTTCAATCGAATGCTGTAAATGAGAATCACAAAATATTTCTGTCTGGATTTTTCTGACACTGAGAGAAGGAACGTCACGTCATTGAAATCTGGAAGCTAACCAGTAGTGTAAAATCGCAAGTGCAGTTCTGGTGGAAATGCGCTAGGTTATTTTTGGTTCTGATGGGTAGTTTGGATTTTAATGAGGTCATGGTTGGATTTAGCTCTTGGATTGCTGCTAGATTCTTTAGTAGGTTATATTTAGTCGATGTTAGTTTCGGTATTTGTTGATTAGTTTTTGGCGGATGCGGGATTTCTTCATTTTGTCCTTATGTGGGAGGACTCTACTGCATGCTTCAGCCCCAACTTTTTGTCTTTCGCTTCATTCTAGAGAGCTATAGAGGTCGGGTTAGAGAATTTAAGAGTGCTCACTGTGTATGGGGGTAGTAAAAATATTGAGTTTGTTATGGTACATAATCTAGACTAAAATCACAAACATAAGAAGTTACCAGAGTTGTATACATGTTTGCTTCGTCTCATAGACATGCACCCATTGAATTAGTAGAATCCGCAATAGGAACTGCGAATCAGGGACCTCTTCCCAGACATGAAATTTTGCACATATCAAAATTATCCGTGAACACGACTGAAAATTGCGAATCGACCTTACCAATCTCAACCCATTTCACCCCGCCTCCATAATTGATCTCTGTTCGCTTACATCCACGGCCACCGCAGCTTCAGCAATAGACTTACTGACTTATATGTACAGCCCGATCACCCAAGTATCCTTCAACCTCATCCCTCGGCTCTAGGGTCCGAAGTTTATGTCGCGATACATCCAGCCTCAACTTTCTCTTCCTGGTCGGCGCTTTCATCATCATAGGTGAAGAAGTGACCTCGGAAGGCCAAGAAGTAATCTAGACAATCCTCACACCGAATCCGACTCCAGCCCTTTAAAGCATCAAGTAACTGAAATATCCTTGACGAGTTCCAATATCCCAATTCTCCTACACTCTGCGCAAGTTCTTCCAAATGCTGTTCAGTGCCCCCGAGTGTCAAACGAGCTCCACTTCCAGATTCTGTGCAAGGTAGACGAGGCGAGTTTTTATCTCCTCGATATTCCTGTCGAAAAAGATGTTTCGATGTAACTTAAGATTGATTTTCTTGACATTTTTATGTATGGCCGGTCGCTCATGAAGAATATTTACAAATCCAGGTAAAAAAAAAATTAAAAATTGATTAAGGATTTGGAGCTCACCTTGATCGTATAGTACCCGTTGATGTTTATAGACCTACAAATTTCCGATAAACACTCTCCCCAATCACAAGAAGTAATTACCTACCCTCCATATCGATGCGATTCCTCTAGCCATCAGCAAACGGTCATTCGTTTAACAAGACCACAGAGTGTGGCTCCAATGTTTTCAGTGGGCATGACTGGCGAGCTAGAACAACAGCTGAGCTCACTAAATAATACTGAAATAGTATGTTAGATATGGAAGATTGACTTGATTATGATTCTGTGATATCTTCACAGTTTCAGTTTTCAACATAGAACAATAAGCGGGAGCCACATAATGAAAAGAAGCAATTCCATTTCTTAAGTTTGTTTCGTCCATCCTCTTGAGATATAAGACTAGCTTATATGAAGCTATCTAGTTATGTGCTACTGATAACATCTGAGCAGTAAGCCCAATCACTCTTTTCAATGGAGCTTGAATAAAATTCTTTGTATAAAAGAAGCAGCGTGTCATCAATCCGAGCCATTGCCATCCGGTCGGTCCGCCATATCCGAACCATCATCCAAGCCATTATCATACGCATCGCTATTTCCATTAGAGCCATCGGCACTTAATTCACAGTCATCATTCAAGTCCAATCCATCGGAACTATCACCGTTAACTTCAGAAAGCGCGTAATTCAGCATAAATGACCCTGATACTGGTTTGTTTGCGACGTGGTGGACTGCAAACTCATAGGCATAAGCACCTTCCTAATCTTAGACTCCCACTTTTCTGTAAAAGCTTCCTTGAGGCCAGGATAGCCATCATCAACGTCCAAATCGTCGCTAAAAGCGATGTATCCCAGCTCAAAGACAAAGGATTGAGTCACCTTCAATTTCGTGATGCTGGTCAGGGCTTTCAAAGGACCCTCTCCAGCCGCAAGAGCTTTAAGTGAATCCATTGTCCCACCCAGGTCTAGAATAAGACACTCTGGGATCGATCTTTTCGAGAGAAATTCCATCAAGGCTATGAATTTATTTGCCGCAGCCTTTCCCCGCCTGGTATCATCGAAATGTGGTTTGTACTTATTTTCATCTCCAATCAATATCGAAAGTTCCTTGATGCCTTGCCACGTACCTGGTCTTGCATCTAAAAATGATTCAAGTGCCATCTCATCTTCTCCGCCAAGGCAGTGTATGGAGGATCTTGCCCATATCACCGAGCCAAGCTCCAACCGAAGTTGGCTGTTGACATTTGACATTTTTCGAACACATTCGAAAAAGGCCCAGCTCGAATTCTGATAATTTGTGCATGTGACTAACTGTCGACAACTCCAAGTCTGCATGAAATAGCCGCATCTGCTTAGATGTCCCTCATGTATATATATGAATTTTTTTTTATTACAGTACCAATATATTCAGAGTACTTTCTGTCCCGATCTTCTAGTATAAGAATTGGCTGTAGAGTCACTTCTCCGTTCGCTTCAGCTATGCGTGCTTCCAAACTTCTCGAATGCAACTTCCTTAGATATTGGTCCAAATTATCACAGAATTCCAATCGGTATACACTAATTCAGTCTCGAGCCTTCCCGACTCTGACATGATTGAAATATCTCTCCAAATTTGTTTCGAAGCAAAGTAAGGGAGAGACAATCAGTTCCAAGATAAGCTTTCGGATCTCGACGGGAAGATCAAAAAATCGGAATGGCGACAATCTACAAACATGTTTTTTTTTAGAAATGATTATTCTGAGTGCGATAGCTATCTTACGTCTCGGGGGAAGCAGCATCATTTGAGCCATTATCTTTGCTGCAGGAAATGGTGAAATTGATCTTGCGCCTATCCTCAAGCCCTTGTTCACGGTCTGTTATTCGTGCAAAGTAGAAGTCTCCGTAATAATTGAAATCATCTCGGATTCCGCTCTGTGATGCTAACGTATATGGTTTCATTGTTTTTATGTCTTTGAGAATAATGGAGAATGAACTCGAAGAATTGTAATGACTTATACTTATATCTCTTTGAGGGCATCAAAAAAATAAAAGGATAGCGATCACTGAAGTAGTGTAGTGATACTCGAGTAGTTGGGAAATATATGTCAGGTCAAAATTGAAGTCGGGGACTCAAGTAAACAAACTCGGTAGGAATCAATTCTTGAAAGTCCATGCCGAGATAGGAAAGGTTCTTATTGAGTTAGGCAAGAAGGGATGTGATGCGAGAAAACTGCTCTTTCTACAGTTGAAACTTCTGAACTTCAACACACGTGATATTACATAGCACGTGCAAGGAAATGCGGTTGATTCAACGATCAAGAGCGCATACAATTGTATGAATATGTGCAAAGTCCAAGCATATCACCGATAAACTTCACATGTGTCTTTAATTCCGTAACCCGTGGATGTGAGATTGCCAAACAACCACCCCCAAGATGGATTTGTGGATCTGATATAGGATGAAGACGAAGTAAGATTATATCATCTTATCTTCCCTCCATCATTCGTAACTCATTAACAAAGTCACAAGACCTCATATGGCTACCGTGCAATATGTCTCTTGCCATGCCAAAAGGAAATCAACAACCCGAATGATATCTAAATACCGCCTGCCTGTCTGCACAGTTCTTTCTACACTGTAATTTTGCAATAAATGAACCCCCCAAATGCTAGATAATAGAACCTCGCTAATTCAAACAGCATTCTAACATCCATCGGCACCAGATAAGGTGGTAGATAATATATCACCAACACGGTAGTAACATTCCATCAGCAACCACCACGTTTCCTCACATGAACCAAACCTCAGCAGGCTGGGTTCAAAGCTATGATCCGATCTGAGATATAGACACAGGAACAAAAGAGCCTGCCCAGGGAAATTTCTAAGCATAACATACTGCTCTGAAGCACCGCGCCGAAAAACGTGTCTGTTCGAAAGTGAGATGTCGATTGGCTGTAGTCAGGGGTAGGCGAACTCAGGTCCCCAAGAGAAGGGCTGTATTTCAGGCCGGCTTTTCCTGCTGCCACATTTCCCAAATATTATCCGGTTCAGAATTGTAATATGGATGAACTACCCACGAATTGGGTAGTACCCTGATCGTGAAGTCAAATGCCATTGGTTCTAGGGCCTTGGAAACAAAGGGTTGAAGAGCAACAAATGAATGAGTGACAGGAAAGACTGCCATACTAATGGTTACAGTAGATTTTAGTCATTAGCAGTCCTGTTCATTCTTTGCTGTTCATGGGTCCTTCCTTTCGGTGAAGAAGATCTCTCTGAAAATGATAAATCCGCGGCATTATGACTCCCATAGTAGTATTCGCGGCACCCTGTAGTTCCATTCGCACCGCTGCTAATGGATATAGCTAGTGGACATAGTGCAATAACTCCTGGGTGGAAAGGATTTCGATATAGTTGTAGTAGTGCCCCTCTATAATTTGGAAAAGAGCAACTTCCGGAATCTCCTTAGGTAGAAATACAGTGGCCCTGTGGTACCTTACATTGGAATTCGAAACAAACATTCGAAGAAACAAAATGAAGGAACAAAATGAAGGCAACATCTTCAGAGGCACTCCCAAGAACGGTTCCATTTGTGGCAAAATATCCATTAGACCGGAATCCAGCTGGCATCTCGGGACATCCACAGCTCTTGGTTTCCATGGCTGAGTTCGGCAATAGAGATTCCGGACAAGTTAGCGTAGTAGTTTCTGGTGACTCGTTGGTGCATATCAACTATTCGCTCATTATATATGGTCGTATGATGTCGAGCTGGTTGTTGAGTAATGGCCTATCAAAGAATCCTCTGGTGCTTCCGGGCATTGTGTTGAATTGTCCCGTGAGTGGAATCTCATTTGATCTGGGAAGTCCGTGAATCTTGCATCCTCTCCTGAGAAATGGGACAGGAACCTCGCAGCTACAAACTTGCCAATCGTGTTACCTTCATCTAAATCGATATCACTGGGGTTTGTGCTTATGATTGAAGCCGGACGACCCATAAAGGCAAGGTCGCGATTCACTGCAGACTGCGGCATACTATTCAGGAATTCAGTCTGATTAAAATCAAAGCCTTGGGCTTGGTCCTGATCCTTCTCAATATCTTGGGCAACATTGTGGAGATAACAGCCATGTTTTGACAAGTCCGGCCGATGTCCTTGGAGAACTTCTTGGGCGAGGGATACCATCGCTGGGCAAGAGTAAATGGTGATCAAAAGCCCCATGGAAATAGCAAAAGGCATCCAAGGCATAATTTCCAATAGCGATGCGCGGCTTGCAAAGACTATTACCAAGGGAAGACCAGCTGTCGGAAACACGACAGGGCCAAACCTATTCAGGAAATGTCAGAATATGATAGCTGTATAAGGTAGACATTTGCGCAATACTTCTTTATTTCGTCAGGATGCGTCCGAACGACAATCGTCATGAGACAAAAAGTGCCGAGAAAATCACTTAGAGCCGTGTTAGTTTATCTAAAAATTTATCGAAACTCGAGTTCCTTGACTCACATATACCAAGCGAGAAGAGAAGACTCGTATAGAATAGGGGAAGCCGCCGAGAAAAACATCATCGTGTACAAGGACATTTTCTTAAGTTTTTGAATCCTTTTGTTTTCAATAATATCGTTTTGTAAGGAACTGTGATCTTGCATCGAAGCGACAGGCGAATCTAACTTGAGAGTCATGATTGAATTGCTCTTGTTTAAAATATATAGTAAGGAAAGTATAGAATAATTAGAATAGAATCAAAATTTTCGATTTATTTGAGACCAGAAACTGAGCAATAAAAAAAAGACCAAATTTATAGAAGTGGATCTAGAGAGTAACATGGTTATATTCCCTAGAAGCCAAGATACTTGCTCATACACAATATTTTAGAGGGGTGTGCTTACTTCAGGCACTGATGCATGGGCACGTGAAGTCCTATTCGGTGTAGAAGTAGGAAACGACCCATTCCTCAGGCGGAATGCGGGGCATTTCACCAATGATACTACAAAAGAGTTGGGAGTTTGCCTTGGTTGACAAAATCAGCCTTGCTTATGAAGTGTTGTGAATTTTCGTATTGATTGGCTGACATTCACAGATTCGGTGAATATTTTCGGTCAAGTCTGCATGCTTGCAGATTGGGAATCAGCCTTGTTATCTGCCTGTAACATGTATGTATTGGAGCCCAATGGCTTGAACTAGCGAATCTCGTGTCACTAACAGGATGCCAACTCTCTCCAGTTGCAGATATTTCGGTGAGAGTATCTGTCAATCACACCGTGCCTAGAATATTTCTAATAGACTAAAAGTTTGACGTTGTTAAAACATTTCCGCCCGATGGGCGGCATGAGGCTTCTATCCAATGGCGGCGGTCACATTTCTACTTGGGTTCTGTTTTTGATCCTGAGCCGATAAAGATGTTCATCTCAGCCGGGCCTGTATAGCAAAACCATAAGTAGGTGGTCATCTCAGAATCTTCTCTATTCTCAAAAAAAAAAAAAAAAAAAGCAAAAAGAAAATGGTACAGACACCGTGGCCATCAATAACATCGAAACTTAAAGTTTGTGCTCTCTGTGCCCGTGACTTTCTTGGAACTTTCGAGCTTTGAAAATGGAAGCAGGAGATCGACAGCCCCTATCGACGTGTGTTCCTGGACGTTGCCCAGCTCGCGAGCTGGGGACGATCTGTGAATTTCTGATTGCATTAGGTTCTGCAACAGTAACGACTGTATTTACTCTTCATCATGAGAAAAGACGAGTTCGCAATTCCCCAATCTAGAATCCGATAACGGCTAATGTTCAACAGCAGATGGTTTCAAAAACAAACCACATGGGTTACACCTTCAACCTAGAAAATTTTGGTATCAATCTGGATCCGTCTCCATTTTCGTTACTCGCATCATGTCTCCTTTTGGGTTGTTCGATTTCTTCTTTCGCGCATCGACGTCACGGGCGCGATCAATGCCAGTCGCTTATTTTTGTGTTCGCCATTCTTACGGCCACTACCATAGGTTTTGGATTAGGAACAAATGCCAATCTCATAATGCTAGGACTTATTCCTTGGGCCCTGATCTTTGCCATGATATTCAGTGTGTTCATTCATTGGACCGTCAGACGTTATAGTAGAGATCAGAAACTGCCCCCTTTGTTCTTCCTTGAAAATGGTGGAAAGTCCATAATGAGTCATAGGCTGTGAGAGCCTACGGCTGCTCATGCCCTTGATGATTAAAGTGAGTCCTCCTAAGTAACAAGCGCAAATTGTAAGATACTGTTGTTGACATGATATTTCATAGATGGGACCTGGTCCTTGAGCCAATTCATGATCTGCTATCAGCATACCCACGCAAACACGGTTTGCCTCCAGACATACCGCATCTGAGAACAACTATGCAAGAATGTTGAAGTCCAAATCTTCTACATTGCACAAGATCACCAGAAATCTGCTTCGCCAGGCAAGAATTCTGCCACGAATGATAGCAAGGTTCCGGGGATTGGCTATGTCAAAGTAATCGATGTGGGAGCATTGTATCAGTTGAAAGTTCACTTAGTGGAGGAATGACTAAACGGGGACTTTCAGTACATTGGCCATCGGAGTGTTTATGTATCCCATTTGTAGACATATCTTTTGTCGAGGGCGAAATTGGACCAGTGGCTTGTTATCTTCATTTATACCGTGGCCGATCTGGAAAAGGATTCTACAAACACAAGCATGATATGCTGTTAGCTGTGAAATGTTCAAAGGTATGGGCTTTTTCTGCTTACAGTGTATTTGTTTTTCATGAATGGATGCGCCATGAAGAACGTTCTCTTTCAATCTTCCTTCATGGCTAGAAGATCGAAGGACCAGACCAGCATAGGGAAAGAATCAAATCGGGTACCTAATTAAACGATACGCATGTGTTGCTTATTTGTGTTCACAGCTGGATACTAGAGTATGTGTGAATCTCAAAGTAAAAAACGAGGTAAGAATGATGGCGGGAGTCCTAGGTGATAAATTTAGGGGCATTGACACTATTTGACGAAAGTGGTTGCCTGAGTTATCTATACCCGGTACTTCGATAAGTAGTGGTGTGTGAATAATGGATTGAAGATCGAGTTGAAGAAAGAAAAATTCTGACACTATAGTTCCATTTGACCAAATGGATATAGGAAAGTGGAGGACGTTGAAAAAACTTATAGTATATGGAACTAAAAATCAGACGAGGAGGCGTGAAGTGTGGAGGTCGTTCGATCAATGCGCCTCAATCGTCGGGACTCACTTGAGAAAAAATAGTAAGTAAGGGGGCACTCCGTATTTGTAAGTCCAATGATCATTTGGGGCTGCAGAAATTAATTGAATTTTATATTATCATGACCTCGACGTCTCATGTTAAGACGCTAGTGATAAGGTCTTTCAAGAGTTTCGTAGATGGCAGAGACTATTCGTTAGATCGGTATTGCAGGGCCAGACGGAAAGGGCGCAGCAAAGAATTCTAGAGCTGACAAGGTGTGTGATTGATGCCCCATCTGTGAAAAGGTCAAAAAGGATTATGTCGCCTCACATTCTTCAGCTCTTACCACCATATAAGTGAGATATTGTACACATGATTGTGATTGAAATGCAACGTCTAGTGCCAGACGAAAATAAATGGAAGAAAATATGGGAGAGGACGTGGTGCTTACAGAAGCAACCGAACAATTTTGGGGTATATTATGTCTCTATTTATGACTCTGAAGCAATCTTCATTTTCTCTAATGTTTCTTCCGTGCTTGATCCAACAGTAATTTTTTGAGCATCTTTTCCTTCAACATGTCCATCCGGCTGTGCGACAACATTTTTCTTTGCTGCCAATGCTGCAGCCTTTCTTGCTGGATCGATTTCTTTCTTGACCTTTTTGACCTTCACTGGACCTGGAATAGATTTTAGCTTGAGTAACCGTGAGATAAAGTCACGAATGAATGCAACTAACCTTGCTCTGGTGGGTAAGCTTGCACTTCCACTGATTGCCACTCTGGCGATGCTGTGAATTCTTCTCTAATTGGTTTTAGAATATCGTTAAGGTGGGCTGTAAGAGCATGTTTGATAAGTTGAGGGGTGAGCTAAGGTTCAGATCAGTAACTGGACAAGAAGAAGCATGCCAAAAAGGCGACTCACGATGTCTGCCGTGTAATCTTCCTTTAATCTCTCCACGGATTCGTAGACCAGCGGCTCTTGATCTTTCCTTTCAACAACAAATCTCGAAGTACCTCCATTCTTCAAAGCAAGAGCGCGGAAAATGACATGCTCGACGAAAGCAATGACACCATTGCCCTCAACTTCCTTTGGCACGCACTTCGCCTTTTTCAGTTTCTTCTCGACAGCCTCTGGCCCATCTAGCAGATCAATTTTCGAGTCTGCATCACTGGAGCTCATCTTCGCAGCCTCCCCTAGACCAGGAACCATTGTGTTCATTAAATGTGCCCTGACTTTGTAATTTATCTTTGGTAGGTTTTCCTTTGCGAAAGTGAAGATTTTCCTTTGATCAACACCGCCAAACTGTGCATCGACATCGAGGTATTGTTCGTCCAAAGCCTGCATGAGAGGGTAAATTAAACCGCCGAGTGTTGGATCATCCGTTTGCTTCACGACTTCAGCACCAGCCTTCTGGGCGACATTAATTCTGGTAATACCTTCCAGCTTAAATCGGTCCATTGTGTATTCCTTGTTAAGTTGGTAAGAGCTCCCTAGCACAAATTCCAAACGACTCAAATCCACGCCAACTGCTCTCAAAGCCGATTTGATTACTCGTTCGTAATACTTGGCCCGATATTCGACGAGTTCGAGAGGTGCTTTCATATTATCCAGGTAACCGTGGATATCTGCGAGGAGAACCTTGACTGTGCAACCTGCCCTCAGTAACTCTGCTATTTTAATCATAGGCACAAAGTATCCACAATGTGGTCTGCCAGTCGTTGCAGTTCCCCAATAGACCTTGAGAGGACGCTTCTCCTTGAGGATTACATTGTCAATAATATCTCCGTCGAGAACCTCAGCAAGATTTGCCTTAATGAGGGTAATTGATTCCTCTGGGCTCATGTCAGAAGCCATGTTGTGATGTAGTTGGATATTTAAAATATAATGAACGGGAAACTTAACAACGGGATACTTTTGACTCATCTTCGGCGGGGATAATTTTGGCGGGGTTACGGTTACCGTCACGTGGGAAGCTTATGTAAGCTTCCTTGAGACGAAAATAACGATGACGATGCTGCTCAATCTATGGCTCATAACGGTACGGAGAACCTCGTGGGTACAGCGCTCTTGAATCATACCAGCTCCCATTTTCAGAGCGATGAGGTATCTTACCATTTAAATCAGCCAGTTCATATATCAAGTTATGAAATAAGCTTACCCCCGAGGCCCTACCATTCTCTGCAAAAGGTCGACATACTTTAGGATAGAAAGAGCAGTAAAATTCGGTCAGCTGTAGGTATAAGTCTAGATCGAGTCTTGAGGAGAGCACAGTTCCAAGTGATGAGTGAAAACAGTAAAGCAGAAACAGGACTACCGATTTATCGAGTTCCGTTGAGACTCAAGCTGCTCGCGGATCATCATGGTCATGCAATCTTGGACAAAATCAGAGTTATTTGAACCTTCAGCTAATTCATGTGCTGGTGATTTTACAAAACCATGCAACGAGTAGGATGACCGACTTCCGTGATACTCACTCGAGAAATGAGTTTCTGGAACGAGACTTGAGCAAAATTTGAGCTGTAGCATAGAACAAACTTCTATTATGGATTTTGTACAAGGTCACTTAGGTTTTCGCTTTCTTCAAATCTGAAACAATCGTACAATTTCAACTCCTCTATTTTCCTTTCTTGACCCAGTCCTCAACCTTCTCTCTCCCTTCAGTGATCTTCCCATCCACTATTGCAACGGCCTGCTTCGAATGCACCCTTGCCATTCTCCATGCATTCTCTACGCTTTCCCTCGTTCTAATGTGTGAGTCCGCAATCACTGGAAATCTTTTCTCGTATTCCCACGCCAAGTTGGCAATGTTTCTCATCGTTACGGGAAGGACGGCCCATCCTGCTCCAATTCCGACTGCGAATGGCACTGCAGCTCTCAATATGATGTTTCTGTTCCGAGATATTATCGAGCCGCTCATAGCGGCAACCAAAACGTAGATAGACCCAGGCATTAACTTCTCCCCAGACTGTTGGGATGGTGCAAGCGATGCAATCGTGGATGTGAAGCTGTTTTCAAGATGAAGGACAGAGTCCATCATAGAATTCAGTTTGTTCTCCGCCGCGACAACATGTGCATAGAGGAATAGCCGACCTTTTCCAATTTGTACGGCGAGTCTGTCGGTAGGCGTTGGACCAGTACGTTTCCTCAATATTTCCTCCGACGCGGGGTTTGTGGATCTAGTTGATGGGATAGTTGGAGTGGATGAGGGAGGGAGGTCCTCGGAGTCATCATAGATAGGTTTTCTACTCTACAGACAATGCGCGAATTAGTGAAAGATACGACAGAAGGTGTAGAGGCTGCTGCGTACATCTGGTGCTTCGGCATGTAATGGTCTCTGGGGATAGAGAGCCATTCCGACTAAGGCTGCGCCAGTTGCTACAGGCACAATGCGCTTTAAAATGTCAGTCAAGTATGCTTTCTTGGGATTGAAACTACTGACTTGCCGCAATAATACTCTGGAGGCCATCGCTCAATTGACTTGGACGTGCAAGTGGAATGTATTGGGGTTGAGTTCCCGGTTGTTAAAGCTTCGTAGCCCGTTCGTATGAATTTTTATGCAATTATGCTGACGTAATGATTTTCATTATATGTGCATGCATAAGTTATGAAGATATTCTCCGCACCAATGTTATCGTTTGTCAACCACCAACTTTCAAGCCATTGGCAGTTCGGACGAACGCGCTCTGGAGTATGTTGAAAGCGGTTACGCCCAGGCCGTGGGTATGTTCTCGGTGTGTCAAAAGGCAGATCCAATCAAGTCGAGGGCTGGCGACTGCTTCTACACAATATCGCGAGCCTCGACCTGTGCCAGTAGACAATTCTGCTCCAGGCGCCAAACATGACGATAGAACGTTACGGCAGATATTTGATTCCCCGAATTTCTGGACGGAATTCTCTCAATCGTCAAAGCAAAGTTACTATAGGCCAGCTGTTGGACTTTTCCAGAATCGATACCTTGTCAACCCCCAAGGATTTGAGGTATTTGCGAACACGAGTCTGCGGAAGGCACAAAGGATAGTGGACAAAGTTCTGAAGGCTTCGACAGTCGAAGAATATAGACACGTTGCTAGAGACTTAGATCGTCTCAGTGATCTGTTATGTAGGGTCATCGATTTGTCGGATTTCGTTCGAGCCACACATCCGAATGCAGCTATACAAGCAGCTGCGTCAAGAGCCTACGCAAAAATGTTTGAGTATATGAATATTCTAAATACAACTACTGGGCTGGATAAACAACTCGAAGTAGCCATGAGAACGCCAGAGATTGTAGCAGGATGGACAGAGGAGGAAGTGGTAGTCGCAGACATTCTAAGAAAAGATTTTGCAAAATCTGCCATTGACCTGCCTCGTGCCCAGCGAGAGAAGTTTGTTGCTCTTTCGCAGGAAATCAGTGAAATTGGTCCTGACTTCGTTGATTATATGACACCCGCAAAACCCTACTTAACCTTTGAGAGTAGTAAGCTGAAAGGCATGGATCCAATTCTTGTGAGGGAACATACGACATGGGGACAGACTAAAATACCAACCATTGGAGGTGCAGCTGCAGCAGCTATTAGAACAGTTCAAAGTGAAGAAGTTAGAAAAGAGATTTTTATGGCCACCCGCACAGCCTCAAGAAATACAATCCATAAACTGGAGGAACTGATGCGCAAAAGAGCGGAGCTGGCCAAACTCTCAAGGTACGAAAGTTACTCCCATCTAGCCTTGGGAGACAAAATGGCCAAAAGTCCAGCATCCGTATCACAGTTCTTGGAGGCATTAGCAAAGGATAATAATAAGATTGTTAAAGGAGAAGTTTCCGAGCTCCTCAAGTTTCAATTCTCGAATCCTAATGCATCTTCCTCTGGTTTACAGCCATGGGATAAAGATTATTACATGTCACGAATTTTGGCTTCTGTTCGTTCGCACTCTCGCAATTCGGATTTTCTTTCAGCATACTTCTCACTTGGTACAGTCATGCAAGGACTCTCTAGGCTATTCACACGTCTGTATGGAGTTAGACTTGCTCCTCATGAGACAATGCCGGGAGAAACATGGAACTCAGATGTTCGAAGGTTAGATGTAATCTCTGAAACCGATGGCCATGTTGCTGTACTCTATTGCGATCTATTTTCTCGTCCCGGAAAGTCTCCAAATCCTGCGCATTTCACGCTTCGCTGTTCTCGAGAGATCACAACGGCAGAACTCGAAGAAGCGTCGATATTATCTCAAAATGGTCTATTCAAGACCGATGAAGAAGCTGCCAACGATGGTATGGCTACTTCAAAATCTTCAGGAGTTCTAAAACAATTGCCAACCATAGCTCTAATATGTGATTTCGTCACAATGTCTGGAAAGTCTTCCCGCCCTGCACTTCTCAGTTTCAATGAAGTACAAACACTTTTCCATGAAATGGGTCATGCCATTCATTCAATTCTTGGGCGGACATCGCTTCAGAATGTTTCCGGTACTCGTTGTGCTACAGATTTCGCAGAATTGCCTTCAGTGCTTATGGAACACTTCGCAGCGGATCCGTCTGTACTTTCTTTATTTGCGCGCCATTATGAAACTGATCAAGAGCTACCATATGAGATGGTGGCCGAGAAACTAGCATTAGACAAGCGTTTCGAGGGGTCTGATACAGAAAATCAGATAATTCTTTCCATGCTTGACTTAGCTTATCATTCTGACCTCCCGCTATCTCCATCTTTCAACTCCACGGAAATATACCATTCTCTACAGCAAAAACATGGTGCTCTCCCAGTTGATCCTCCCGGAACGTGCTGGCAAGGTTTCTTTGGGCACTTATTTGGATACGGTAGTACTTACTATAGTTACCTTTTCGACCGAGTTCTGGCTAGGAGGATTTGGCAAGTGGTATTCCAAGGTGGGGAAGCCGGTGGTAGCGTTCACAGAGGTAATGGTGAGAAGATGAAAGAAGAAGTTCTGAAATGGGGTGGCGGTAGAGATCCATGGAAATGTTTGGCCGGCGTCCTTGATGATGGGCGAGTCGAGAATGGAGACGAAAAGGCAATGGCTATCGTGGGTAGCTGGGGAGTGAAGGAGTAGAGTGGAATGTGCTCGTGTTGCCATAAACTTTGAAACCTACCTTGTTTATATAAATACCCTCCAGGGCATACGTAATGTGATTAAAAATCATTTCGCAAGTCAAATTCATTTAGCACATTTGGCACATTTAGCATATTTTTCGTACAACTCAGTATGATTGATTGTAGACAATATCACGTTATCTCAGGGTGTCTAGGCATAAGTCACGGCAAAGAGAGTCGTCTCATTAACACCTTCAATAATCTCAAAACTCGACGCCTCATCGCCCACTACTTAATTTCAACCACCATCCTCCTCACTAGTATCAAAGCCCGCCCAGAACCTATATACCCCTCTTCCGTCCCAAGTAGGCTTACCTCACATTCATAACATGCTAAATCAAGCTGTGTATATCTTGAACGTTTGAATCCGTGATAAAGACGTTGGTAATATAATGGGAATTGACAGTTTATAACGTTCATTAGCTTGGAGGTATCATAAATCGTTAGGTGTTGAATGTGATGGGGTATCTAAAACTCTTTTGGGCTAGCTGGTGCTGATATAATGTGGATACCTAGTATGAAGGAGTTATAGAAAAGTATTCACAGTCGTTTTGTCGCGAGGCAAAAATGGGTAGATTGAGACATAGAGATTCATATTGATTGGAACATTGGTATGGGAAATTTACTAACTCACTCGGATCGCAGTCCCAATCCCAAAAATTTCCAGATGGATCCGAAGACTTACAAACAAGAGGCATAGAAAGATGGCACAGGACCTTCCAGGGTTTTCCATCACCGACTTCCGAGAGATACGATAGAATTTTAGCGAGAATTTCGATGGGGAGACTTTAAAGAAGCGTTTTACTCCTTTCGGGGGGTATTAGTAGATGATATTTTTTGATGAATTCTCTAATTACCCCATTGATGCCATGATTTTGAATGCTGGCTCGAGATTTCTCTGGATATTGAGATGGCTCCTCTCCCGCAAATTTGGAATAACTGCATCTCGATTTGACTCGTTCTAGAGTCAGAGTATGATATGACTCTCCTCACGTATCTATGGAAACTGTGTTGTGACTGTGTGGTTCCGGTGTTGGTAATGCAGAATGTTCGAGGCTAGTTGATCACTGCGACTTAATATCCCCTTGGCTTCTACAGGTTGAGTAACCTTGGTAGTGCTATCTAGTCCACAGAACAGATGAAAGAATAATGCAGGAAGCGTCATTTGCATATGTCTATGCTCGACTCCCTTCGAAAGTATTGATGTGAGATTGGACATGCATTTTGAAAACGATGGGAGGAAATATTGTCAAGTAGAATACTATCTGCTACCCAGGCAGATAGGAATAATGGTTATGGAAAACTACCTGATTTTAATGAGAGTGTTACGTAATCTAACTGGTAGGTTTTTTCCTTGTGCAACAACATTCACACACACGGAGCCATCGAAACTTTTACATCCTCCTCAAATAATCTAGATTTTCCTCAATAGGACGTTGGAATTGGCGACGCTGTATCGCGAAGTGCTGCCTCCCGAATGCTCCAGAACAAAACCATACAAACATTGGAACGATCAGGATGCAACAACTTCTCATGGGGAGAATGCGACCACAATAGCGGCAGTTTGCTTGCAAACCCACTTTTGCATACGGAGCCTTATTAGTAGCTATATAGTAGCTGTTCATGAATTCATACATTATATATTCCTACTCTGATATGTACCATTACCATCGTACCCAATCACTTTTCATTCACATTTCCATCCCCATGGCCATTCTCCCAATCATCATCCTCCCTCAACACATTATCAACAAACCCACAAACGCGACCCCTAACGCCAAAACCTCCTGTTTTCCAACCAACCCCGCCCTCCCGCCACTTGCAGCTCCCTTTTTATTATTATCTTGCAAATACACCGATAGCGTCCACGAACCACCACATATCTGGCTCGAGTTTCCTTCACACGGGAGGTTGCAATGAGAATCATCTACTTTGGGCGCGAGAGCGGAAAGGTACTGAGCACAGTAGCATTCTCTGTTGGAATTATTAGATTTGTTTTCCCAGTTGGATTTTTGGGTGAATAATTGAGGGAAAATGAAGGGGGAACGAACCTTGTATATTCAATCCCAGCATAGGCATAACCATTTGATTTACAAAATGCCATACACAGTGGTACAGTCATTATATCCAAAGCTTCAGTAACACCACCATTAAGAGCTCTTAGTCCCCCGGTACTATTCGTATTGCTCGTCTCATTGTAACAACCAAGGTAAGTGTAGGAGGATGCACTTGGCACTATTGCTGCTGTAGCTGTGGAGGTTGAGGTAGCGGATGTTGTCAAGGTTTGGGCGAATGCGAGGTTGGTGAGAGATAAGAATGCGAAAAGGATCGCTATGAAGGAGAGTGTGTGCGCCATTTGAAGAGAATATTTTATTGTATATTTGGTAATGATCGTTTTCTTTTCCGGAAATGTACAGAAAACAGACAACACGACGGTATCACACAAAAGCGAACGGACAGCGACGAGGGCAGAGCCAAACACAGTGGGTTGGAAAAGGAGAATCAAGGACACAGGCAGGAAAACATAGCAAACGAAGCTACCGTGCAGAACAGATATTTTTCTTCTAGATTCATTTTCGCATGGTGAGCTAGAAAATGGAAGGCGCAAATGGTGAGCTGGGGTGGATCTTCAGAGCCGAGACTTTCAGCCCGGAAGATCGACGGCTGAGGCTCTAGAGTCTAAACCTTTTTCTGGTTTAGGTGTTGTTTAGTGAACATTTACGCTATCAACGTTATCAATAGTGGGTATTTCGGCGAATTCTTTTGAGCTTCAAAGGATAAGGCTGGGGCAGGACAATTTGGTGGAGACGACAGGAGGTAGGTGTGCAATGGGCAGTGGGTAAGCTTCTTTTGTTTAGACGGATGACTTGAGATCATTAAAGATGTTGTCGAAAAATGTTATCGTTTCAGCTGCAAGTGTCTTTAGTGTTACGGCGAGTCATCCCAAGGAGAAAACAAAGAGCCTGAATTTCAGGCATACTTACAGTAGCCCGATGCTGTAGAACCTAAAAAAAGAAAATCTCTTCAAGGCTGGATACGAAGCACATGGACACCGAGGAATCCGAGCGTATAAGAATATATCTTTTCATTATTCGTATCCGACACGTCGGGATATACATTGCGGGATCTAAGACTTCTAAATCTGGGATAGTAGCTCTGAAGAAAGTCTTCCTAAAAGGGTACCAGCGTAGGAGACAGCTCCAACCATTGCGACCACAACCGATGGCTAACTATAAGTGCTTCACACATATATCATTATACATTCTAGGTCTTTCATCTCAGAGAACTTTGACTCTGACTCCAGTGCCCGGTTTAGGAACTACAACATTATGTTCAGCCCACGGTTCCACCGCTTCATGTGTAGTTTCCCACAACTCGAATTCACATTTTCTTACAAAACTCGCAAGTGCAAGATACATCTCCGCATAAGCTAAATTCATCCCTAAGCATTGTCTACTACCTTTCAAGAAGCTGACCAGATATTTTGTTAATGGCTTTTCTTCTCCCGAAGGAAGTTTGACCTTGGGTGGTAGGCCGGTGACTGGATCTGAAAGCCATCGTTCAGGAATGAAAGAATGAGAGGATGGGAAGATTGATTCATTGTGATGAATGATGGGTGTGGCGCACGATAATGGAGTACTGGCCGGAATGGTGTAAGTGCGTCCTGTTGTTGGGTCTGTGTATGAGAGAGGTTTGTGTGCTAGACGAGGAGCGTGTCCAAGTAGGCCCATGGAAAAACGAAGTGCTATTGAGTTCAGTTATGTCAGAGAATACTTTCGGCATTATCAAACTCAATGGTTACATTACCTTCCTGCCCAACCGCGGTCAAGTACGGTAACTTCTCAAGCGTTGCTAATGAAGGAGGAGAGGATGGGTCTGGAAAAACCGTAAAGATCTCAGCTCGTAGCTTAGAAAGAAGCTCCGGGTTGTCTAGGAGATAGAACATTGCCAATGTCAACGTCCATTTGGTCGTCTCACTTCCAGCGCCGACTACCACTTGTGCTTCATGATGAAGTCTATGCTCGCTTTTCTCCTCGGGAGGAAGGTCCGATTTCATGATCTCGTGAAATATTGTCGAATTCGTGGTTTCATTCTTCTCCTTCGTTCCATACATCACGGCCCTCAATTCAACCCTAAGATCCTATTAAAAAATCAGTATCAATCTCTTCTTGACGTCGCTACATCAATATTACCTCGAGCCAACTTAAAACAGGCTTCAACTTCTTCGGCACAATCTTCTTCAGCATGCTATACGGCAAAGCGGTAACCAAATTCATAATCCACGCCAAAATTGGAAAATGCTCCGTCCAATGCAAGACAGATATCAAGCCGTCCACAGCTTCCAAAAATTCCGACGTGAATCCTTCTTTTTCACAAAATCCATAATTGGTACCAAAGCTACATTCCATCACTACATCCGTCGTAAAGCACGAGAATACATCTCCGAGATTCAGAACTCTATCAGTACCTTTGTATTCGGTATTAATTCGATTAACCAAGATATCGACCCGAGATTGTATAAGAGGAATGAATTTCTGAATGTTAAGTTTAGAGAATAAAGGACTGAGAGCCGCACGTCGTCGTTGATGAAGGAAGTGATCTGTTGTGGAGTGAGTCGAGGACTGTGCCGTGGCCAGCGAGTTCCGAAGGTAGGGTCTGTCGCGTTGGTCGGTAGTGTAGATTGTGTCATAGAATTCAGGGTCGCTGATATGGAGTTCGGTAGGACTTATGCGGACAATGGGACCTTACTATATTTAGCACAAGAAGAAACGTGAGATCGAGGTACAAACCATATTTTTCATGCCATTCGGGAAGTTTTCGAAAGAACTGCCCGCCTTTCACAACTTGAAAATATATTACGTACCATTCAGTCGCTGCTGTCAGTTTGGGACCTGGGAAGCCAGATAGAGGACTGAAATATAGTCTGTACACGACTAAACTGAATGTATATGCAGTAATTGCATATACACACATCAAAAGGTCGATTTGAGACAACAAAACTGACACTGTAGTGAGAACTCCCATCTTAGCGGCTATACTTTATAGAGGAAAAAGTCTTAGGAGCGAGGAAGGAAGATATGATATATGAAGCACTCCTCAGCTACATCCCACATTCCCGGCCATCATCAATCCACTCTCGGTTACATCACCCACCAATTAAACATTTCTAACGTTCTTGGAGATGCGGCCCAGGGTAGATGGAAAGAACCGGCGCCTAATAAGTTTACGGAATTCGGATTATGGGGTAAGTGGGTTTGTAAGAGGTGCCCATTATCCAATAGCTAGTATCAATGACCGGAAATGATATCGAAATTATGGATACTAGATTGATAGGCAAGTATTTCCCCGCAGCCAGAAAATCTGCAGCGCATTCCTACTCTGGTTTAGATTTGGCGGGGAAAAACCCTTGATACAGCTAATAGAATCGATTATCTCTCTATATCCCACTTTATTAATTAAAGATTCATGCAGAAACAAGTTGAAGATTCGCTTATATTCAAATATAGATTTGCAGAATCTACACTCTTTTGATAACCTCCAATAGTTTCTACCCGTAAAATCTAAACCAGTCCAGGAATATATTGCAGACTTTCTGGCTGCATGAGTAGATCATCGGTATAACTCGGAAACACGACTCCTGTTCTATTATTGATTTCTATCAAAAGTCTTGATACTTGTGGCTAATCCCACGTCTCAATTTACCAGTATATTGTGTTCCGAACTATATGTACTCCATATTGCAATAAGCGTACTCGTAATGCCAGAAAGCATATCCACCACATATCCCCCTTGCAACCTACCATCCTGTGCTATGTGCTCATAGTGGAGTGTGACATACCTTCTGGCAGCACGAGTAGTTCTTATCTAATTCCCCGCACGTCAGTGCTTGATGCGCTTGACTCGTGCTTTGAATGGAGCAACATGTGATTAGGAGG